>BSBK01004150.1:0-607500 GCA_027943335.1 Chamaecyparis obtusa | reverse complement strand
GTGCTGTAGTAAAAGCGATCATAGACAAAAAGATCACTTCGATGCAATGATTATATTAAATTGCAAAAAGTAACAGACTTCGATGCAATGATTATCTAAAGCTAAAGAAATCGCAGAGGCCACTTTCATTATGTGAAGCTGAAGAAAGTACAGAGACCACTTTGATGCAACGACTATATCAAGCTACAGAGATTACAGAGATCATTACACAAAGTTAAAGAAATTACAGAGATCATTACATAAAGTTAAAGAAATTACAGAGACCACTTTGATGCGATGTTTATATAAAGCTAAAGAAATCACAGAGACCAATTTTTTGTATAAAGCAAAATACAATACAAACCAGAAGTTTATGCAAAAGCTTGTGATTTATACCATTCATAATTTTATTGCTCGGTTTTCCAGATCACACATCAGAAAGTTAAAAGTGTGAAGTATGATCAGAAACTTTAAGCAATACAAAAACACAATGCAAAACAGAAACCAGAAGCTTTTGCACCTCTATCTAAAACAATCCATTCCATTAAGTAGGGGACAAATTACCTTGCAGCAGACTCTGAAAATCCTTATGGGCTTGAATTCCTCCACAGACTCTGCAGATATGATGCTCCACTCCTCCATATAATCTACTGAAAAACCCATTTCTGTTTCTCTCTCTATCACTTCCCTTGCTGCTGGCATTTTTTTCTTCCATTGGATTTTTTTGTGCTAAAACAGAGACTATTTACGTTGTAGGCGTTTCCATTCTGGAAAGTCCCATCCTATTTTGTATGATTTACACCGTAGGCATTTCCATTCTGGAAAGCGCCGACCTGTCAACGGTTGCAAGTTGTGGAGAAGGCAATGACTGCCATTAGGAGATTGTAAGCCGTCCATCCTGCATAGAATGCAAATGTTAGGACAGTTTCCAAATCTATCACTGTAAATGGGGCAATGCAGGATCTGTAATGGTCATAGAGAAATTTCCAAGATTAACTTGGCACTCCATGAGCCTAAGAAGACATCCTCAGCCCTTGTTATTAATATGGTGCAACAGGGAATATCTTTCTTTGAGCCATTTTGTCAAACAGTTCACTGTCTTGCCTATGCTTCCACATTTCGCTTACCTTGAAATCATGGCACTCGGTCAAACAACTTTTGGAGGCATTCTGTCGAAGCCTACACATTTTGCATGCATGGCTACCCGGGCAGTTGCAAAGTACAACATATCTGCAAAGGAAAGCAGTGAAGGAGCCAGAAATCCAACACTGCAAAGGAAAGCAGCAAGTAACAGACGAGCGATGATTTGCAAGAGAGAAAGAAGGGCATAAACTTCCTCCAACAGATACTGCAAGTCCAAGCTGAATGGAATGCAACATATCTGCAAATTATTAAAGCTTGGTTACCTGCTGTTATCTGGTACTAAATTTTGCTGAAATGAAATTGAGAAAAACGGTGTGGTAAACCACAAAAATGCACCAGCCGGGAATCGAACCCGGGTCTGTACCGTGGCAGGGTACTATTCTACCACTAGACCACTGGTGCGAATATGAAGCGACCTGACAGAGATGAATTCGGTAGATGATTGTAAACAGAAAGCGGAGTAAAATAGACACATAAAGAGAAAAATGAATTACAACTGCAGGTGGAGATGTGGGGTATCGAACCCCGTACCTCTCGCATGCAAAGCGAGCGCTCTGCCGTTTGAGATACATCCCCGCAGAGTTGCAGAGTTTTGGTATGATTAGGTGAGAGAGGAAGCGTATCGTGGTAGGCATCGCTACGTGAGGTAGGATTCCTGATCCAGGTTTCGTCATTGGCTAAAAATTGGGAACCATGGGGTTTCCTACAGCTCAGTCTTGTAAGCTGAAGGGTGGTTTGTTTGCTTGCCAAGCTCGGTTGAAGTGTATGCTTGTCTTTTGGTTGGAGCAGGAGTCGAAACATTTCTCATATACTTAAGCACTCCCGAGGCGATGGAAGGACGGACACGCGTGCATTTGCTCCCACATTCATAAGGCATTAATGACATTTCCACTACATATACAGCGTTGTACGCATTACCTAATGTCTCTTCGGATGGCTGGATGCCCATGCGATAGTTAATCCGTGCGCTGTAAAATAAAAAGACAAATTGGAAACCACAAATAGAGACAAGATTTAACATGGTTCACCAATTTGGCTACATCCACCAGAAAGCAGAGCAGGAACTTTTATTATCATAATTGGTATCGGAGCGTATGAAAGATCTAAGAGAGCAAAGCGGTGCAACATAGTGTAGGGCAGACTAGTTGTGGAAGAAGATGCCTGTTGAAAAGGAGGCTACAAAGAAAAGAAAAGCAGTGGGGAAAAGACTCTTACAGTCGTGGCAGGGAAGAAGCCCAACGAGAAGGCCAGTAAAAAGATTGCCAAGGCTGATGGGGATAAGAAGATGAATGTGAAAAGCAGGCTCATTAAGTCCGAAATTTCCAGATTCAAGATGTTTAGTGAGAGATCAAAATTTATTTATCTGCTATCATAATGAAAATGCTTTCAAGGGTTTGAAAAAAAAAAAAACCATTGGAATTCTTCATGGTAGTCCTTAATGTTGGGTTCTCTAGCTTTAGCGATTCAGTTTTAGATTATGAAAAACAAATTCCCTGTTTGATAATTGAAAGACAAGTTGATTATGCAAACTCAGAGGTCTACAAAGGATCTGAGTATCTTCAGATTAAAATTGTTTTGAGGAAGTAAATTTCCTTGTTGCAGACTATGGATTAGAAATGGTGGCGTAGCAAGAGGCAGAGTAGTTGAGGTTTTTTTTATCATGGCCAGAGCCGAGCATTTGACTTGGGCTTGACAGAAAATTGTTACCCCATTGATGCCGACATTAAATGAATGACTGCGTCATATTGTTTCTGGTGACAATCTATCGGAGACCCATTACCTGGAACAGAAGATTCTTGAAAATAAATGGCAACTCCTATTCCTTGGCCAAACTACTCCGACGACAAACACTCTGAAGAAATTCAGGAATCGTATGAAGAACAAATGCGGAGATCCAAATGGAAAAGGTGAGATTATACATATTTGTAATAAGGCAGAGCTGAAAACGAAATTTTCAACTGTAGAAAGTGGCACAAATGTTTTGCTGTGCGTAATGGACAGAAAAGATGACTACCAATTTCACAGGGCAACAAGGGAAATCAGGGCAGAGGATTTGGGGGCTATAGTTCAGATTATGGTAATTTCACAATAGGCTGTAGAAAATAATTAGAAAGAGGCCATAGGAGATATATATATATAACAGAGGAAGTGTTCCGATAGAAGGAGTTTCTCAAAGTTGCTGGCAGATGTTGGTTTTGGCTTTAATTCTTGTAGATTATCGAGCAATTGCAGCTTCAATGTTTTTGTCATGAGATGTTTACTTTCATATGATATGAAGATGTTTGTTATTGTGCCATGGTAGGGCTCTTGATTAGAGCATTGGCATAATACATGTTCTTTTGACAGGTTATGCTCTTTAGAGCATGAGGTTTTGATTTATGGAGATCAAGTTGTCAGGGTGTGTTTTCAGGATATGCAGACGTGCAGTGGGAGGTTTGTCTATAATGATCTTCTAAGTTTTTGCACGTCAATGGTTTTTTGATGTGTTTTGTTGGAAGATGTAATTATTTTCTACATGGTGAGTTGTATGCGCTGGATATGCTAGTTATAAATCTACTGATGTTGAATGGTTAGTTGGATATGATTAGCAACTAGCTGTGGTTGCTATTTCAGCTATGAAGATTGTCTATTGGCAATGGATTACCATGGTATTGGTAAAGGAAAGCAGAGTTTCAGTGGGAGATTGTTCAGATGTGAAGTCGCGACATTAGTCAAACTTCAAGTGGGAGATTATTGGGTGTGAAGTCTGACTGTTCGGTTCATATTCCCTGACTGTTCATTTCTTCTTTTCATCTGTATCTCTTCATCTTCTGTGGAAGACTGTTGTATAAATATGAGGGCAAAGCCCTTTGCATGTAAGCTGTAAGCTGGAATAATAATAAGATCTCTGCTCTGCTTTCTGGTGGATGTAGCCAAATTGGTGAACCACGTTAAAACTGGTGTCTTTGTTTGTGTCCACAATTTGTCTATTAACTTTACATGCGCGGGCCCGTGCTCCTGAATTTTGTACCAGTGCAGTCTGACTCCCCGTGCCTGATTTGACTTCTGCACGCACATTCGTACAAAGAGGGTAATGTAACCTAAAACTAAGTGTACAAGGGAAGTTTGAAAATAAAACTAAGTGTCCTCTACTTAAAATATGCGTTTTTAGTTTACGGTTTTTAGTTTACGATTTAGAGGTTGATTTAGAGGTTGGATAAAAGAAGAGAAACATAAAAGAAAAGAAACATAAACATGTAATAATATGATTATAGAATTTTTTTTGGGTTGTTAAGTTTTTTTGGGTTGTAAATGTAACATTGAAATACTATTATATATAATATATATTTTATTAATTAAATAATAATATATTAGATTTCTACTATATTTTATATTACATATTTAATTATATAATATATTTAATATTAATTTATATTTTATATTGTATATTGTAATATGATTATAGAATTTTTTTTAGTTGTTAAAGTTTTTTTCGGTTGTAAATGTAACATTGAAATACTATTATATATAATATATATATTATTAATTAAATAATAATATATTAGATTTCTATTATATTATATATCATATATTTAATTATATATTTTTTAATATTAATTTATATTTTATATTGTATATTGTATATTTAATTTAACTATTATATTAATTATATTATTGATTTGTTAATACGCATATGAATATATACTATTTTAAGATGTATAAATTATAAAAAAAAATTAAAATATACATTTTTATTAGGTAATGTTATTAAAATTTTGACAAAATGTATATTTAAAAGTACTTAATTATATGCTATATATGTTAATTAAATATTATATATATCATTTTTTTAATTCAATAATAATAATATATCATTCTATTAATTCAATTTATTTATATATTATTTTTATTATTTTATTAATTCAATCTTTTTTTAATAGAAAATTGAAAGAGAACTAAAATAAATAATAATGATATTATTATTTTAAATAATATTATAAAATATATAATATATGAAATATTAATACTTCTAATTTTCTTTAATCCATTTTTACAAAATGAGATGAATTTATAAAATATTTTATTTTTAATTAAAAAGAAGTTTATAATATTTGTTAATACATCATATGCTTAAAAGACATGTTAGGGTTTTTACAAAGATTATTTGGTAATAGCAAGAATGGGGCTAGTTTGAGGGTGATTTTTATTCAATAAATCTGTTCCATAGTTTCATTCCATCTTATAAAATTAATGTTATTATAGATAAAATCTTGTACACAAATGTTTTTTAATTTTTTTGGTAGTTTAGTAGTATGTGAATTAAATATTAAAAAATAATCATATGTGAAAAATTTGATGTGATAATAATAGAATTAGTAATTTGTTTAGATTTTAATTTTTAAGATATATTTTTTTAATGGTTGAAATGTATAAAGTGGTGTTATTTTTGTTTGAAAGAATAAGTGCACTTTAATGTGTGCTCCTTTATTTAAGGTATCCAAATCCTTTTAATTAAAGTTTGTTAATATCATGTAGCTTAAGTGACTTTTTTCCCAAAATCATGAAAGAAGAAACATTGATGGTAGTTAAGATCAAAATTTGAAGGTGCGGCTTCAAATAAGGGGCAACACAAAGTGCTCATATTTTCATGAAAGAAATAAAAATATTTTGGTGTTTCACTAAAATGTTAAGAGTTTTAATTAGTATTTCAAAAAACACTTCAATGAAAAAGTTGAAAGTATGTAGTTTTATGCTTGTATTTTTCAGTATTTTTTAAAATGAGTGAAAGCTAATAAAATAATTGACAATTACATTTCATTAGATAAGAATTTTTTAAAAATAAACTAAAATTAAATAAATTTTGTAGTAAGGATTAAAAAAACTAGCCAAAATAATGTAATATAGGGCAAATATATGTGTTTTATATTATTTATATAATATAAAAATTATTTAAAGAGCTACTATTTTTTATTATTAATATAATTATATATTTTTATCAATAATATAGAAATAGATTAATAGTTTAAAAGTTTATATTTCTCTTCATTTGCTTATCTTCTATATATAATATAATTTTATATTGTAGTTGAATTAAATATATAATTATATTGTAGTTAAAAAAACTTAAACAGAGTGGCTAATTTGGACTCTAAAAATTATTATAAAGCTATATTTGATTGTAAGACTAATTTTTTTTTAACATTGATTGAATAAAATAAAAATATTCATTTTCCTAAACCATTATAAATCTTAACTAAATATAACAATAATAGTCAAAACTTAAAACTTATATAAAGATTGAATTAATTATTAGTATATAACATACATTTTTATGAATCTACATATTTTTTTAGATAAATGTATTATGTTTGTTGTTTGTTTTACAATCTTTTGGGTGGATTTGTTTTTAGAATTTTATTTGATTATTTGTATTACTTCAATCCAATATTATCTCAATTTATTATTTTCATATTAATTATACTTAGTTTCAATAAAATAATGGTTTAATATTTCAATTATTTCAATTAAATAGTGGTTTACCATTCCTTTTTTTTTCTTTATATATTCCAATTTTTTAAATCTATTATCTATCCATTTGAAATTATACTATTATTTTGATTTCTGCTTTTTAATTCTTTTATTAAAAAGATTGAATTAATAAAATAATAAAAATAATATATAAATAAATTGAACTAGTAGAATGATATATTATTATTATTAAATTAAAAAAAGATATATAATGTTTAATTAACATATATAGCATATAATTAAGTACTTTTAAATATATATTATGTCAAAATTTTAATAACATTACCTAATAAAAATGTATATTTTAATTTTAAATAATAATATTAATTTTTTTTAATAATTTATACATCTTAAAATAGTATATACATATATCTGTATTAACAAATCAATAATATAATTAATATAATAGTTAAATTAAATATACAATATAAAATATAAATTAATATCAAATATATTATATAATTAAATATATGATGTATAATATAATAGAAATCTAGTATATTATTATTTAATTAATAAAATATATATTATATATAATAGTATTTCAATATTACATTTACAACTGAAAAAAACTTTAGCAACCAAAAAAAATTCTATAATCATATTATTACATGTTTGTGTTTCTTTTCTTTTATCCAACCTCTAAATCGTAAACTAAAAATGCACATTTTAAGTACAGGACACTTAGTTTTATTTTCAAACTTTCCTTGTACACTTAGTTTTAGGTTACATTACCCTCTTTGTACGAATGTGTGTGCAGAAGTCAAATCAAGCACGAGGAGTCAGACTACACTGGTACAAAATTCAGGAGCACCGGCCTGCGCATGGATTAACTATCGTATGGGCATCCAACCATATCGAATGATATGGCTGGATAGGCGTCACCAGATTAGCATGGCCCCTGCGCAAGGATGACACACATAAATCGAGAAATGGTCCAAATTTTTTTCATACATTTTCCCATCTAAAAATTGTATATTCTATTATAATTATTATTTAATAAATTTATCACAACATCATTTTGTGGATAATATTTGGAAAGCTATTATAAATTTATTAAGATTATTTGGAAAGCTATTATAAATTTATTAAGACTATTTGGAAAGCTAGGAACTTGGTAGAGGCTATTTAGTGGATACCAATCCCCTTAAACTTAATGGCGAGAGATCGATCTGGTGGAACCTTTATCACTTGAACAAGCCCTTGGCCCTTACGCAAGGCTGCTATGTTAAATCTTGAGTTGTTGCTGGCATTACCTCTCTTATTGATATCCTTGATCATGATGAGCTCATTAGTTAGGACTCTCTCAAAAACAAGTATAATCTTCCTCCCTCCGAGAAGAAGACTTATAACATGATCTTGCAAGCTTGTCATATCCTCCCTCCTCAATTTGACTGTTTTGTTGATTCCCATATCTTCCTCAACTTCAAATGGGATGATGGTACTATTCTCTCTCACATCAAAGCTCACAACATTTATAGAATTATCTCTTCCAATCTTGAAATTATAGATCATGTTAACAATTTGTGGTACTCTAATCATGATAATTCTATTTGGCATAAGTACTTTATTTGGCTCTGGAAGGGTATGGCAGCGCCTAAGATCAAATGTTTTAAATGGCAATTGTTAATTGATAGGATGCCTCTGCGTAGAGATTCCTCTTCTATTGATCTTTGTAATATTTGTAGGGTTCTGGAGACTAGTGGGCACATTTTTTTTACTGTTATTTTGCTAAGGAGATATGGTTTCTTTTTGGGATTAAAATTCCTACTCTCACTACCGTTTTGGAGGTTGTTACTAGTTTTATTCATGGCCTTAAAAAAGATGCCAATATGCTTTGGTTCTCTCTTTCTTCCTCTATTCTTTGGTTCATTTGGAAAGTAAGGAATGAAGATAGATTTCAAGGTATTACTAGAACCCTTACTGAGTCTTTTCGAAGTCTCATCTTTTCTCATGTGGTTGAGCAGATTTCTATTACTCTAAAGCTTGAGAGGAAGAAGCTTGCTCGCCTCCTAAAGGATGGGCACGCGACTATGCTCATCCATGAGCTTAGTGATTGGTATGTCTAGAGAAAAAGTATGTTTAGTCATTATGTTTTCAACTTGGTTCTTGACTGGCTCCTGCAAGAAATCAGAGACAACAGTGATCACCCTATAGACAAGTTGGCCTTGATGGCTCAAATTGATGATAATAAACATGTCATTTGGATGGAGGGCCCTTTAGGCTGGACTTCCTAGGCTATCAACTGCAATAATGTTCTACAGAGCTGATTTGTTGTTAGAGACCTCTTTTTCCTGGATGTGCAGTTCTTGGTTATACTCTTTTATCTTTTTGTATATGCTGGATGTTACTATGTACTGATCTTTTTGCTTGGGTTGAGGCTTGCCTCCCTTGACTTTTGGTTCGTAGTGTAATCCTTTGTTGTTGATCTCTCTTTTTTTAATATTTAAAAAAAACATCATTTTGTCCATTACATTATTACCATTATTTTTAATTTAAATTTTCTCTATTATATTCTTATTATTTTGTCCATTATATAATTTATAGCAGTTGTCATCTTATTTTGATTTAGTTCTTAAAATATTAATTTCCCTCAAGCTCATTTTTTAAACGTAGACACATGCCATCCAACCACTTTATTTTCATATATTCCTAGAGCCAATCACATCTTAAAACCCATTACAAGGTATACACATTATTTATAGATATTGTTCTCCTTATTTCCATTACTTAACTATTCATATGGTTACATAGTTTCAATTACAACTTCCCAACCTACATTCATATGAGAATATTATCAAGGAGACATTTATTTTTTTACCATCTCTACAAGAATTAAATTTTTAATCTTCTAGTGAAATAATATTGTGCATTCAAATAAATCTTGACTTTACGTTTTGATTTATATTTTTACATAAATAGTTAATAAAATTACATTTTTTACCCTCACCAAAATATATCATTTCTTGAGATGAAAATGACTACCATATAAATCATTATAACCATTGATTTTTCAATACAATCTTTGTCAATATAATCCTTTTATTACTCTAGACAATCATAGTAGATATGCAAATTTATGCATCATACTCAAACATTGCAAGCATTGCTCCGTTCATTGCATTGTCACTGTTCAACCTTCTACATTTTTTTCATCATTACATCCATTGTGCTCAATTTTGCTTATGAGATTCTCATATCGCTCCTACAATTCTCACTTTACAGGTAGAAAGATAAATAGATCGAAAAGAAATACTTGAAGGTTTCAAACTTATGATTATAGAAAAAGACAAACAACATCTAAATTTAAAATGATATGGTACTATGTAATATTAGTATGCTACAAATGCCCGAACATTTCCAATTTGTGCCATTTGTATGCTGAAAATGTAAATGTTACTTGAATTTAATTACTTTCTAAATTTTCTAAAGGTTTATATATTTTCTCGATGCAAACTTTTCAAGCTTAGTGTTTAATCAAATTATTGTTTTGGTAGTTTGGACAAGGGGAAATTTGGATTGTGAAGTGAAGTTGGTTACATCAATAATCTTAGTACGTTACATCTTTTCCTTTTACATTTTTTAAAAAAAATTGTGGGTTACTTTGTTTTTATTTTATGGGTCTTTTACTTATGTAATTGTTTCACCATTTTCCATTATTTTACCCCTTGCCTCACTTATTGGTTGAAATCATTTACCAGCCCAACTTTAAAAAGCTTCTCAACACCCCCCAAAAATTGGAAATCAAGAGATTCAGTAGATGAAAAGAATGGGCTTAATGGTAAATTAGGTTCAAAGTGTTCAATATAATTATGATTTATTTATTTTTAATAAAAAATTTTTGTAAAATGTGTTTTATTTGTTTGTAATTAAAAAATTCTTGTGAAAATGTGTGGTTTTTTATAGATTTAATTATTTTATTTAAGAAAATATTATAAAATAATCAAAATAATTGATTTCGTGACATGATGTAAGGCTGATATATAGAAAGTATTTTAAGGTAATGGTATTGTCAATGCCATAAAAATTGAAGAAAACTCATGTGTGTGTATCATAAACAATGCTTGATACCTACATTGTCTATAATCCCCTCAAACGTGAACCCACTATATCCCATTGATTTTTAGCGTTGAAATTTTTCTTTTTTGCAAATGTATTGAGAAGGAGAAGGTTGTGTGGCAACCAATATTTGTTCAATTAATAACTTAATATTTTGCTGCATAGAGAAGACACATTGTGTGGATGTTTTTGGTAATTTCACTTTGATTCCATGCCAGTTTTTTCCTCACTCTAAATGTCACATCATCCATAATATACATTACCAATGATCTGATCTATTCAACACAGACACCAATATGTTCAAGTCTTTGAGGGATACCAATAGGATGTGTGTGAGAGAGAGGGATAGAGGCAGAGAGGAGATATAATGAGATAGAGATGGAGAGAGATAAATAGAGGGAGATGGATGGAAAGAGTAAGAGATATATTGCAAAGAACGAAGATATGGAGAGAGTGAGGGAGATAGGAAGAGATAGAGATATAAAGAGGGAGAGGTACAAAGGGAGAGAGAGAGAGAGAGAGAGAGAGAGAGAGGGGTCATGGAGAGAGATGGGTGGATAAAAAGAGGGAGATGTGTATATATGGAGAGACAATGTGTGTGTGTGTGTGTGTGTGTGTGGAGGGGAGGAGAGATAGGGTTAGAAATAGGGAGAGGTACCATAAAGATATAGCATAAAGAGATAGAGAGAGGTGTGTAGATGGAGATTGAAAAGAAGAGGGATATGGAGAGGAGAGAGGGGGAGAGAGTGTGGATGGAAGATGTATATATATAAATAATCTAGAGAATGAGAGATACAAAGATAAAGATAGAGGTAGAAAGTGATAGAGAGAGAGGTAAAAAGGAGGAGATATATAGGGATAGAGAGTGATAGAGAGATGGCAATATAGAGATAGATATAGAGGGAGAGATGGGAGAATAAATATGGAGATGTAGAGATTAAAAGGTATAGGAAGAGGGTGATGGAGAGAGGAGTGGGAGGATGGGAGAAAAATAGATAGACAAAAGAGATAGATCAAAAGGTGAAGATAGAAAAATATTTAGGGAGATACAGAGGGAGACATAGAGAGGGAGAGATAGAGAGGAAGATCTATAAGATACATAGATGGAGAGATATATGGATACCAAGGTAAGGAGATCTAGAGAGGATGAGAGTGAGTGGAAAAAGAAGAGAAAAATACTTAAATGACCTTTCCATAACTCTACAACATACCCATTGCACACTAAGGTGCAATTTCTAGTTGTAACTGTTATACACTAAGTTTGTGCCTTGTTTCAAGCTCTCTTGGTCTTGATAACTTAGTATAACATGGGAATCATCTCAAGGTTGTGGGACCTATGCTAACCGAGATGAGACCTCTAGGTTCTAGGCTGGTTCCTTTTGGATAATCACCTTAGTTTTCTTCTAGACAGGAAAAGTAAATCTTTGAGGGAAAGGGATAGAAGGAATGCTTGGAAAGAGAAATAACTGAAAAGAAAACTACCTACTAGGTGATGCACCGAAACTAGGGGCTTGGATCTCAGTATAGAGGAATGAAACCAATGAGAGACTTAGGTCTAGTAGGTCACAACTTACTGAATAGGCTTGCATAAGTGTTTCATAGAAGGGCCTGAATATAAGACACAACCCATGACCTGCAAGCAGACATTCTCTTTTGCAACTTGGTGTAGGATTGAGACAAGACTGCTAAGGGGCTGAAGTATACCCACAAAACATCTAAATCAGATCAAACACAATAACACACACAATTACAAAAAGTAAGAGGGATCAGGAACCCTAAACATCACTGAAAGCATTCATAAACCTTAATCCAATAAGAGATAATGCAAACAAGGAAGCATAGGGACATGAAGGATTGTCACAAACTGCCTCTGCAATATTTGTATTATCAATGGGAATTTACAACTGTATAAGCCAGAGGGCAGAAAAAATGCCACATATAACTCTCGAGAAAGGTAAATTTCTCCTTTACAATTGTCCAACTCTGTGCTCAAAAGCTTCCAAAAAAAGAATATATACATCACTCAATTGCACGCAGGCAAGAGTCAAAACCTAACCAACTAGGGTTACAGATTTTACATTAGAATATTAAACCCTAGGTCAAGACAAGATTGATCATAAATATATCTCTGAAACATGGCCAATTAGCCCTCAAGTTTGCTTGCCCATCCCTGTACCGCAATCAACCTGCAGGCAAGCAACTTGGATCATCAACTTTCCTGTACAAAATTTCACCATGAATGCTCAAACTGGTACCTTTCTGGGGCAAGAATCGACCCAAGACGGCTGCCTAGACTTCCTCATTATCATCGCAACCTGCAACCGTCCTTAGAAATCAATTTCAAGCTACCTCGCCACTTCACATACATCCAAAAATTCAAATACTGGCAAAAAACCCGGGCCCGAGATCGCACTGCAAACTTAACCCTAAGTTCACCTTGGGTTCACTTTCCCTTTAGTCGCCAAGTCGCGCGAACTTTTCTTTAACCCTGGTCTGGTTAAGCAATTCAATGAACACTGCAGTCGCTGAATCGCTGGAAACTTTACTAATCCCAGGTTACATCTAGCGACTATGCGAGACCTTTAACCATGCAACCGCGCTCTTGCTAAAAAGTGGAGCTCTACTAAATTATTCGCGATCATGCGAACAAAGAAAACCCTGATCGGACACCGCCAAGTTAGAGGACACAACCGACCTCCTCTAAACTTTACGCCATAAAAATCTGGCCCCACTGACAACCGCATTGTCACCACCAGCTCAGCGAATGAGAAACTAGCACATTAGCATGACATGGCACACGGACCCACTCTGCTTTCCTTCATGGCCTGATACCCAATCGACGGCTGTCGCATGATCTCATGGGTTCGGAAGATTCCATGAGATCATACGCCAGTCATAGATCTTCCTAAATCACCCAGGCACCGTACCTGATTTTAACCTTAACTCTACCTTCACTTCGGGTTCCCTTCTCTCCTTAGTCGCCAGGTCGCTGGATCTTTTCCTTAACCCCGGTTACATCCAGTGACCATGTGAAACCACTATCCGCGCAACCGCGCACTTGCTTTACCAACCCCGGGCCCACCTGCAAACTGAGACTCCAATCAGACGGTTGTCGCATGATCTCATGGGCTCAGAAGATCCCATGAGATCATACGACCACCATAGATCTTCGTCGATCGCCACCTCACTGAAATCCGGACCCACAAAAATCCTCGCCATCACCCTTTGGCCAATGAAACATGGGCACGTCACAAAGAGAGGACCCACCACCAAACTGCAAGCCCTTATTAGCGCGGCTAACAGCTTGTTGCATGTTCGCATAGCCTAGAAAAGGCTTATGCGATCATGCGACAAACCACTAACAGCGTGTTTAAACCACCAACTGGGCCCAACCTAGTCGAAGTTGCACGGTTGGGAAAATGCTGACACTAGAGAAGAAGTGTGAAGATGCGAAGAGGTTGAAAACATCTTGGGCTTTAAGACCAAAAGGCAAAAAACACAGAGGGTTTTCAGACTTTGAACATTTTGGAACCCTGCAACACCAGTATTTCCTGCAAGCTTTAAAACTTGAATATCTTCCTGGGTTTTATGGATTAGCACGTGCGATCTAGACTGGAGCTTGACAACACATCAAAGAACATGGGGTTGAGGGCGCAAATCATAAAGCTTTGTGGATCTACTTCACAAGCGAAAACAAGATTGTGGCCAAAATTGCATGATAGGGAAATTTTGGGTAACAGTAACCCTTAGGGAAAAAGAGTGGGGTTTTCCTTGGAATGACAATGGGTACACGTGGTCAGGAACTTAACAAGTTTAGTTTAGGGGTCAACGTCATAGGTTTAGTGCTGAATTGATGTGTGGCCACTAATTTATTGCCAAGTCATGTTTGTCTGTGATGTGGGCAAGTGACTTCATTGGTCAAGGAAAAGACTGTGTGACATGATTGTAGACCATTTTTCCATGTGGCATTTTTCAACGAAGAGTACTAAGAGAGTGAAGTGGTGCCTTGGACATGTGTAACAGTTATTATAATATTTGTTTATTGTTGAAGGCAGGTCATTGTCGACAACGTCTATACTTATTAATCAAAATCTTCAATTAATTAAAAATTTAAAATAATTAATTTGTTATTTTTAATACTTTTGTTTGTGGAAGGTTAGAATTATTGATTAATTTAAAATTTGAAAAAAAAAATCAAAATTATCATTTTTTATTTTTAATTAATTAAATATTTTATTGAATAGTGCATCCTGATCATGATCCCTACATAGCTATTTCTGGCATTTCTTTGAATTTATATTAGATTCAAATGAGAGAGTATATTTTAAAATCAGAAGTGACTTTTGGTTAAGTTACAAGTAAGAGAGGGTTGATATCATCATCATCAATTTGTAGGATGAGATTGGGATCATGCTTGAGGCAAAATTGTTAGAATGGATACCCTCATTTCTTGGCTCTTAGTCGAAGAGGTTTTAGTCTTAAGGCTCATGCTCCCATATCACCTAATACGACTTTGTGGAGGAAAATTTGTTTATAGAAAAGAATAGAAATTAGTTGTATATAAATAGTGTGTGGTACTATTTAACATACCTTTTTCTAATCACAAATCATTTTTGTCCAATTGTGTAGTACATATTTTAGTCATTCATTATATGAACTTTCTTGATAATTTCTAAATTTTAATGTTTTGGTCTATGTCTCATTTTATATGAATTTGGTAGTTTCTAGGGCGATCTTGAGATTATGTCCTCTACAAATTTGGTGAAATGGATACACCTTAGTCATTGGCTCTTACCTAATTAGGTTTTAGCCTAAGGCTTGTACTCCTATATTGGGTAGCTAATATGACTTTGTGGATGAAAATCTTCCATAAAAAAGGAAATGAAAAAAAGATAGTTGTCTCTAAATATTATGTAGTACTATTTGGCATGCCTTTTTCAATCATAAATCAATTTTGTCAAATTTTGTAGTACATATTTTTGTCATGTTTACATAAACTTTCTAGGTAGCTTCTAACTTTAAGTAGTGGTGAGGGGTTATGTAAACTTTCTTGATAACTTCTAAAATTTAGAGGACAACTAAAAAAGTATACATTACTATTTGACATGCTCTATTCAATCATGATTTTTTAAATCAAATTGTCTAATACACGTTTAGTTATTTATTATGTAAACTTTTTTTGTGGTAACTTTTAAATTTTATAGTCATTATAGTACTACTTAACATACCCTATTAAATCACTAACGTTCTATCAAATGTTGTAGTATATTTTTTAGTCATTACTAACTTCTAAAATGTAATAATAGGCCAAAAAATGTATGTAGTATGTTTGAAATGGCATATGTGATGTGAGGTTTTTTTAGTATAATCTTGTACTACAATTTTAAATATTATTATTCTTTGACAACTTTTAAAATTTAGGTAGTGGATACTAAAAAAAAGTAAGTAGTGCTAATAGGCATGCATATTTAATTATGATTTTGATTAAATTTATAGTACAATTTATATGATTGTCTTTGTAACTTATGGTTAGGCAGAAAAAAAAAGAAGAAGAAAGAAAGAAAGAAAGCATGCAATATTGTTTGCTATATCTTATATAATCATGTTTTTTCTAGTCCAATTGTGTTGCACATTTTTAATTATTGTTATACACATTTTCTTGTTAACTTCTAAAATTTATTAGTTAATAAAAAAAGTGTAGAACTACTTGACATGCCTTTGTTTTCATTTTGAGATTGTTTTGGAAAGCAAGTTATCGCATAAAATTTGATGATTTTTTTTTTGCATATAAAATTAGATTTAACTTTAAAAAGGAGGGAAATGTTCCTGATTCGCAATCATGAATTAGTGAGGTCATAAATAAAGGATCTCATCTCCAATTATAAAAATTCAAGAAAACATCCCATGTGGTTTGAACCTTAATGACAAGAATAATATCATAGCTTAACCATCACACCATGCCAATATCAACATAAAACTAAATTTAATTTGAATCTAGAGATTTATTAAGAATGTGATGCTTGTCTCTTTCTAATTGTTGGTCAACAACGATCAAAATTGAAAGAGATCAAGACAATTAGAGGTTGTAAACAATGTTGGTTATTGAAGTAATGGAAAGGCTAAAGAAAGACTAAGTCGCACACTTGAAACTTAAAAGAAGGTTTTTTTTTAATGGAAATATCTTCATGTTCTTATATTGAAGACCTGTCTACATAGAGAAGGAGGCCTCTTACTAATGAGAAAAACTAGATTTAAGATCTTATGGAAATGAAACTTTCTTTGGTTAAAGATGTTTTGAGCTTGAAGATAAGGATAAAATAAAGAGCAAAATGTGAGACTTACATATGCAATTTAAGGTTGTTTAAGTTGTTGTCTTGGAAAATGCAAACTTAAGAGCCTATAACAAGAAATTAGCATTAAATGAATTGAATATAGCCAATGAGAAATAACATCTTCGGTCCTACAAGGGTGGCTCTAAATCTAAATCGTAAGGTCCCTTGTTGCGGATTGTTGTCCGCTGGTGGGGGTTTTCTAGTGGTTAATCCCTCTGTTGTTTTGGTGGTCTCCACTGTTGTATCTGAGCCTTATATTGCTATATCTTTTGAATATTTTTTTGTACAAGGTTTCGGGTCCTTTCAAAACCTGATTTTATTTAATCAAAACATTTTGAGCTTTGCTTCAAGGAAAATGCAAAGTGACTAGTGCAGGAGCACCTAGCACAAAAGTAACTCCAGGAGGATACAGGTCATGACATAAGTCATTTCATTTACATTTGACTTTATAAGGTCATTTTTATGTATTATGAGTTCTTTCAAGCCACGATGAGTCATTATGTAAGGCAATTTGAGCCATTTGCACTAAGTAGTTCAATAAGGTTCTGATTGAGTCTATATGGTCAAAATGTGTCAAAAGACCCATGAAAGGGTGAGAAAGGATGTAAAATGTCTATTTGAATCCATTTTGAAATGATAAGATTGTCCATGTAAAGTTTGGTCAAGTTGTTGTATAATGTTGTCAATGTAAAAATGCATGAAGAGTTGGAAAAATGTAGCCTAGGAGGTTCAAAATGGTTAAAGGGTAGTTATGAACGTTCCCAATGATGGGAACCACTATTTAAGTGATGTTATATCAATCCAAACCAGAGAAAATAAGGAGTACGTTTTGATCAAGTTTGATAATTCAAATCTCTTGTTTTGCAGTTCCTAGACAATTCTTTCCTTTATTTTCAGGCCTTGTATAGTCATGTATGACCTTTGCAAAATGGTGTATTATTATTATGATTAGTTAGGGTAATGGAATAACTTCCTCTTGGCTTTGGTTTGTTAAATTTTCTTGCAGGAATGGATGAGATATGATGGTTTTTGTGAAAATAGTCATAAAACCCTCATTCACAGAGTGGTTCATAAAAGTTTACAAATATCTCATAAATGGACCAATGGATTTAAGAGTATTTTCTTGATTCATTTTGTTAGAATATTTAATCTTTCCTTGTAAATTTATTTATTTATTCCAGAGATTCTAATGGAATCCCTATATGTATTTTGTCCTCTAGTCCAAGTGGGAAGACATGTCATTTCTTGTATTTCCTTTATCAAAGAAAGTAGTTTATCCTCCTTAAGATGATATTGCCACTTTGCACACACCTATTATGAACGTTGGAATTCATATATTTGTGAGTTAATTAGTAACTCTACTCCTCATCTCTATTTAAGAGATGTTCTCCTCTCTCATTTCTACTTTATGAGTTTATTGTAAATGAACTTCTTGCTCTCTCTCATTCATTAGGTTTTACCTCATTCATAATATCACAAAGGTTTTTTCTTTGCTTTTCCCCTTTAAAAACTTCTTGTCTCCTTGATGCAGGAGCATCTCGGGTCCTTGGCAATCCTACGTCACCAAAAACATATTCGTGTTTCCCTGTGTTGCTCGGTTCCTTCTTTGACTGAGTTGGTTCGGTGTTGCTCGATTTCCTTTGTTTTCCTATGTTGGTCGGTTATCTCTCTGGTGCTCGGTGAATTTTCCTGGTGCTCGGTGATGCGTCTGGCGCTCGATTATCCTTGCTTATCGAGTTGTTTGTTTTAGTTTTCTGTTGAGGCCGACTTTTGCCATTAATTATGGTCACGGATTTAATGATGGTATCTATCATTTGTAAGCATGTAGACCTAGATCTGGTCGTTCCTTTCGTTGATGGTGGATCTAAAGGCCGACTTTTTCGATAGCCTCTTGTATATAATGTGATCTTTGGTTGTAGTTTAGCGGGTCAGTTTAGTTAGAAGATAGAAGCTAGAAGATTAGCAATTATTGGCAGATCCTTGCGGGTTGGAAGACTTCTGTACTTGATTGCAATATGTGGCCTAAATCAGGAAGGCATTACATCTCAACATATATGAATCAATTGAAGTTAAGAAAACTTACAAATTCATTAAGATAGATCTTATTTTTTTGTGGTCTTTGAGAACCCTATATTAGTAGAATTACAGGCCAAATCACAGATAGTTCTCAATCTCAATACATATTTCTCTTAGAAGAGGCCTATTTCACTTTAAACATCTCACAGGTACCTATCCAAAAATACATTAACAGTGTGCTGTATTAAAAGCGATCATAGACAAAAAGATCACTTCGATGCAATGATTATATTAAACTGAAAAAACTAACAGACTTTGATGAAATGATTATGTAAAGCTAAAGAAATCGCAGAGGCCACTTTCATTATATGAATCTGAAGAAATTGCAGAGGCCACTTTCATTATATGAAGCTGAAGAAATTACAGAGACCACATTGATGCAAGGACTATATCAAGCTACAGAAATTACAGAGATAATTACATAAAGTTACAGAAATTACAGAGATCATTACATAAAGCTAAAGATATTACAGAGATCATTACAAAATGTTAAAGAAATTACAAAGACCACTTTGATGCGATGGTTATATAAAGCTAAAGAAATCATAGAGACCAATTTTTATATAAAGCAAAATAAATCACAGAGAACACTGTAGAAACCTGAAATTGTTGTGTATTGTAAGTTACCAAAGTTCAAATACAATACAAACCAGAAGTTTATGCAAAAGCTTGTGATTTATACCATTTATTATTTTATTGCTCGGTTTTCCGGATCACACATCAGAAAGTTAAAAGTGTGAAGTATGATCAGAAACTTTAAGCAATACAAAAACACAATGTAAAACAGAAACCAGAAGCCTTTGCACCTCTATCTAAAACAATCCATTCCATTAAAGCAGGGGACAAATTACCTTGCAGCAGACTCTGAAAATCCTTATGGGCTTGAATTCCTTCACAGACTCTGCAGATATGCTCCACTCCTCCATATAATCTACTGAAAAACCCATTTCTGTTTCTCTTTCTATCACTTACCCTGCTGCTGCCATTTTTTTTCTTCCATTGGATTTTTTGGGCTAAAACAGAGACTATTTATTAAGCCGTAGGCGTTTCCATTCTGGAAAGCCCCGACCTGTTTTGTATGATCAACGGTTGCAAGTTGTGGAGAAGACAATGACTGCCTACCTTGTGCTAAAACACAGACTATTTACGCCCTAGGCGTTTCCATTCTGGAAAGCCCCGACCTGTTTCATATGATCAATGGTTGCAAGTTGTGGAGAAGACAATGACTGCCTAACTTGTGCTAAAACAGAGACTATTTACGCCCTAGGCGTTTCCTTCTTAAAAACCCCGACCTGTTTAGTATGATCAACGGTTGCAAGTTGTGGAGAAGGAAATGACTGCCATTAGGAGATTGTAAGCCATCCATCCTGCATAGAATGCAAATGCTAGGACAGTTTCCAAATCTATCACTGTAAATGGGGCAATGCAGGATCTGTAATGGTCATAGAGCAATTTCCAAGATTAACTTGGCACTTTATGAGCCTAAGAAGACATCCTCAGCACATGTTATTAATATCTTGCAACAGGGAATATCTTTCTTTGAGCCATTTTGTCAAACAGTTCACTGTCTTGCCTATGCTTCCACATTTCGCTTACCTTGAAATCATGGCACTCGGTCAAACAACTTTTGGAGGCATTCTGTCGAAGCCTACACATTTTGCATGCATGGCTACCCGGGCAGTTGCAAAGTACAACATATCTGCAAAGGAAAGCAGTGAAGGAGTCAGAAATCCAACACTGCAAAGGAAAGCAGCAAGTAACAGAGGAGGATGACTTGTAAGAGAGAAAGGGCGTAAACTTCCTCCAACAGATATTGCAAGTCAAGCTGAATGGAATGCAATATATCTGCAAATTATTAAAGCTTGGTTACTCTGCTGTTATCTGGTACTAAATTTTGCTCAAATTAAATTGAGAAAAACGGTGTTGTAAATGTAAACCACAAAAATGCACCAGCCGGGAATCGAACCCGGGTCTGTACCGTGGCAGGGTACTATTCTACAACTAGACCACTGGTGCGTGGATGAAGCGAGCTGACAGAGATGAATTGGGTAGATGATTGTAAACAGAAAGCGGAGTAAAATAGACACATAAAGAGGAAAATGAATTGCAACTGCAGCTGGAGATGCGGGGTATCGAACCCCGTACCTCTCGCACGGAAAGCGAGCGCTCTAAAGTTTGAGCTATAACCCCGCACAGTAAGAACGCTATGGAGTTTTGATATGATTGGATGAGAAAGGAAGCGCAGCGTGGTGGGCATCGCTATGTGAGGTAGGATTCCTGATCCAGGTTTCGTCATTGGCTAAAAATTGGGAACCATGGGGTTTCCTACAGCTCAGTCTTGTAAACTGAAGAGTGGTTTGTTTGCTTGCCAAGCTCGGTTGAAGTGTATCCTTGTCGTTTGCTTGGAGCAGGAGTCGAAACGTTTCTCATATACTTTAACCACTCCCGAGGCGATGGAAGGACGGACACGCGTGCCTTTGCTCCCACATTCATAAGGCATTAATGACATTTCCACTACATATGCAGCGTTGTACACAATACCTAATGTCTCTTCGGAGACATCCGATAAAATTGGAACGATACAGAGAAGATTAGCATGGCCCCTGCGCAAGGATGACACGCATAAATCGAGAAATGGTCCAAATTTTTTTCATACATTTTCCCCCTCTAAAAATTGTATATTCCATTATTATTATTATTTAATAAATTTATTACAACATCATTTTGTCCATTACATTATTACCATTATTTTTAATTAAAATTTTTTCTATTATATTCTTACTAGCAATCACACCTTAGTGTGCAATGGGTACGTCGAATATATATGGAAAGTCAATTAAGTATTTATTCCTCTCTCTCTCTCTCTCAACAAAAGTTGTACAATATTGATGATGGGTTATATTTGACCATGTTCCATACACTAAGATATTTAAATATTTCAAGTGAGTTGCAATATGCCTCTTATGAATTAAATTTGAGTACAATTCACAATTACAACTTTTAAGCATGTGAAGTGAATTACCATATGTTAATTATAGTTTACATTTGATTGAGATCATTTTTTGCAAATTTAAGGAATGTGTGGCAAATGTTAGGTTATATTTAACTATTGTCAATCCCATATTCTAGATCCTCATCATCATATAAGAAAATATAAAGGGAGGACTAGGCAAAGGAGGACCACAAAGAAGCAAGGAAGAGGAGACACCACAACAAGGGCAAAGAAGAACCAAGGAGCCAAGGGAAAGGAACCTCAAAGAACCAGGGAGATAGATACTAAACCAAATGTGGTGCTTGGTGGACGAGGAATGGTCGACAAGAGCAAATTTGAACACTTGTTCATGTTTAATGTCAGCACCATGCTCTTTAATCCTAGTGCTAAAAGAATGCCCAGTTTCACCTATGTAAAGGGTGCCACATGAACAAACAAACCTGTGCACCCTGAAGAATGTCCTTGGAGTCTTTGAGTAATGGGATGCAATTTCTTAAGGCGGTGAGGGGCTTGAATTCAACTCGATGGCCTTTATTAAGAAAGAGTTTTGAGATTTTTTACATTAGCTGATATTTGCGATATTAAAAGATGGAGAAATCAAAGCCTAAAAATATAGGTACAAGGTATTTTTTTTTCTATTACATATCAACTGAAATAAAAGGAGGTAACAACAAGAGTTACAAAATATTACAATAAGGCTGGGGTGAGCTACACCACCAGAACCAAAAAGAGACTCAAAAAATTACAATAGTTGTTTACGTTAGGTACAAAATATATAAACTAAAAGAGTATTCAATCTGGGGGGTCATCGTGGTCAGCATCAGATGCATTAGAGTCCGGGGAAACAACAGTGTATCCTATAATTTCATGCCTTCCAACTTCTATCCTTGAGGCCAATGCTGTCCCTAAGTTGTCATCCTTCACTTGTTGTAGGAACTCAGCAAGGTAGCTGTTAAACACTGTATCAGCTTGTTTGGAAGTATAGCCATGGGCTATGTCTTTCTTATGGATTATACCTTGACCCTCCCTCAGAATTTGGAGGAATTTTCTTTCTTTCAGCTTAATAACTATAGTGCCCTATAAAGAAACATTAATATATATGAGTCTTCTTAGAGACTCCGTAAGATTCCTAGCCTTCCCTGCCAAAACATCATTATTCCTAGCTTTCCAAATATTCCATAATATAATAGAAGAAAGTAAGGACCAAAAGGAATTGCAAAACTTGCTGCTGTTAATGTTTCCTGATAAAACATTCAGATCATTGAAATGAGTATTATAGGACAACCCAAACATATTCTAGATTTCAGATGCAAACAAACATTCAAAAAACAAATGATGGACAGATTCGAGGTGTTTATAGACAGTGCAGAGATTGGTTTCTCCCCCGGGTTTCTTGAAGGGAAGTTTATGCAAGAAGAGACGCCAAAGGAAACAAGTAATCTTGGGTTCCACAGGTCTTGACCATAGATTGGTAAAGTACTTGTTCCAATCTGGGGGGGGGGGATACATCTAGATTCCATTTAAGGCTGGCATGGGAAAGGATTTCAGGGATTTGGGTGAGTTTTTGGTAAATAAATTTTCTATCAACCTGGTGTAAGGGGGAGGTGTCTGACCAAGTAAGTTGGAAAGTACAATTGGTCTTGGAGCAACAGGCTATTATTCTCCCCAATGAATTGAATGCAACAGAAAGCATAGCATAGGTTCTTCTTTGAGTATGGGGCAGGCTAAAGTCTAAGGCTAGTTTATCCCAAGGAATAATAACTCCTTTGTGCAGAATATCTTGAAAGCAACGAACCCCCTTCTCTGCCCACTTTCTAGTAGAGCACCCTTGCAAAAGAGCCAGTGGTTTTCCATTGTGTTTAAGATTCCACCAAATAGACTTGTTACTGCATATCGCTCCATTTCCTTCCAATGGTTCTATGTTGTTGAGAAAATTCCTAACATAGCTCCATGCTTTCCATATGGCTTTGAAAACATTGGACTTTGGACACTAATTTTACATTCCAACCATAACAGATCTGTGTAGGAGAGCATGCTCCAATGTTTTTCTTTACAAGGGTGGGCTCTATTAAGGTTATTCCTTATTAGGATCTTCCATGGTTCATCCCCTTGTGAGGATTTTGCAAGCCATTTAGTAGCCAAGACGGTGCCTTGAGTTTTGAGATCTTTAAGACCAATGCCTCCCCATCCCTTGTCTTTGGTACACCAGGCCCATGAGACAGCATGGTTATTTTGGTTGCCTTTGCCATCCGACCAGAGAAAGTTCCTGATGATCTTCTGAATTTGGTCAAATTGGTTTTGATTAAAGAGCCATGCTAAGGAGTAGTAAATGGGATAGGATGAGAGAATTTTCTAACAGACTTGAATCCTCCCTAGAAAGGATAGTAGGTTGCTGCTCCATTTGCCAACTTTAGTGGTGATTCTGTCTTTAATCCAATTCCACATATTATTGATGTTTGGATCAATTGCAAAAGGTATCCCTAGGTACCTGACAATGTGGCTGGGACCTCCTCACTCAAGATCATACTTGCTCCACTAGGCTAGGGGGTGAGCATCCCACCCTAGCATAATAGATTTAGAAATAGAAATTTTGCAGCCTGAGGCTTGACATAATAATTCCAATTTGGTCATAAGTCTGTCCATATTCTCTTCCTCTAGGATCATGAGGATTGTTGTGTCATCTGCAAACTGTATATTGGCAACATCTTCCCCATTTGGAAGGACCACACTTGACACTCTTGGGGAGAGGGTATCATCCCTAAGGAGGTAGTGTAGTGAATCATCAGCTATGACAAAGAGGGATGGGGCAAGAGGGCATCCCTGTCTGATGGATCTAGATAACTCAAGGAAATTTGACCTGACCCCATTAACTTCTACAGTTGCCACCACACCAACTAGTAATGTGGAAACCATTTTACAGAAAGAGCTTGGAAATCCTAGGCTGTCTAGCATACATATGATAAATTTCCACTCAATTTTTCCCTATAACTTTTCATAATCAATGAGAAGTATAGAGCTGTGTTGACCAAATGATTTGGCCCAATCCAATGCTTGCCAACATGTAACCAGGTTTTCTAGCATATATCTTCCCTTTACAAAACCTATTTGGGTCTTATTGATCACCTTTGGAAGTATGTTGGCAATCCTAAGAGCCAGAACCTTGGCCAATATCTTGTATCCCACATTAAGCAAGGTAATAGGTCTCTAGTTTTTAATGAGCATTTTGTCACCATCTTTGGGAATTAGTTTTATAAGGCCTGAGTTGAGGATAGGGCCCAAGGTCCCAGCATTAAAGGCCTCTCTGTAGGTCTTGAGAAGGCTGTGGCATATCCAGTCAATATTACTTTTATAAAATTCTATAGTAAGTTCATCAAGGTGAGGCACTTTGTCATTTTCCATAGACAATATAGCATTTCTGATTTCATCTATTGACAGATCTCTCCCTATCTTTTCTGCATCTTCTTCATTGACCCTTCTTGGGATGATAGATTTAATCTTAAGCCTAGTGGAGTCCATATCAACATTGTCCTCGGAAGTGAATAACTGGGCATAGAATGAGGAGAAGGTGTTGACTATATCTCCTTGTTCTGTAATATCAACTCCTTATTCCCTAATACAAGTAATCCTGTCTCTCACCTCTTTCTTCTTCGGGGATTGGAAAAAGAGTTTGGAACCTCTATCTCCCAAGTTGAGCCAGTTAATTCTTGCTTGGACTTTGGCCCTCCTGGTTTTGATCAACTGAAGGTTTTTGAGGGCCTCTTTACAAAGCATTACATTGTCTAAGAGAAAGGGATCCTTGGGGTAGTTTTGGATCTGCAACTTTGCCTCTTGGAGTTTCTCAACCAGCCTGACCTCACTCCTCCTACCATCCTTAGCTTTATTCTTCCCTACAACTTTAAGCATGGTCTGCCAGGACTCACTGATTTGATTCCATTTGTTAATTTCAGATGCATGCTCTGCAATTTCCTCATTAAACCAGTATATAATTCTAACTGTAGCAAGAACATCAGGATCCTTAAGGAGAGAAGAGTTCAGGGTGAACCCTGTCTTCTTGGCTAGAGTATTGTTATGATCAAAGATAAGTTGTACCATGGTGCGGATAGGATGGTGGTGCGAATGGGTGAAGGGGTGATCTTGGACATAATTGTTCAGAGGGGAAGGAGGGTAGCTCAACATATGTTTGTTCATATAGATCTTGTCAAGCTTGGAGTAGATCCTCCTCTCACCTTTTTGGTAATTAGACCAAGTGAATCAAATGCCCTTGGATTCACTCTTTTTGTTAGCCAGCGGGTCAAATAGATCCAATTTGGAAATCATTCTATTCCAGAAACCCATCTCATTACCTTTCCAATCAAACTCAAACCACTTGATTTGTGTTGGGCTCTTTCAATCATATTGAAGTCCCTAGCAAGAACCCAAGGAATATTGCCCAACTAGAACCCAAGGAATATTTCCCAACTCAGAGATCCATTTCTAAAGATCTATCCCGCCATTATGGTCATTGGGGGCATAGATTGAACAGACTCCAAACGTAGTGCCTTCTACTTTAAATCTGATCCATACTATCCTATTGTATGGGGAGAATCCCCATTCCTGAACTGCTTTCCTCCATCTAGGCCCTACAAGGATTGAGGTTCCTCCTTTACCTTTCTGGTGTTTGGTGGAGAAATCCTTTGCATCTTTCCAAATGCATTTTAAAGCTATATCAAGAGAAAACCCTACTGCTTTAACTTCTTGAACCATAAGAATATCAATATCCTTGTTAAGAGGTAGAAACCTCTTAACTACATACTTCCTGTCAGAGGATTCCAAGCCTCTGACATTCCATGATGCACATTTTATCTCAATGGAGCACTTCACTTACTAGTATCCATTTGAGCCTCAAATCTCCTGAAACACTAGGGGATATCCTTTCTATGAGATTTGAATGGTTTAGGATTACCGGTAATGTTAGGGGGGATACCTCTCTTTTTCTTAATGCTAACTCCTTCCACTCTATTTGACGGGGAGATTCTCATAGCTTTCTGAGCTTTCTTCCTATTCTTAGTTCCCACAGAGGTGAAGATAAAGGAACCTTCCAATTCATTGGACAAACCAACCTGATTTGTTCTAAATTCTCCCTCCTTAAGGTCCAGAGTATCCTTCTGAACTATCTCCACCCCAGCCATATTAAAAGCCAAGGGTGGTAACTCCACACTATCAATTCTCCTAGAATCCAAAGATCTCTTGTTAGGAGGGGGGAGGGGAGGGGGAGCGGGGATAACCACCATAGAGAAACCATTAAGTTTATCATCTTGCTCTTGGGGTGACGCTAGATTGGCCTCTCTAGGAGTAGTGCTGGGGATGACAGGATATGAAATAGGGGAACTAGAAGGAAGAGAGAAGTTGATAGGGCTACCCTCCTTTTCTTCCAATATACCTACGACTAGAGGTAGGCCAAAAGTATCCTCTCTACCTGGAGGGAGAACATAGTAAATTTTCCACTTTGGTTTAGGAATGGATCTGATTCTATCTACCTTCACCTGAATCCTTTCTAGAGCTAATTGTTGCACATTCTGTGTTCTGTGTTTAGGCAAGGGGGGCATACAATTGTCTCTTAATCCAAAGTCAATATCTTTGGCATTGGGAAGTTCCTGGAAGGCTTCAGGGACTTCTAAGTTAATAGCAGGTGGGGAGGACCGCTGGCCAAATTGTCCCTTGAATTTGTCCAAAGTATCGGCCAACAGGAGAGAATCTTCCATCTAGTTTTTAGGGCTAGAATCTTGTTGAGGAGGTTTATTTATGTCCTTATTAAGGTTATCAGGGTCGGAGTTCAGTGAAGTGGGTAATGAAGCAGAAGCGGTAGGATTAGGGGTTTCTTAGAGGGGGGAACCGCTTGATAAGAATAGGGCAATCTTGTTTTTTATGGCCTTCTTTTTGGTAGAGATAGCAACTGTTGATCCCTCCAAGGAAGGTAACTGGGTAGACAACAGGAGAACCGCCAAGGTCAAAGTGCAAAGATGCTGGGAAATCAACGCTTGGTTTGAGGGAAATGGACATCAGTGTGGGGGATTAAAACATTGGACTGATCAATCCTTAGGACTCTACCAACTGGTTCAAGAGCCTGTGGAATCAAATTAAGAAGAAACGGGGGGAGATTACCTATAACTACCCATCTAGGGCTCAAGAGGGCAAGAACTTCACTGTGTGAGGCTTCAAGAGACTAGGGAATGGCTCTAAATTCGTATGGTCCAATTTTCTAGAATTGTTGGTTCACAATAGCTTGTTGCGCTTTCAAATCATAGAAGAAAAGAAGAAAAAGACCTTTCTGTAACATTCGACAGTATGAAAAAAGAAAAGCTAGTTTTTTATTCTACATTCACTGAAACTAGTCATTTAAGAAAGCTCTAGACGACAACCGGGAAACATTAACAACAACAAAGAAAATGGTAGTTTCTCTAAGCCTACTCTTCTCCTGTTCTATAGCAGAATGCATTTGGAGATTAGGTTTAATGACGAGACTGGGGGTCGGTGGAACCTTACCTCCAATTCTTGCGGTCGTGGTTGAGGCATGGGCAAGGGTTGAGATGAATCACGCTCCCTCTAGGATCTTTTTCTCATTTTGGAGGGCTTGTTTAAACGATTTCAGCTTGCCATGACTTCTTCGCTCTCCATCTTCTGCAATGTTCAGTCCGCTTCCTTCTACTAGTGAGACAATATTTCCCACTGCTTTTGGGTCGACTATAATACTGCAAAGGGTCTTACTAGGGTCATTAACACCTTCATCATCAATTCTCTGGGTAATATGTCCTTTTGCCACCCCCGAAGAGGTGGATGCGATTAATGGGAAGCCCAGGGCACACGCTCGAAGAGTACAGGGATATGTTTGGTTGATGCCCTAGTTGCAAAGCGATTTCGCCAACATCTAGTCAAAATCTAGATCCCGAAGTCAGTATAAGGTATTTTTGAGCTCCTAGTAAGGTATTTTTGAGGGCACGGGCTAAGCTCCTGACAAAACGCACCAAAAGACAAAAAAAAAAATGGCAAAATTTTTATTTTCCAAATTCTCAAAAACACAGTGATTTTATTGCAATTTTCTTATGGTTTTCGACCACAAAATATGCAGATCATGAAGAACAGATGCTAAAAAATTGGTCAATGGTACATTTTGTAAGGAGCCTAGCTACTTCAATTTTTGAAGGGATAGGTTATTAGAACCAAGTACCCGTGGCTATGCAACCTCTCTCTCTCTCTCTCTCTCTCTATATATATATATATATATATATATATATATATATATATATGGAAATGACTGTCCAGTCATCTCATTCAATATGGTTGGATGTCAATCCCTGAATGCCTCATACCCATCAAACCTTGGCAACTCTTTCGTCAATATGTTGTACGTGTGTCATGTAAAGTGAGTATGACTATCGAAGTAGTACAAAAGATTTAAAATAAAATAAAAATTATATAATCTATACAAAGTGATTTTGGTTGTATGCCTGCAAAAATAGTACAAAAGATTTAAAATGTAAAAAAAATGTATAATCTATTAAAGCGGTTCTCGTTGGTAAGACAAATATACATGTGAAATGTTATTGAAATTATTATATAATATATAAATTATTTTAAGAAATATAAAATATATTATTAATTTTTAAAAGTATATATTTATAGATAAATAATAGTTTTAGTTTTTATATCATATTTTTCTTTTTAAAATTTAAATTAGTTGTTGTCTTTAAGTATATTTATTTCTTATAAAATATAAATAAATAATAGTTTTAGTATTTATATTACATTTTTATTTTTAAAATTTAAATTAGCTTTAGTCTTTAAGTTTTTTTTGAATTTCTATAAAATATAACAAAAATCTAAAAATATTTTATAGTTTCTTTTTAAGAAATAATTAAGCAATATAAATTATTTTTCTTTAAATATTTTATGAATTTACATATCTTTCTAATGATAAATATTTAATGATTTATTTGTTGTTTATTTTAGAATCTTAATATCAAATGTTTGATTTCTTTTTAAGATTTGTTTTATTTAGTTATTTGTATTGACTTAAAAAACATAATTATTTGAAATTATCTTTCAAATACTTTAAAACATCATTATTTAAAAAATTTAAATGATGAGAATAATTTTATAGAATTTTTATTAATCTTTAATTTTGTATGTTTAAAGAATACAAATTATATATTTTTAATTATTAACCTAAATCTTTCTATGTGTATATATTCATTACATAAATAAAATTATATCAAACAATTTTTTTTTAATCTATTATCTATCCATTTGAAATTATCCTCCAAATACTTTGAAACATACTTATTTTAAAATTTAAATAATAAGAATAATTTTATAAACAATTTATTAATTTATTAATTTAATTTATTGTTCTGAATTTTTTTTTGTTAAAATACTTAAACACAACACCTAATTTGATTCTAAAAATAAAAATATAGTATAAATTTTAAAAATTATTATAACATTTTAATTAGGATTGGTAAAGTTATATTTGATTATAAGACTAAATAATTTTTAACATTGATTGAATAAAATAAAAATATTTATATTCTTAAACCACTATTTATCTCTAGATATGTATTTTTTTAAATTATATAATTATATTAACAAAAAAATATATATTTTATACTTCTTAAAATAACTTATATATTATATAATAATATGACTAAAATAGTAAACTAAAACACATATCTTACCAAGGGGAGCCCTTTAAAAAATTTTCAAAAAATACTTAGATTTTTTTTACAAACTCCTCATATATACTAGGCTGCTATTCACTTTGAGTTGACAGCAATGTGATAGACACTCAATACGATTTGACTTTGTTTGTACGTGTACTATTGGTAGAGAATGATGCCAGAATCTCGAAGCTCAAGGGCATTGTTAGATGGATGGGCATCCAACCATATCGAATGATATGGCTGGATAACCGTTATCCCCTTCTCTCTTTATCTCTCACTCTTCTCACCTCTGTCTTTCTCTATCTCCCTCTCTCCCCTATGATAGTAACAAAATATTGGTAGACTGGAAACCCTAATTGTGAAAGCTATGGCAATCACAAAGAGCTCCAAGTGGGCTCCTCCATCAATGTTGTCGCAACTTGGCACATAGAAACAACTCAAACAAAATTTAAGAGTACATAAGCATCTCCTTAATGGCAGCGACTATGCAACCATAAAAATTGTAAACCATACAAAAGAGAAACACTTAGTTCCTTTTCAAAAGTTTGTAAAAAGTTATACAAAGAACAATTTTCGTGGCTGGATAGCCACTACCCACCTTAACTATTAGCATCCAGAAAATAAATTTCATCCTGCATAACATAACCCAAAATATTACCCTACTATGGAACAAGGGAGGGAGACGACCCACATATAATAGTAGGCATCTTCTCATCTATCTCCGATTCCAACTTTCTTTCTATAGTTGCATCAGCCAACTATTATTTATTGAAAGAAAGTTGAGTCCCAACTTATTTGAAACAACAACAAGAAAATGGGAGGGAGGGAAAGTTAGACCTACAATTCTTTGGGTGGCATTAGCCTGCCTCGAAAGGATTAAGTTTGTGCACTTGATTAAGGAATGATTGGGTGGAGTTTTGATCAAATTATCTCCAAAATGGAGGAATCCAGACTCTCATCTGATTGGCACATCCAAGCCTCAAAAATCTCGATGCCGAGCCAATTTCAGACAAATACCATAAACACAAAACCACATGCCCATGTTACCCAACTAGATATTATCATCCACATTTTATGGCCATAGTTGCTTCTTCAGATTTCCACCTGATAAAAAATGCTTTTAAACCCACCTTTAAACTACCTGACCCCACTCCTCACTCTCACCCCATTCAGAGCACAATCACACACAAAAAATGGACGCAATGGCAAAGCTCTTGTCCCCAAAATTCACAGGACAAATAACAAAAAGAGACTTCACAAGATAATTGGTGGGTCTGAATAATGGAGACAAAATCAACATGCACAGGGGCACCACTAAGACCGTCAAAGCCCTTATCACCTTTTTTGAGTTATATAATGGTAAATGCGATGACCCCTTCTCAATATTTATTCCATACAAAACCTACATGTCACCGGGTAGGACATATTTTGGTCCGTAATTAAAGCTATATCAAACCATATGTGTTTGCTATCTTTTCTAAAGGTTTCCTTTCTAGAAAGCCCTGACCTGTTTTGTGTCATCAACTATTGCAAGTTGTGGAGAGGAAATGATTGCCATTGGGAGATTGTAAGTCATCCATCCTGCATAGAATGCAAATGTTAGGACAGTTTCCAAAATCATTGTTGCCCGAATAAGCTGATTTTGGGAATCGACGGTTCAAAGCTAAGAAAAAACCATGGCAATCATCTACTCCATTCATTGCATTGTCACCATTCAAACTTCTACATCTTTTTCTTCATTACATCCATTGTGCTCGATTCTGCTTATGAGATTCTCATATCGAGGTAACAGATAATGTTTGTTACATAGATCAACAGCTAACAAAATTCAAAGAAGATCTAATGAAGCAGATTTGAACATGTTATTGACACAAGTACTGAGAAATTTAAGCGGAAAAATCTATGAATGTGATTAAGTGGCAAAATCTGATGGTGGAGAAGAAAATGATTTACTCGTCTCTATAAGAGAAAAAAATTTCTTTATGAAAGCCTAGCCAAAAAGAAGAAGCTACAGGATTATCGCATGAATAAGGTTTTCATGCATTTTGATCATACTGGTTAGTAATAACTGAGCTACAAAACAATTACCGAGCTACAAAGAGCAGTTACCGACGGACAGTAAGTTGATACAGTATTGGATCTAAAGTGAATTATTGATCAGAAGGATTTGTATGGACTAAATATTGATCTGTAATCTACAATTGAAGTTGTATTAAGGCAGGTCATTTTACTGTTACATATTTAACCATTGTATACAGTCTAAATCTCTTAACCGAGTGGACTCTGAAAGTTTTATGATGTATCATTCATAGAATGAACATTGTTATCCTATCAACCCCATAGTGAATGCTGATTGGACAATAACTTCTAGTCTAAAATCCTTTAACAAGGTCACACTTGACAGTGTGTTTGTAACCTTTAACAGGGTTGGGTCTTAACCGACCTCACTTCAAAAGAGTGAACAATTTTGGGTTGCCGGTCCCAGGTGGTTTTTCCCTTTACAAGGTTTCCACGTTAAATCTCTTATGTTATGTGTTGATTGTGATATTTGTTTGTTATCATACTTTGCATATTACATGTTAGATTTGATCAGTAAATAGTTATAAGTATTAGACTGGTAATGGGTAAAAGCACAGACAGTAAGAGTTATTATTGCTTACCGATGAGTAGAAATTGAATAAATTGTTCTGAATTATATATTTTGTTTTGGGACACTAGATAATTGATTCACCCCCCTCTCAGTTATTCTAACAATTGGTATTAGAGCACTGGTTGCTTGGAATAGAGTTTTAAGGACTTAAGCATAAAGGTCTCAAGATGTGTAAGAGGGAAGTACCGAAATTGAACAAAGAAAACTTTGCAGTATGGCAAAGCAGAATGAAGTTGCACATATCTGGAATTGGGAACTCTACACTAGAGCTGATGGAGAATGGCTACACGCAACCGCCCACTGGTCCCCGAACTGTTGATCAACTGAAGGATAAGCATGAACACAATGTTACTATGATGGAACTTGTTGCTGCCTGTACCGACACTGAATTTGAAGATATCAAGACATGTACAATTGCCAAAGGAATGTGGGATAAATTAGCACAAATCTACAGTGGAGATCCAAATGTCAAAAGAGCCCGAGCTGAAAGTCTGAGAGGCAGATTTGATGAAATGAGAATGAAAGAAGGTGAGAATATTGTCCAATATTCAAATAGACTCAAAGAAGTGGTACATGCTATTAGAGCATCTGATGGAGTAATTGATGATGAAACAATGATAAGCAAGATTCTCATAACTTTGCTACCAGTTTATGCAATCATGATTTTTGCAATTCATGAAACAAGAGCTACATCTAACCTCACTCTTGACACTCTGATTGGTAAACTTACAACCTTTGAATAAAACAATTTTGATAACAATGTTGTTCCTTCTATTGAATCCGCTTTCATGTCTTCTCTGAAGATTGGAAAGTCTAGCAGGAATACTAAGAATTGTGATAGTGATGACAATACCGATGATGAACTTGATGAGCTTGAAGCACTTATGGCCCGAAGATTGCCCAAAGGAAAAGGAAGGTATAGAGGTAAGCTACTTTTAGCATGCTTCAATTGTAAAGAAGTCGGTCACATCGCTGCTAGATGTCCACAGAAGAAAGATGATGATAGATCCAAAGACCGATCTGAAGGAAGCTATGGAAGAAGAGTCAACAGAGGTTACTGACACAACAATAGAGACAACCGAGATGAAAAAGGCAAAAAGGTATGTTACATAGCCAAAGATATTGAAACTGAATCTGATTCTGATGATGATATAGAAGTTTTATTTGTTTCTATGAAAGATGACTCATAAGAGGAAGAGAAACATGAAGAGACAACACTAATCTCTAAAGTAAGCAGAAATGATACATGGATCATAGACAGTGGCTGCACACATCATATGACCGGTGATGTAGAGAAGTTTGATCATCTTGTTGAATATAATGGAGGATCTGTGAGAATGGGAAATGATGCACCTTGTATGGTAAGAGGTAAAGGCTCACTAATGATCAATGATAGATTACAATGTGAAAATGCATATTGGGTAGATGGACTGAACTATAATCTGATAAGTGTGGCTCAACTGAACAATTCAAGCCACCGACTGGCTTTTGAGAGAAAAAAGGTGAAGATTTATAATGATGGAGGAAGACTTGTCGAAACTGGTACACAATCCAGAGGTAATCTATTCTATCTTGATATGGATCAGTCTTCTTGTTTGTTAATTAAGGATGAAGATGCTTGGTTGTGGCACCGAAGGTTATGCCATGTGAACTTTGACAACATGATCAAGATTAGTAGAAAGAAAAGAGTTAGAGGATTGCCTAACTTGACAAAACCTAATCATGCCATGTGCCATGAATGTTAGAAAGGTAAGATGACTAAGTCTAGTTTTAAAAGCAAGGACTACTCAACAAAGAAGATACTTGAATTGATTCATACCGACCTATGTGGTCCTATAAGAACTCAGAGCTATTATGGTGATAGATATTTTATTCTTTTTGTTGATGATTACACTAGACTAATGACTGTTATGTTCTTGAAAGAGAAATCTGAAGCTTTCAAAATGTTTAAGTGGTATAAAGCTAAGGTAGAGAAAGAAACTGGTAAGGAAATAAAGTGCTTAAGATCTAATAGAGGAGGTGAATTTATCTCTGATGAATTTACTAAATTTTGCAATGAGCATGGAATCAAGAGGCAGGTATCTACACTGAGGACACCTCAGCAAAATGGCATTGCTGAAAGAAGGAATAGGTCTATAATTGATTGTGCTAGAACATTGATGATATAGAAGAATGTTGCTCAGACATATTGGAGGGAAGCTGTCAGCACAGCTGTATATGTTCTTAATCGAGTACAACTGAAGGACTCCAATCGAACACCTTATGAACTATGGTTTGGACACAAACCTACTGTAATTTATTTCAAAATTTTTGGAAGTAAATGTTTTATCTTGAAAAATGAGAGAAATGGCAAATTTGATTCTAAAGGAGATGAAGGAATATTTCTTGGATATTCCACTACAAGTAAAGCATACAAATGTTTGAATAAGGCTACAAATGAGATTGTTGAAAGTACTAATGTTCGTGTTGATGAGTTTGATGAAAAGTACACAGAGGAAAGTACAAAGGAACCGAAAGAATATGATAGATTCACTAACATTGAACATCCAGAGTATCTACCGACACCGCAAGCTATAACTACCAGTCAGCAAGGAAACAATGTAGTACAATAAGCACCACAAACCGATGAACATGAAAAAGTTGCCGAGCAAAGAAATGACCCTGAGCAGGATGAACAAGGAGAAATCAAGTTTTGGCTAGTTTTGTCAGAAGACACCATCCTGAAACACAAATCATTGGAGACAGACATGCTGGAATGCAAACCAGAAGCAAAACAAGATAAGGTAAATGTTTAATTTGTGAGTTTGAACCTAAAACAGTGAAAGTTGCATTAGAGAATGAAGAATGGGTTAATGCAATGAAAGAGGAAATATAACAAATAGAAAAGAACAAAACCTGGTCCTTAGTACCCCGACCAAAAGATAAGAATGTTATCAGTACTAAGTGGATTTACAAGAATAAATTGAATGAAAATCGTGAAGTCACAAGAAATAAAGCTAGATTAGTATGCAAGGGATATGCATAGGAAGAAGGCATTGACTATGGTGAGACATTTGCACCTATTGCTAGATTGGAAGGAGTTAGAATGCTACTTGCATATGTTGCACATAAGAAATTCAAAGTCTATCAAATGGATGTGAAGTCAACATTTTTGAATGGTATATTTGAAGAGGATGTCTACATTGAACAAACTAAAGGATTTGTTGATCCCGACAATAAAGATATGGTATGTAGATTATATAAAGCTTTATATGAACTAAAGCAAGCACCGAGAGCATGGTATGAAAGACTGCATACTTACTTGTTAAGTATTGGATTTGTTAGAACAAGTGAAAACAACAATCTGTATGTGAAAGGTGATATTGATGATACTATTATCATTGCTGAAATTTTTGTTGATGATATCATCTTTGGTGGCTCAGATCTGGTCTGCAAGGCATTTGTTGATGAAATGCAAAAGAAATTTGAAATTTCTATGTTCAGAGAGATTAAGTTCTTTCTTGGACTGCAAGTGATTCAGCAGAGTGATGGCATATTCATCACACAATCTAAATATATAAAGGAAGTACTTAAGACATTTGGCATGGAAGATGCTAAACCTGTAGGAACATCGATGGCTACTAGATGCAAATTGACAAAGGAGGATGAAACTACTGAGGTAAATCAAACACTTTACTGATCCATGATTGGTAAGTTAATGTATGTAGTTCACAGTAGGCCAGATATAGCACATGCTGTGGGAATTGTCACAAGATTCTCTACTAACCCTAGAGAATCACACATGATAGCTACAAAAAGGATCTTAAGATACTTGAAGAAAATAAAAAATTATGGATTATGGTATCCTAAGGAAGGGAAGTTTGAACTGAAAGTTTACACCGATGTTGATTGGGCTAGAAATGTGGATGATAGAAAAAGCACCACCGGAGGAGCATTTTTCTTTGGTGAAAGACTTGTAACCTGGACAAGTAAAAAGCAGGCTTGTATTTCTTAGTCTACAGCTGAAGAAAAGTATGCTGTTGCTACTACTAACTGTTCAAACATTGCATATATCAAACAAGTGTTGGAAGGAATGAATGAGGTAATCACTGACCCAGTGATTATATACTGTGACAACACTAGTGCTATTAGTATTTCAAAGGATCCTATGATGCACTCTAAGACAAAGCACATATCTATTAAGTATCATTACTTAAGAGAACAAGTGCAAGAGAAGCAAGTTAAGTTAGAATTTTTTACATCTAAAGAACAACTTGTTGATATTTTTACAAAGCCTCTACCGAAGGATACATTTGAATACTTGAGGACTAGACTTGGGGTCCGTCCCCTGTCTATCGGTCACTAAGGTGATTTGTATGTTGCATCAGCCAAATTTTATCAGAAGATCATTCATGTTGATGCAGCATAATTCACACTTTGAATCTTGTTCAAGGTTGTGATTAAGTTTGAGCACTTGAACCAATGAGATATCAGTATACAGAGATACAAAGGAAAAACTGAACACCATAGAGAGTTACTTGGCTACTACAGAGCTGATTGTTTATTTGTTTCTTTGGCATTGCTGTCAAAGGGAGAGATAAACAATATGAAATGCAAAAGGGAGAGATAAACTGAAAAGGGGAAAGATAAACAATATGAAAAGGGAACAAGCACTGACGAGATTATCTAAGGGAGAGACAATCTGAATGAGATAGAGTATTGAAGATCAATTACAAAGAATAGAAGCAAGAACAGGAGAACTAAAAAGATCACAACTATAGAAAGGTAAAGCTGTATTACTTAATGCTAGTTTAGTAACATAGTGATTAAACATATTAAGTCTATTCGACTTACAACATTTGTTCACAAAGTTGTAGAATGTATGTTTGGTATGTGTATGGTACATTTCATATTACTTGAGTTGCCATCAATGCCAAAGGGAGAGATTGTTGGACTACAACTGATTTGGAATCTAATTGAAGGATCTGTGATTGCAAGATCACTGAGAAGTTGTTGATTAGATATGTAATATGATTAAATCAATATTATGTTGTCATTGATGTCAACTAGTTTGACATCAGTTATCTTGTAAGTTACTACATCGAGACATCTGAAGAAAAATGGAAAAGAGATGAAGAACAAAGAAATCTACATGAGGAAAGATGTACATGACAAATGAGGATAAGGAACAAATTGAGTAACTTGCTGATGAGTCTATGACTTGATGATAGTGACTTCATTATGTTGCATTCATCTATAATGAAGTATAGAGCTGAAAGACACAAAGCAATGTGTTGTTGGTAAATGAAGCATTTCTAGTATACACCGATGGAGTGTAGTGTATACCAACCGCAGTATTAACCGAGCAATGTTCATTGATGCATTCTTTGTTAACCGAGTGGAACAGAATGAATTAAATGATTAGTTTAGCTGATAAGATTGAGCTGGCAAGAGTATAACATCGAGGTAACAGATAATGTTTGTTACACAGATCAACGGCTGACAAAATTCAAAGAAGATCTAACGAAGCAGATTGAAACGTGTTATTGACACAAGTACCGAGAAAGTTTAAGTGGCAAAATCTATGAATGTGATTAAGCGACAAAATTTGATGGTGGAGAAGAAAATGATTTACTCGTCTATATAAGAGAACAAAATTTCTTTATGAAAGCCTAGCCGAAAAGAAGAAGCTACAGGATTATCGTGTGAATAAGGTTTTCATGCATTCTGATCATATTGGTTAGTAATAACCAAGCTGCAGAATAATTATCGAGCTACAGAGAGTAGTTACTAACAGACAGTAAGTTGATACAGTATTGAATCTAAAGTGAATTATTGATCAAAAGGATTTGTATGGACTAAATATTGATCTGTAATCTGCAATTGAAGTTGTATTAAGGCAGTTCATTTTACTGTTACATATTTAACCATTATATACAGTCTAAATCTCTTAACCGTGTGGACTCTGAAAGTCTTATGATGTATCATTCATAGAATGAACATTGTTATCCTGTCAACCCCATAGTGAATGCTGGTTGGATGATAACTTCTAGTCTAAAATCCTCTAACAAGGTCACACCTGACAGTGTGTTTGTAACCTTTAACAGGGTTGGGTCTTAACTGACCTCACTTCAGAAGAGTGAACAATTTTGGGTTGCCGGTGTATGGATCAAAAGTGACCACACTTCTATGAACCATTATATGCAAGGTTGCTCAAGAATGAGGCCTCACAAAGCGGCTCATAGCTCTCTATGCATGGAGTTACAAGGGACTATGATATATTTTCTCTCAGCTAGGGCTACAAGCTTGTGACCTTGCTAGTCAACCACACAATGAGAGATTCGAATGAGGACAAGGGCAAGAGTGCCAATATCCTCAAGAATCACTATGAAAATGCAATGCAATGCAAACTAGTCTATGGAAATGAAAATGCAATGCAACTAAGCTATGAAATGGAAAGAACAAGTGTTACAAATCCTTCCTATTAAGCTATGTGAGTTAAATCTATTACATCAAAGGAAACTAAGCTAGATGCCATGAAAGATAAAATGCAAGAATGAAAGACTAAGAACAATAAGGTTTCCAAAAGCTCCAAAAGTCTCCAAGAAGTCCTACAGCATAAGATTAGTATTCAAACCATGGATCCTAAAATGAGAAGAGAGCTCTTCTTTTATAGGAAATGAGAAAGAATGGACCATGGAGATTAAGAGGCAAAAGGGCTTAATCAGCGGTGGAGGTTGAAAGAGAAGCAATCCATGTGCACAAGTATCCTCCAATAGGAAAATAGGAGTTGACTTTATGTCCATATGAGACAAAAGGTGTTTTTTTTCCTTTTTTATAAAATAAGAATAGTGTTTTATTTGTGCAACTTAGGATAAGAAGAAAAGGTGGGGCTTTTTATTCAAATAAAAGGGGAGGAAATATTCCTTTTAAGTAAATAAAAGCTTAGGATAAAATGGTTAATCCAAGGATAAAAATCCAATATATGATCGAAACTAAGATTTGATCAAGGAATTGATAATGTTGAAAAATATTGATTATTGATAAAATTGATTCAGGATAAATAAATTGAATAAATGGGGCCCAAAGTCTAGGCGACCATTTTTGGGTGCATACATTTGCCCCTCTTTGACTAATGTGTGATCGATTTGGGAACACATGTAGTCAAAGAATGAGGTTGAAATGTGAGATCGATTTGGGATCACAAAACAACTCAGATATGAGGTCGATTCGGGATCACATCCGGATAAAGCATAATCAAAGGCCTTTGAATATGAGGTCGATTCAGGATCATATCAAAAATAAGAGATAAGAATCTCAAATTTGAGCGAAAGCTGACAAAAGATGTCTGAATCAAGAGAATCAAGAAAATCGGGGATGAGAATCCCATAGATACTGCCCCCTTGAAATCGAAATTGAAATCAAGTAGAGGAGAGACAACAAATCGATAAAAGATTTGATCAAATCAAAATAAATCAAAATCAAATGTATAGGTCAATAGGGTAACCATTAGGTAGTGAAACATGCCCCAGTGAGGAAGTAGAAGAATAGAAATAGAAGACTAGGAATAGAGCGAATGAGAGACTAGAAAATTTGAGAGACATGGAAGGAAGAAATTCCACCGAAAATCAAATTATGCCTCAAAAAGTCAGTCAACTGCTCAGAAGAAGGGGAAAATTTGGAAACGCGACTCAGATTTCAATTTTGAGTCTAAAAATGGATAGAAAATGATGTGATATGAAAGACTAGAAATTAAAGATATGATCAAGAAGAATCAGAAAATGAGCACAATCGACTGATAGGTCCATGTACGATAAAAAGGAGAGCTATTTCCATATGCAAAGTGCAAAACTAAACTAAGAATGAACCTAGAAATGCAAGCTACTATGAAAAGTGGTTGACTTGCAAGGTCACAATGCTTATAGACATCTAATTATCATCATCGAGCATTAGGTAGCGCTATAAGATCATACAATGCACACTAGTATGACTATGTGAATATGAATATGATCTTTATCAAATAGATATGTGGAAATCTCACCTAGGCATCAAAGACATGTAGGTCAAGATGACTAATGCAGTGAGATCACCTAAGTTTGATATGGCGAGATTATGCTTGTATCAAGACACATGAAAGTCAGGATAACTAGAAGCATGCACTCGCAAAATAGTCAAGGATAATACCTTGTCAATCCATAGTGTTAAGTAAGACCAGCATAAATGCTCATGATAGTTAGGATCAACAAAATATACCCACAAGCAGATAAAGAAACAAAACATGTTCTCATACCCTCAGTCTTCTAGCTATGCATCATCGAAAACTTCTCAAGGAGAGACCACTCATCAAAGAAATCCTCATAGACAGCACACAAAGAAAAATAAAGTCAACATATCGCAACAAGTTGATTGTTTAAGTGTGTGTGTGTTGGTCATAGAGTCAAACTTTGATCATCGCATCTGCAAATGAGAAATATTGCATCAAACTTAGACTATTGGGTAAGACATCTGATAAGTGTTAAGAAACACTCGACGCAAGGGTAGTGTTGAAAAACACTGTTTGGGTCAGTGTTGAAAAACACTTGTTGTGAAATGCCCCAAGAGACAAATGCACCTAAAGGACCAATGCTAACAGTTATGCCCCCTAGACAAAGACAAAGACCAATTCCAGACTAAGCCAAATAAGGTCAGGGCATGATGGAGAGTGGCTAAGTGTCGAGGATGCATGCTAATAAATAGGAGTGCAAAGGCCACAAGTAGCGCCCATTTCTAGGTTTTCACCACTTGGATTTTTATTGCAATTTTTCTCTTTATTCATTTTTTTTGAATTTTTGCTACCAAGGCGCCTGTTTCCAGGTTTTCACCAAGGCACTTTTTGTATTTTTTTGAATTTTTTTGCTATTTTTTGATTTTTTATTTTTTTTTTGTATTTTTTTCAGGACTTTTTATGCTTTTTAGGATTTTTTCAGCATCATATATCAATTTTTTTGGTATTTTTTTAGGATCATAAAATATATAAAAAGGATGGCCCCAGATAGAAACAGGCATCAAGGATAGAACTTCTTGAGGTGCAAAATGTTGATGGGATCAGGGAGCTGTTCTCCATTTGGATCTGACAGTAAATATGCACCTGTACCAAAAGCAGCTGTGATGACATATGGTCCAAGCCAATTGGGTTTGAACTTACCCTTTTGTTCTCTGTGTTGTTGGTTCTTAGGATTCTCTCGCAAAACAAGATCTCCTACTTGAAACTCTCTAAGACGAACCTTCTTGTTGAATGCTTTGGACATACGCTTCTGATACACTCTCATATGATCAAATGAAGCCTTACGCTTCTCATCTAGAAGTTCTAGTTCCTGTAACCTCATGGCGCGATAATCCTCATCTGTTATTAATCCTTTGAGTGAGACTCTAAGTGAAGGTATCTCTACTTCTAAAGGCAATACCGCTTTAGCGCCATAGGTAAGAGCAAAAGGAGTAGCTCCTGTAGGTGTACGAATAGTCCTGTAAGCCCATAGTGCGGGATTGATTTGCAAGTGCCAATCCCTACCATTCTTGTGCACTGTCCTATGAAGAATCTTAAGGATGGTTTTATTGGAAGCCTCTGCCTGTCCATTTCCCTGTGGAAAGTAAATGGAGGACCAATATTGCTTGATTTTAAACTTTTTGCATAAATGCTTTAGGTCCTTATTTTTGAATTGACCTCCATTATCAGTGATAATCTCAGAAGGTATTCCAAATCGGCAAATAATATGATTCAAGATGAACAAAGAGATAGTCTTCCTTGAACCTACAAAAAGTGGCACGACTTCCACCCATTTTGTTAAGTAGTCAGTAGCAGTAATAATGAACTTATGTCCACCTGATGAGTTGGGGTGAATCTACCCAACTAGATCAAAGGCCCAACGCTGAAATGGCCAATGAGAAATGGAAGGGATCAGCTCCCTACCTAGAGCATGAATCAGGTTTCCATGTTTCTGGCATTTTTCACAAGACTTAGCAAAGGCTACTGCATCTAGCTGCATTGTGGGCCAATAATACCTTGCCCTAAGCAACCTTCGGGCCATGGCAAGACCATTGGAATGTCCACCACAAATGCCCTCAAGGATGTCAGCTAATGCTTGGTCAGATTCCTCTTTTTCCAAGCACCTAAGGAGTGTCCCATCTAAACCCCTCCTATATAAATCACCAAAGATAAGGGTGTGGCGAGAGGCATTGCAGACAAGGTTTCAGTGTTCAGAATGGTTGAACATGTCGGAGATGATGCCATCACGAAGATATGAATAGATAGCACCATATCGGGAAGATTCATGGGTGACAAGGGTACAAATGATATGACTTTCAGATGAGCCAAATATGGGATGTTATAGCTCTTCCACCAGGAATTCAAATCTTGATTCATGTTGTTCCAACTGAAGGAGTGAAGCTAATGTGGCCATAGCATCTGCAGCTTTGTTCTTTGTCCGAGGGATCTGTTGAAATGTCACAAATGTAAAGTAACGCCTCAATGATTCAACCATCTTTTTGTAAGGTACCAATTTATCATCCTTGGTTTGATACTCCTCATTGACTTGGTTGATAATTAGCTGTGAATCCCCAAAGACATGTAATTCTATTATGTTCCATTCTATAGCCATTTTCAATCCATTGGTCAAAGCTTCATATTCAGCAATATTATTTGTACATGGGAATAAAAGTTTGTAAGACTTTGGAATGTTGTACCCATGGGGAGAGACAAATAATACTCCAGCACCTGATCCATTTTGCATGTGGGAACCATCGAAGAACATCTTCCAAGTGCGGGTAGTCATATACAGGATGTGTTCATCTGGGAATTCTACCTGAATAGGCATACTATCCTTAACTGGAAAATCAACTAATTGATCAGCAATAGCTTGCCCCTTTATGGCCTTTCTCTCAACGTACTCTATATCAAATTCAGTCAAAACCATCATCCACTTAGAAAGTCTACCCGTGAGAGTAGCCTTACTAAGAAAGTACTTAAGAGGATCAATTTTTGCAACCAAATGTATAGTATGAGCGAGCATATAGTGTCACAACTTTTGGGAAGAAAACACTATTGCCAGACAAGAATTTTTAATGCTATTATAATTGATCTCATAAGATACTAGGGTACGACTAATGTAGTAAATAACCCTTTCTTTCCCAGTATCATCTAATTGAGCCAACAATGCCCCTAAGGAAGACTCTGTTGCTGAAATATATAAAATCAATGGTTTCCCAAGAATAGGCGGCATCAAAATTGGAGGATTAGCCAAGTATTGTTTGATTTGATCTAGGCTCTTTTGGCATTCCTCATTCCACACACAAGAAGCACCCTTATGCAATGTCTTATTAAAAGGTTGTGCTCTATCTGCAAGCTGAGAAATAAACCTCCTGATCGACTGAAGACGTCCCTGAAGACTTCTCATTTGATTGATATTTCTTGGAGGTGGCGTATCTAATATAGCTTGGACCTTTTCGGGATCAACCTCTATTCCTTTTGTTGAAATTATGAATCCTAGGAGTTTACCTGAGGCAACTCCAAATGCACACTTTTTTGGATTCAATCTAAGTTGAAACTGTGCCATGCGATCTAGAATTACTTCCAGATCATCGAGGTGTGTGTCCCATTTTCTAGATTTAGCCAGGGTATCATCCACATAATCTTCCATGTTCTTATGCATCATATCATGAAAAATTGTGGTCATAGCTCGCTGGTATGTTGCTCCTGCATTCTTGAGGCCAAATGGCATGACGTTCCAACAATAGGTTCCCCATGCACATGTGAAGGCTATTTTCTCTTGATCTTTGGGAGCTATTTTTATTTGGTTATATCCGAAAAACCCATCCATTAAAGAATATATCTCATAACCCGCTGTCATATCCACTATCATGTCTATGTTTGGGAGTGGAAAGTCATCCTTTGGGCATGCTTTGTTGAGGTCTCTGAAGTCTGTGCAAATGCGAATGGACCCATCATGTTTTGAAACTGGAACAATATTGGAGATCCACTTAGCATAGTCGATAGCTCGAATGAATCCTACGCGTAAGAGCTTTTCTAATTCAGCCTTAACAAGAAGAGCTATATGAGGGTGCATTTTCCTCAACTTTTGTTTGACTAGTTTTATTCCTGGAGCTATAGATAGATGATGCATAATAAGATCAGTGTCAAGCCCTGGCATATCAAAATATGTCCAAGCAAAGTTGACTTTCTTCTTTTGCAAAAACTTTGTATATGCCTCTTTTTCTTCAATTGATAGAGATTGAGCAAGGTGCACTATTTGGGGAGCCTCTTCTATATTCAGATTCACTGGTTGCGTAGGCTCAATAAGAACTGATGACCTGTCTTGGAAGTAACTTGGCAAGTTATTAAGTACCCCATCCTTAGGCGCCTCAAAGAGGTTTTCACCCTCGGATACGTCTTTTCTTTTTACTATTTTTGGTTCTGATACCGCCACAAGGTGGTTTTTCGCCATCAGACCTATTTTTCTTTTTTTCTTTTTCTTTTAATTTTAGACTAAGGTACTTAATATCAGGCTCCGTCATACTTGTTTTCGGTTCGCTGGTGGAAGAGACTACAGGTTCAAGAGCATTTAGATAACAGGCAATTTCATAGTCATTCTAAAAGTTTAAGAGCTGAGGTTCTTGGTGACGTTGAGACCAATCAATTAGGTGGAAATGAACAAGGGGTAGGTCAATGACTGGTTCAACATTGTTTATGTGGAAGGTGTTACCTCTGGTGACCATACAATTGGGATTCATCAAGTCTCCTCCTAAGATACCCGAGTCGGGATTTGTCCTATCAAATGAAGCGTCGTCCACTAAGGCAATTTGAGGAGTCCAATCCTCCAGTCCTACACTAGGCTCGTTGGTCACATCAGGTTGAGTACTATAAGTATGGACAACATCCATGTCCAAATCAACTGTTGCATCTAAAAGTGAGTCCCATTTGTACTCATGTGAGTCTGTCTCTAAATTTTTGTTTGGGCCTCATGATGTAGATGCCTCAAGGTTAGGAAAGGTTTCCCTTTCTCTAGCACTAGCATTGTTGCTATCTGTCGCAGCCAGGATAGCAACACTTTCCATTGTCAATCTAGCATTCATATAGTCACTATCCGTTGCAGTTGGGATAGTAGGATTATTAATTGTCAAATCTTTTGAATCTCCCCATAGGAGATTTGTTGAAGGCACCCAATCATTAGACATGTCTTGCTGATTAGAGAGATTAGGTGTGTAGTCTGAGTCATTGTCACTGTCTGTCGCAGCTGAGACAAGGACACTTTTTTGTTTCTTATTTTCAAAACCTAAGCCAACTGTTGACTTATTCCTTCATCCAAAAAGGGCATGGTTAAGAGGTTCAGCCCTAGCATCCAGCCTATGACTAAGGGGACCCTGTCCTGGATAACCCATATTCTTGACCAATGTATACCCTCTCCCATAAGTTCTAGGGGAAGGTGCAAAATTCTCATTATGTAGGTATTTCTCTTCTCGGTAAATCCAGTCCCTAATGACAACCTCTTCTTTTTCTTCTTGAATCAGAACTGAGGATTCCACAAACTTATCGAACAATGTCATGGTCGAAGACGAGGGCTTCATTTCTTGAGAAGGTTTGCCATAAGACCTAGGGGAAATTGGCAATTTTGTAAATGAATCCAATTTGTAATCCCCCATACCTAGATCTATGGTCTTGAAGTTATTCTTGCATTGTTCAAATGTAGGATCAAAAGTGTTAGCCTTCCTATTCAAAGGAATGTGAGACCTTGCTGAAATTGTGTTGACTGACAGTGTGTTGTCTCCAGGTATGCAGACTTCTATTCCATTGTAAGGGAATTTTACACACTGATGATAGGTAGACGGGACTGCTTGCATCTCATGTATCCATGGTCTACCTAACAAAATATTGTAAGCCAAAGGACCAGCATCAACAATCTGGAACAAAATGTCTTTCTCTACAGGACCAATTCGAATAGGAAGGACGGCCAATCCTTTAGAACTACATTCTGCTTCATCATAAGCCTTGATAGTTATTTTCTTTCTTGTGTCAATGACTTCTTCTGAATAACCCAAGGCGTTCAATAAGCTCAAAGAATAGATATTAAGCCCAGCACCCCCATCTATCAACACACGCCTGACACGGGTCTTGTGGATCATAACCTCTATATGAAGGGCCAAATTGTGTGGGTGACTTAATGACTTGTCATCTTCTTCTGAGAATGTAAGGTAGTGATGGCTAGCCAAGTGGTTGACCATATTCTAGAATTGATCGACATCTATATTATTAGGGACATTAGCCGTTCACAAGGCATCCTCAAGGACACGCTTGTGCTTAGGGGATAGTTCCAAAAGCTCAAAGATTGAAATCTGTGTTGGTGTACGTTGTAATTGGTCGACAAGATTATAATTCAACTCAGGACCAACAACAGATTTTGGAAGAACACCCTTTGACACTGGCTACTTAGACTCACTAGAGTTAGGACCTCTAATAATGATGGGACCTTGAGCTTGGCTTCTAGTAACAGCATTAAGAGGTTGGGACATCCTTCATGAGTGAGGACCTCTTAGCACCACAACGGGTCTTTCATCAGGCATAGGAGTTGAATCCACATTATATCCATAAGGGTCTTTTCCTCTCGTCATGTTGACATTATCATCAGCCACTTCAAGCATGTTAATAACATTTTTAGCATTTGTATAAGTGTAGTTGATAGCAGCCTTGCCATTCTTGTTGTTGGAATTCTCTCCTTTCTCATATTTGGGCAAGGGTTCTTTAAAAGCTTTGTGATCCGCATTAGTGGTTAGACCATCAACTTGTAATTTATTGCTCTCAATAAGGTCTTGAACAAGATTCTTAAGTCCAAAACAATTTTCTATATCATGTCCAATTCCATTATGGAAGACACAAAAGGCCTTCTCATCCCACCAATGAGGTTTAGGATCTGGTATGTGGTGCTTGGCAGGATCCTGAGGTTGTGCCAAATTATGGGCAATTAATGTCTTGAAAATGTCTGCATATGAATCCCCAAGTTTGGTAAATTGCCTCTTTTCCTTTTTAGGTCTCCCTTGATACTTGGGTTTATTCTCTTGTTGTCCTGAAGATGTTTGTAGCTTCATGGCTTGAATTGCATGAGAGAGATTAAGAACTCCTTCATTCTTAGGTTGTGATGAGTCAACAACTCTGTCATTGACCACCTACTTATTCTTATTCCAATAAGAGTTTTTTTGTCCTTATGACCATTATTGTTGTTGTTTTGGCTATTGTTGTTGTTAGTTGATTTAGCCAAAATTCCTTGTTCTTTTAGGACATCCTCTATGCAACATGCCACTTCTACCATGGTGTCAAAAGAGTTAAATGGGATCTTCTTGACCTCATACCTTAGCTCTGGTATTAAATTGCTCACAATGATGTCTATTCTTTCTTCCTCAGGAATTGTCCTAGGATACTTTGAGCATAACCGTCTCCATCTTTGCAAGAAGGTGACAAAAGGTTCTCCTTGATTTTGTTTGAGTTTGCACAAATCAAGCATCGTGACTGACCTTGACAGATTATAAGCAAAATGTTGAACAAATCTTTGGACAAGTTCCTTGAATGTCTTTACTAGAGGAGTAAGGTTGGTGAACCACTCCATGGCTTGACCCTTGAGACTCCTTGGAAATAATCTCATCAAGTAGGAGTCTTCATGGTGAAAAGAAAAGCTCATTATGTAGAACTGTCAAACATGGTCATGAGGGTCACCAACGCCATCATATTTGTCATAGGTTGGAAACTCCACTTTCTTAGGGAACTCAACCAACACCACACTCTTGTCAATTGGGTTGGGGCCTATGGAGTCCAAATTAAACGTGTTCTTAGGAGCCCTCATCTTTTCTATATCCTTTTGCATTTGCATGATCACCTCATTGGTTGAAGGATTATGTTTCTTAATCTTTTGGTGGACATCAAAATTGTAGGGGACCTTAGCACCTTTGTTGATAAGGCTTTCTAGGAATTGATCCTTGTTTTGTTCCACATATCTTTCTACATATGCTTGAAAGGATGGTTCTTGTTGCATAGTCATAAAATCTATTTTATCAAAGTTGGTATAACTTCCTCCATGTTGTGAGCCATGATGTGCTTGTTGGGAGGGTTGCTTTGAATGTCTATGAGGTGATCGTCTCCTATGATGATCATATCTTGAAGCCCTTCTTCCTCTAGGACTTGGGGACCGTGAGGGCGTCCTTGATCTTCTTCTAGGACTTGGTGAAGGGGTAGATGGGGGTGAGTTGGTCCCACTATTGGTACCCTGCCCATTGAATTGGCTTTGGAGTTGTTGTGCATAGAGTCTATCTTCTTCTTCTTGGGTGACTCTATTCCTTATGTCCAATAATGCACGTTCCTCTTCTTCTAGTTGTTTAAATTTCTCCTTTTTAGCAGCTTGTTCATCCAAATAGGCTTGCTTCTCCCTCTCAATGCTTTTCAATCTCGTATTTGCATATCGAGAGGTATCTTTAAGTGGAGAGGATGATCTCGAATGCCTTATTGCATTGGTTGCGTTGATGTGGTGGCCACTAGATTCATTGTTCTAGTCCTCGTGTTGTGACCCTGAATCTGGGTGAGTTTGCTTATAATGTCTCTTGGCTCATTGGTGGGAATCAAAATATCTCGCGTTGTTGAGAGGTGACCCGGGTGGACTAGCATGAGAAGAACCACCATACTCTCTCCTATGCCATTGGAAGATATCCTCAAGAGTCTGATTCATGGCTTCTATTTGTTGTCGAGTGAAAGTGTAACTCATGTCCATACTTAATGAAAGTGGTGCTAAAGAGGTGCTTACTTCACTAGGATTACCCTTTGGATTAAAGCAAACCTCAGATTCACTCTTAGGAGATTGATCAAAAAGGGGTCCTTTTCCCTTATGCTGTTGACGAGTGTTGACTGGTGGTAACTGATTAAACACAACAGGGGGTCACTTCCCTTGATTGACTTAGTACTTTGTGGTAACTGACATGAAAGAAAATGACTCTTAATGATAAGATGACCTCTCAAAGTTTCAACACCAAACTAGGATAATCGAAGTTCTCTATTGTCCAAAATCAAATGAAAAGATAGAAAAAGGGGCTTTACCAACACTGTCAAAGAGGTGCTTTAAATCAGAGGGTGACTACCCTTGCACTTTTGAACCAGGAGGTTGGACTAGGCCAAAATATAATTAAAATTGAGATAAAAATGATTTGGACAATAAGAGTACTAAAATTCTCCAAGAATGTAGCTAACAATCCTAGAGATAAACTTTCTCACTAAGAATATCTTGCTAATCTTGACAATTATTTTCAAAGTGACCTTGTAGATCAATTGATGCTATCCCTAGAGAGCAAAAACCAGAAATTTAGCATCAAGAAAGGTCTCTAATAACAGAGCAAGAAACCTACTCCAAGACCTAGCCTGACTATCGGTGATTGAGACTAATTAGAATTGAAAATACAGCAAAAACTGCTCAGGCGACACTTTCCAGGCAAGCAAGATGACAGTTTAGATTAGGGTGCCACTTCGCCTTAAGGTAGGTGACAGTTTTAACTGTAGGCGACACTTCTCTTTCAGACGGGCGACAGTTTCCAGGCAGTGAGCGCGCCACTTTCCACCAAGCAGGACAATAGTTGTGTAGGGGCGAACTATCGCGCGACAATTCTCACAATAGGGCGTGCCACTTGTTCAGTGTCGTATGACTCTATGACCAGTGAGTGTCAAAATCTCAATTTTAAAGCTTGTTCATTCAAAATTTTTGGTCTGAAGGTTGATTTTTTGATTTTGATCACAACGACAGCAGTAAAGTGACAGGTTTGCAAACAGTACGGGATCAAATGTGTCTTCAAACACTTGAAACAAGGGCAAAGGCAACCTTGCCAAGACAAACACTTGTGATATAAAAAATGAAAAAGCACTCTATGAATGCTACCGATTGTTTGTATGTTGAGAATGTTTACACTGGTATCACACAATCGAAGACAGTTCAAACAATATCTACCTACAAGACAAGGCTCAATACTTACCAACTTAGCCCACAACTTTATGTTCCCTCGCCTCACACAAAGTGGTTACCCACAATAGATGTTGGCTTTGTCATGGAAGTGCCAAAGACACAACCAAAGGAACACATATGGTGAGTATCTTAAGGTGATCCGGGTTGTTCCACTTGGATCAATCCTTGCACTAAGAAGATAAGCAGCTAAAATAAGGTGGCTTCTATCTATGGTTCTTAATAAGGATTTTCATTCATAACACCCCTCTTGCTCCTCAAAGAGGACTCGAACCTCGTGGCCTCAAGAGTGCCTTAAGCATTCTTGTTCAATGTTTTCCCCATGGTTGCAATCCCATGAGCTACTCACATCAAATGAAGACAAGTGTTATGTCTACCAAGGTTTTTGGTGTTCTTGATAGCCTTGAGATTATAGTGAGTTGGAATCACTCGCCACCAAGGAAAATGATGACAAGGTTGTCCCCACTTGAGTCGTTCCTCTTGATTGCTCAAGAGCAGGCCCGCTAAAGGATTCCTAAACTAAACAAAAATGGATAATTTTTGAGGTTCAAAGTTTTTGGCTCACCTCAAGGGTGAAGAGCATACTCCCCTATCTCAAAAACTTCTCCCAAACACACCAAGCAAAGAGATTCAATTACTCCCTTGCTTCCAAAACCTTAAGATGGGTCAAGATTTTCTGATTCACCTAAAGGTGAAGAGCATACTTCTCCTACCACCTCAAAATCTCTTTCACAAGGTATTAAAGTTCCTAATACAATTAACGAATGCCACACTTGAAAGGAAATAAATCACAAGCAAAAATTTTGTTTTTTTGTTTTTATGCTTTTTGGGCAGCCCTGCAAGAACCATTAGTAGCCCTCTTTGACATGCAATTTTTGGCAAATTTCTTAAGCAAAGGCACCTACAACCACAACTAGTTAGGCCCACAAGGTTAGCAAAATCTAAAATCTAAATGAAATATGCAAGATTCCAAATGAAATATGCAAGCTAACTCTGTCTAATTGAAGTAAATGAAAGAAATAGCAAGCTAATCAAGTCTAAATTCGGCCAAAAGGATTCACTGTCGGGTACAGGTGACACTGTGATCAGCAGGATTATTGCGTGACACTTCTCTGCATAACAGTGCGACAGTTCAAACCTGGGGCGACAGTTTGCCCGATTGCAGACGACAGTTCGCTCGAATACAGGCAACACTTTCTGCCAAAGCGGGTGACACTTTTAACTGGTAAAGTGTCGCACCACTATACAAAGAACTGTCGCACGACACTACCAAAGTGTCACGCGACACTCTGAGATAAAAAAAACCAGAGCCTGAAAACAAAGCTAAAATTTGATGAAATTTTTTGCAGAAATGCAGAAAATAAAGGACAAAGTTAATCTACTCTGCCCCGCGGTGGGCGCCAAAAATGTATGGATCAAAAGTGACCACACTTCTATGAACCATTATATGCAAGGTTGCTCAAGAATGAGGCCTTACAAAGTGGCTCATAGCTCTCTATGCATGGAGTTGCAAGGGACTATGATGTATTTGCTCTCAACTAGGGCTACAAGCTTGTGACCTTGCTAGTCAACCACACAATGAGAGATTTGAATGAGGACAAGGGCAAGGTGCCAATATCCTCAAAAATCACTATGAAAATGCAATGCAATGCAAACTAGTCTATGGAAATGAAAATGCAATGCAACTAAGCTATGAAATGGAAAGAACAAGTGTTACAAATCCTTCCTATTAAGCTATGTGAGTTAAATCTATTACATCAAAGGAAACTAAGCTAGATGCCATGAAAGATAAAATGCAAGAATGAAAGACTAAGAACAATAAGGTTTCCAAAAGCTCCAAAAGTCTCCAAGAATTCCTGCAGCATAAGATTAGTATTCAAAACATGAATCCTAAAATGAGAAGAGAGCTCTTCTTTTATAGGAAATGAGAAAGAATGGACCATGGAGATTAAGAGGCAAAAGGGCTTAATCAGCGGTGGAGGTTGAAAGAGAAGCAATCCATGTGCACAAGTATCCTCCAATAGGAAAATAGGAGTTGACTTTATGTCCATATGAGACAAAAGTTGTTTTTTTTCCTTTTTTATAAAATAAGAATAGTGCTTTATTTGTGCAACTTAGGATAAAAAGAAAAGGTGGGGCTTTTTATTCAAATAAAAGGGGAGGAAATATTCCTTTTAAGTAAATAAAAGCTTAGGATAAAATGGTTAATCCAAGGATAAAAATCCAATATATGATCGAAACTAAGATTTGATCAAGAAATTGATAATGTTGAAAAATATTGATTATTGATAAAATTGATTCAGGATAAATAAATTGAATAAATGGGGCCCAAAGTCTAGGCGACCATTTTTGGGTGCATATAGTCGGTGCCAGGTGGTTTTTCCCTTTACAGGGTTTCCACGTTAAATCTCTTGTGTTATATGTTGATTGTGATATTTGTTTGTTATCATACTTTGCATATTACATGTTAGATTTGATTGGTAAACAGTTATAAGTATTAGACTGATAATCAGTAAAAGCACAGACAATAAGAGTTATTATTGCTTACCGACGAGCAGAAATTGAAGAAATTGTTCTGAATTATACATTTTATTTTGGGACACTGGATAACTAATTCACCCCCCTCTCAGTTATTCTAACACTTGATCTTCTTATTTAGTCTTCTTTACCAATCCTCTTTGAAAATTTCTTTTTCTGATCTTCATTGTTCATCTTTCTCTACAATATTCATTGATTTATTCTCCCCAACTTACCTTAGAGATACTCAAAAGCATCCTTCGGTAGTGGTTTTGTAAATATATCAGCTATTTTTTTTCTTTAGAATTCACATACTCCAATGTCATAAGCTTATCTTGTACTTACTCTCTCAAATAGTGATACTTAATAGATATATTATTTGTTTTTTAATGCATCATCAGATTCTTTGATATGTTAATAGCACTGGTATTATCACAATAAATTGTAACTGGATCAGTAATCTCTTCATGCATACCTTCCAGTAATTATTTGATCCATACAATGTTAGAACAATTCATAGCTACAATGACATACTCAGCTTCGATAGTAGATTGTGAAATACATGTTTGTTTTTTTCTTAACCATGTCATTAGTCTTTCTCCTAAAAAGAAAGCTCCGCCACTAGTGCCTTTTCTATCATCAATATTTCCAGCCCAGTCAACATCAATATATACCTTGAGATCAAAATCTCCTCCTTTTGTGTATAATAGATTGAAATCTTCAATCCCTTTCAAATATCCAAATATCCTTTTCACTGCAGACATATGTATCTCCTTTGGATTTGTAGAAAACCTTGCAACTATCCCAACTGAATGTGCAATATCTGGTTGGTTGTGGACAACATACTGTATTTTACTAATCATGGATCGGTAAAGTGTCTAATTTACTTCCTTAGTGTCATCTTACTTTGATAATTTGAATCCAGTAGCCATCGGTGTTCCAACCAGTTTTGATTCTTCCATATTGAATTTTTTTAGGATCTCCTTGATATACTTAGATTGAGTTATGTAGATCCCATCCTCAACTTGTTGAATTTGAAGTCCAATAAATAATTTAATCTCTCCTATCATAGACATCTCAAATTCCTTTCTCATTTCCTCAACAAATGATTTAGACATTATCTCATTTCCTCCAAATATAATGTCATCAACAAATATCTCAACAATCATAATTTTATCATTATTATCACATTTCAAGTATAAAATATTATTATCACTAGTCCTTTCAAATCCAATCTTGATTAAGAGTGTAATCTTTCATACCATGCTCGGGTTGCTTGCTTTAGTCCATAGAGTGCTTTATGTAGCTTGCAGACCATGTCCTTATCAGAATCATGAAAAAATCCTTCAGGGTGTTCAATGTAGACTTCTTCTTCAAGAATTTCATTTAGAAATGCAGACCTAACACCCATCTGATACAATTTAAATCTTTTATATGCAACATATGCAAGTAATATCCTTACACCTTCTAATCTAGCAATAGAAGCAAAAGTTTCACCATAATCAATACCTTCTTCTTGTGCATACCCTTTACAGACTAAACTTTCTTTATTTCTGATCACGTCTTCTTTCTCATTGAGTTTATATCAAAAAATTCATTTTGTTCCAATGACATTCTTATCCTTAGGTTTTGGTACCAATGACCAGGTGTTTTTCTTTTCAATCTGATCAATTTCCTCTTTCGTATCATTAATCTAGTCTTCATTTCCTAGTGCATCCTTCACTAATCTTGGCTCAAGTTTAGAAATCAAACATGTGCTATCCTTCAACTTACTTCTTGTCATGACTCTTGTGTTCTTGTCTCCAATGATTCTACTTAGTGAGTGGTGTCTTCTCACATATTTTGGTAATACGGGCTTGGTAGACTGTTCATCAGTGATTTCATCTCTCAATCGAGGTTCATCTTTCTCATCTTGCTCGTCAGTTCCTTCTTGATGCAACTCAGTTTCTTCAACTGAATTACCTTCTTGTACATAAACAAATCTTTTTTAATGCTCAGGTTCCTTTTTGCTATCCTCTTCATTCCTTTCTACAAATTCATCAATCCTTATAGTTTAACTTTCAAAAATTTTGTTAGTAGCCTTGATAAAACATTTATATGCTTTTCTCTTTAATGAATAACCAAGAAATATACCTTCATCTCCTTTAGAGTCAAACTTTCCATTTCTAGCATCTTTCAGTATATAACACCTACTTCCAAAATTTTTAAAGTAACTTACATTCGGTGTGTGACCAAACCAAAGTTCATAAGGTGTCTTGTTGGTTCCTTTCTTTAACTGTACTCAATTGAGTGTGTAGACAACAGTGCTTATGGCTTCTCTACATAATGTTTGTGCAACTTCTTTATCAATTAGCAATGTTCTAGCACAATCAACTATGGATCTATTCCTTCTTTTAGCTATCCCATTTTGTTGTGGAGTCCTTGGTGTAGATACTTATCTTTTGATACCATTTTAATTATAGAAGATAGTAATTTCATCATAGATAAATTCACCTCCTCTATCTGATCTCAAACACTTTAGTTATTTTACTATTTCCTTCTCAACTCTTTCTTTATACCACTTGAACATTTGGAATGCATCAATTTTTTCTTTTAGAAATATGTATCATTCTTAAATAATTATCAACAAATAAAATAAAATATCGATATCTATAATAACTTTGAACTCTCATAGGATCACAAAGGTCAGTGTGAACTAATTCAAAAATACCATTGGTAGAGTAATATTTACTTGAGAAACTTGACTTAGTCATCTTACCAATCTGACATTGTTTACACATTACTTTATCAGGTTTGGTTAATCTCGGTAAACATCTGAATCTATTCTTTTTACTTACTTTAATCATGTTGTCAAAATTTACATGGAAGAGTCTCTTATGCCATAGCCATACATCTTCAACTTTAGTAAATAAGCAACATTTTTGCAGAAGTATCAAGATAAAATAAATTACCTTTTGATTGTTCACCAGTTCCAATTAGATCTCCGTCAGTACCATAAATCTTCACCTTTCTATTTTGAAATTCCATTCGGTGGCTAGTATTATTCAATTGCGCAACACTTAACAGATTATAGTTTAGTCCTTTAATCCAATATGCATCATTACATTTCATCTTCTCATTCAATACAATGGATCCTTTACCTTTCACAAGGCATGGAGCATCATTGCCAAATCTAAAAAATCCTCCATCATACTCTTCTAGATTATAAAACTTGTTAATATCACCAGTCATATGATGTGAACATCCACTATCAATAATCCATGGGCTAGGTTTACTTACATGAGAAATAAGTGCCTTTTCATCTTCGTACTTTTCTTCATCCGATTCTTCCTTTACTGCAACATAGACAACTTCATATTCTTCTTTAGTATCATCACATTCATCATCAATTGGTTACGCCTTCCTCATCTAGGTAGAAAGACTTCTTACCTTTGTCCTTGTAATCTCTAAATCTTCGATGTCGGTTGTCTCTTTTGTCATTCTTATCATTTATGTCATTGTCGGGACATCTAGATGCAATATGGCCAATCTTATTACAATTCAAAAATTTCAGAGGTAGTTTGCCTTTGTACTTTCCTTTACCTCTCAGTAGTCTTCTAGCTAGCAGTGCCTCTAACTCTTCTTGTTCTTTTTCCTCATTCAAAATACTATCATATTCATTTCTATATGAACTACTATGAAGTTCTGTGTCTTTTCTTGATGTACCAATACTTAGAGATGACTTGAATGCAGTTTCAATGGTCAGTAGACTATTATCATAATTACTTAGCTCAAATGCAGTCAGCTTACCAATTAGGGCTTCAAGAGTAACAACATTTTTTGGTATAGATCTCAATTCCTAAATATAACATACTCTAATAGAATACTTAGAAGAAAGAGTTCTCATAATTTTACTTACCACTTCTTCATTAGTCAAAGTTCCACTAGCACCTCTGATGGCACTCACAACTTCCTTGATTTTGCTGCTATATTGTGTGATGTTATCTTCATCCTTCATTCTCATTTCATCATAATTTCCCTTGAGACTATCAACCTTGGCCTTTTGTACATGTTGATCTCCTCCATATATCAGTGTAAGCCTATCCCACATCTCTCTTGAATTAACACAATCCTTAACATCATTGAATTCAACATCAGAGAGGGAAGAAGCAATCTCTATCATAACTGAGTTTTGTTCCTTCTTTTCTCTCATTTGATCAATTGTCATGGGTCCGGAAGGTGGTGGAGTGTAGTCATTTGTCAGAAGATTCAGTGTATATTCTCTAATCCCAAATAGATACAATCTCATCCTTTTTTTCCATGTTGAGAAACTTTCCTTTTTCAACTTAGGTACTTCTCTCCTATATATCTTTGGATCTTTTACTCAAATATTTTAAACTTATCTTTTCATATTACTTAGCTCTGATACCAATTATTGGATTATGGTGAGGGGGGGGGGGGTGTGAATCAGTAATCCTTGATTCCAAATACCTAAAAACCTTTTCTCTTATTAACTCAATAACAAATTGGTAAAACAAACTTTACTATTTACCAACAACAGTAAATAAACTATAAAAATTAGTAAATCATTCATACAAATCATGCATCACATGTAACATCAATATTTAATGTAGAAACCTAGCTTTAGGAAAACCCATTGTGGGAATTTTCACCCACTAAAAAGATACTCTTCTCAAGTACACCTGGTTAAGAGCAAATCTGGAATTACAGTGCACACTGTTAGGTGCAACCCGGTTAAGGGATTTACCCTAGATCTATTAGGATCTTCACCCTATTAGGAGTGACCTTGTTAGAGGGCTTCAAATACTCTTTAGAATGTTACCTTTTTAAAAGATTTTACAATAAGACTATTAAGTCCACTCTATTAAGAGATTTCTCTGTTATAAATGCTAGTAAGAAATAGTAAATAAATTGATCTGTAGATTTGCAACTATCTTTGCTCAATCAGATCCTTTGTGCACCCTTCAATTTTCACTTCAATTCTTCATTATTCACTGGCTTTAACACATCATCAAATCCTTCTTTTCCATTCATAATCTATATGTTCCTTCTTCACTATATCAATTGGTGACCCTTCAATTATTCAATTTGCCAGCCATTTGTTCATACAAATCCATCATTTATATAGACAATTTTTGCCTCTTAATCTCCTCTATTATGTTTTCCTTTAATCTATATTAACTATTGAATTCATTATACCTTGAATCTAGATCTCGATAACACGTTTTCTTTTCACCTAGGAACTTAAACTTTCTTGAAACTTGTTCCATCTTCTTTAACCGTTTAAATCTAAGTTGTAGATCTTCACCTTGAATTTTCCTGTTCGTAGATCTCTTGTAACTAAATTTCCTTGTCATCATGATTATCCAGCTCATCATAGCTAATCATTAAATGTTGATTCAATCCTTATTTAATATTTGTTCCTCATTCAGTGTCCTCTATTTGAATTTCGGTTAACTTTTCTCGATGCATAGACCTTTCTTTTTTGTTCAATGCCTTCGGTTCCTTTGCCTTTACCAAGTTACTTCCTTTTACCTTTTACCTTTACCAAGTGACATATCTTGCTCGGTAGCGAAAAACTCTTTTACTTACTGTCTTGAAAAATCTTCATCACCATGCTTTACTGACTTAACATAATCATATGTTAGGTAGAAAATAATTATATCAACATAATCTAATCATTGTCCGATCTATATCAATTTCCCATGTTCTTCAACTTGAAAACATCTCATTTCTTCTTCTTCTTAACTTATTCAACTTATATCATTACCGAATGATATGGCACCATAATATAAACTAGAAATCAATTGCTTGACATCAATGAAAAGACAATAACTGATCTGACCTTTCTACTATTATGTATTCCTCTTATCTTGGTCGGTCTTCATCATCATCACCATTAGATAATCAATCTTCAACATTACTATCAATTATGGTAACAACTATTGTTAGTCATTTTCTATTGAAGTTTGTCTTACCAAGTTATTGCTGAGTTGAATCAGAGTTCAAAATTTAAGGTTTAAAGAATCACTTATTACTGATTCACCCTCTCTTAGTAATCCAACAATTGGTATCAGAGCTAAGTACTCTAAAGAGATAAGTTTAAAAGACTTGAGTAAAATATCTAAATATAAGAGGGAGATACCAAAGTTGAATAGGGACAACTTCTCTACATGTCAAAGCAGGATGAGGTTGCACATATTTGAAATTGGAGAGTATGCAATATACTATCTTGACAATGAGTACTCACCACCGCCATTTTGACCTATGATAGTTGAACAAGTAAGAGAAAGACAAGATCACACAAGTTATAATTGAGATATCTTCTACTCCCATCGACTTGGAGTTCAATGATCTTAAAGGATGTGATACAACAAAATAATTGTTTTTGATTAAGGTAAAAGCAGGTTTTACATGGACCCAAAACCAATTACAAAAAAGCATAAAGATAGAACATTAATGTTTTAAAAAAGAAACACTTGCTGGAAAAAAAAAGCAGGGACCAAGAACCGCATAGTTCAAAAGTAGATACTAAAAGAAAAACAAACTACAAAACAACTACCAGCAAGAACTATCTAATTATCTGTTATCATTTCTCTAGCCTTCTTATGGAGGTCTTCCATCTTCTGGATAGTCTCTTGCAGCTCCTTCACTTCTTTTAGTTTTTCAAGGACCTTCCTATGGATGTGCCCTCTAGTTCTCATCCCTAGACCAGAATTGCCAGCATCCTCATCGATGGTGATTGTTGTTCTTTCCAGCAGGTTCCTTTCTAGATAGTTATGCAACATATTCAAATTCATAATAGTTTCCTTTAGTCCCTCGTTGATGTGGCTCAGAACACCTTTAATCATACTGTCATGGTTGCTAATTTTGGCTTCTAAGTCTTTCATCTTATCGTTAACTATCTTGCTCATCTCAACAGTACCATCCTTATTTTTATTTTTGTTTTTCACCTTATCAAGAACCTTATTTTCCATCTTTCCCAACTTAGTAGCCATATTTTTCATGGTATTCTCCATTTCCTAGATCTGGAGTTTCATTTCCTGCATTTCCTTTTTCCATTCCATATTCTTATCCTGAATCTCAGCATTATTCTCCTCCTCCTGTAGAGTAGCTTCCCTCAAGAGGATTAAAGATTCCTATTTGATGTTGTTGTTCTCCACCATGGTGGTCTTCTCCATGCTTTCCTTATTTTCTTTCCAATTGTCTTCTTTTATTTCATTTGAAGAGGGGGTCTTTCCAATCTCCTTACCTTCATTCTCTTGGCCAGTCGTAATTCCCACAGTAAGCCCCTCATCATCATTACCATCCTCATCTCTATTCTTACCATCCCCAGAATCTGGTTTAACATTGTTCATATTTTATTCCACAGGGGCACCCTGAAAAGTGATTTTAGCCTCCATAGAAGACACTTGGGTGCCATCTTCCTCTTTCTCGACACCCCCATTAAGATCATGGGTATCTTCCATGGCTTCTTCAGTTGAATTTTCCTGGGCCTCTTCTTCTTCCTCATCCGCTTCCTCCTCTTCATCTCCATCTTCTTGACTATTCTCCTCCTTATCATCATTCTCCTTTGCCATCCATTCATTCATTTCCTCTTCTTGATCTTTTTTGTTTCCGTCCTCTTTCTCATTTTTTATCTCTTCTTCACCAGAATCCTCCTCATTACCTTCCTCAATGATACCCTTTCCCCGAGAGTGAGACCTTTTCACTAATTCCTCAGTGCTGGTAGTATCTTTGCCACCAGTATCAACAGAGGCCTTATACTTCTTATTCTTTCTCTTCTTACTAGTCTCAGCCTTAGTATCCCCCTCATTCTTCTCCTTACTTTTACTAGCAATCCTTTTAGGGATAGGGTCCAGAATATTGTCCCTAATGTGGTCATAAATAAGAAAGATCAAGCCCTCATGCAGCACGGGGTTACTAGCCTTTTTCCCGTGTCTTGTAATGCTACTGTTAAGGGAACTCATAAGATAGTAAGGGAAAGAAATCCTCCTTTTATGCTTGAAGTGGTTAGCAAAAACAAAATGGAAATTGTAAATTTTAGAATACCACCCATCAAGCGTAAAATATTCTATCATAGCCTTCAAGATTTTGGCTCAAAAATCATCAATATTGGTAATGTCCACATAGTCACCATTTCCCTTAGTCATAAGGACTTTCTCATCATTAGTTTTAGGGAAAATGGTAAAAGATTTAGTTCCTAGTCTATTATTTCCTCTATGGAAATGGGTACATTCCACAGGTAAACCAGTAATTTCTGCTATACTAGAAATAGTAAGAGGGAAGGACTTGCCCCAAAGATGAACCTTACCATTAGCCCAGCCATTTGTGAACAAAGATGTGATCTTTTTGTCATGCCCGTGAAGCTTCTTCATCAACTGCGTAACCCCCCCTTTCTTCAGCTTCTTCCAAACTTTTATGTCATGTCTCCATTTGTCATAGTCGGAAGGTTCCTCCCTCTTCAAACCACCTCCCATTTTTTTCTTGTTTCTCATGTACTAGTTCGGCTCCTTACCAATGATATCCTCCTTACTTCTCTAATTATCTTTCCTATTTTGGTTATCGAGATTAACCCAATGTCCACAACAAAAAAATTGTTACCACTTCTCAAATCTCGCAATTGTTACCTGAAAATTGACACCTTTTGGGTATTGGTTGAACCTAATTTGACCTATACTTTGGAGATTTAATTTTGGTAGGTGTAGGGGCCCAATGAAAAGTATTTTCATTTTCCTGCCTTATGAAGTTGACCTTCATGAATTTGAACCCTGGAGTCACTATACAAGAAGGCATCTTCCTCTCATTTTCAAATCCACAATTCATGATCTCATCTCTCATTTTTGCAAGCTACCTACACTCAAGAAATTTATTGTTCATTCAAGGAGTTCAAGCAAGTAAGAAAGCATTCATTGAATTCATTCATTTATCATCCATCAAGCATTCATGCATTTCCTCCTATAGATATAGCTCCATTCTTCATTGGAGACAAAGGAGTTGGCCATCAAGGGAGGAGATCTACATTCATCCATTCAAGTATCATTCTTCTTCCTTTCAATATTGAGGAAAATTATAATATCTACTACATGAATTTTTGGTATTACATGATTTCCTTTTGGTTTTTGTGTTGATTCAAGGCTGTTGCATCAACATACTTGATCACATACTAAGCATAATTGCATCTACATGGTATGATATACTTCATTTTTATTTAATCTCTAATTCATGTAGCATTTCCTTTATTTCAATTCAAGGTTAATTCCTAAATAGTGGCTTGACCAAGGCAAGCCCCTTCCCCAACAATTTCCCCTTCTCTTATGTGTAGGTGCAAATTTGTGGAGTTTCAAATTTGGAATTGCAAATCTAGAAGTGCAGTTTTAGTCATAGTCTCGAGACCTTCAGATTCAACCCTCCTGAGTATAGGTCAAACCACCTTCAACCTATACTACTATATGTCACACCGTTTTTTACCTATACCAAGAAAGTCGACATGTTCCTGATTTTTGAGATTTTTATAGCTTGGAAGATTTAGTCTTTTGAGCTTGAGATTTGAGACAAATCCTAGGTTCTGATACAGTCTAACAAGGTTTTTTTTATATAAATTGTCTTCCTCTACTAGCCCTCAAGGTGAGTACATCTTCATTCTCATTCCCTTTCTACACTTTCTTTCATGTATTAGATCTGATATTGTAACTTTCAAGTAATCATTTCTTTAGTCATAGCATTAGATCTTTTTCATTTCCTCTTTTATATACATTACATTTCTATCTATATAAGGAATACCCTAAATCCACTCTTTAGCTAGATCTTGCATTTGCATCCCTTCATCATTTTGGGTTGTGTAAATTAGATTTGGTCTAAGGATTGGATTTTGGATCTTCCTATGTATGTATAATTGGTGCTATACCATTGATCACCATTTTATATTATACATCCTTTTGGGTTGTGCAAATCAAATTTGGCCTAAGGATTGGATTTTGGATCTTCCAATGTATGTATAATTAGGTGCTCTACCATATCACCATTTTCTATTATACAAGTTCTAGATAGAAGATTAATAATTTTAAGAAAGGATATTTGTTCTGATATAATTCTGGGATATCATATTTGCAGAATTTTCTTCTTACTACTTTCATGTTAATTGAAGTTAAAATGTGCTTCGACTGATCCTTTTTAGTTTTGATTGATACTAGATATACCCAAAGTTTATGTCATTTTGAATAGCAATTATCTTGTAAGACTATAGCATTTTTTGTGTATGAGATTTGTTTTGGTGATGGATCATGTTTAAAACTCCTCGAGTTGAAAGTAATAAAATGATAAAAGAGTTCCATAACTGTGATGTTATCAGGAACATATAGATGAATAGGTGTCTTTGAATACATTTATTATTTCTCAGCTTTTACAGATGCACCCATGAGATGATATGAATATTTTGAGTTATTCTAGGATCTTTTTATTATGTTCTCATCTCGACTATGAATGAATTTGGGTATACTATGCCAAATTATGGAATAATGTTTTCATTATGATCATATGGCTTTTATTTTTAATTTATGAAAGGTTTTGAGTTAATAGTGAAATGATCTGGTACATTACCTTGAATTTAGTTTCATTTTTAGTATTCTTCTTTCCATCTCCCCCTATTCATGGAGAGTCAACTCCCCAATCTCAGAAATTATTTCAAGTGTTAGCATTTTCGCCCCACAACACTCAAACTTTCCCTAAGGATTATTACTTTTTTGGGTTGTAAAATTAAAAATCAACATAAAAAATGACCATTAAAAGATAAGTACCTTTGAGCATTTGGTTGCATGACCGAAGGCCTTCTTGTGGATGATCCTTAATTTTGGACCTTTCTTGTTACCTCAAACTTTGATTCATCTTCAACTTCCTTTTCTTTACCTTTGATCTTCTATTCTAAACAATCTCTAGTGAAACCTAATCCTTCCTTGTCCTTGTGACATTTTTGTCGAGCCAAAATTTGATCCAAAATTGTGTTTCTTTCACAAAAATTTGCTTCATTTCTCATCTTCTTTAATTACTGATATAGCTTCTCATTTTCATATAATTTTAGCTTGACAATACTTTTGAGATTTTATTCAATTTTCTTCCATTCCTCCATTTTTTGCATTGATAGTTTCTTTTAGATCTCCTTCGATCTTCTTCCATTCTTCCATTTTCTACTTGATATTTTCTTTGAGAAATTATTCAATGTGTTTACAATCATCTAGTTGTTGGTTCAGATTCACCACACTCTCCTTTGATTCCTTCAGCTCTTAGCTCACTTCTTTATTTCTTTCTTTGAATTTTCTGATCTACTCCCATAGCTTAGAGATACAAGAGTTAGCTTCCTTGATGTTTTATTTCAATTCCTCATTCTCTAATATAATATATATATCTACAATGGAACAAACTATGATACTAATTGTTAATAGGCCAAATAACTAAGGGGGGTGAATCAGTTATTTCAAAATATTTTTTTCACAAACTTAAACCATTTAGATAATTAAAATAGATAAGAACTTGAAAGTGCACAAAAAGAAAACACCATAACGCCATAATTAATGTGGAAACCTAAGATATTAAAAACCATATAAAAACTAATTCTCATGAATAGCACATTGGTTAAGGTGATTTTTATAAAGACCACTATCATTTTTTTCACTGCAAGTAGGATCACTACTAATTGGGCTAACTACCCTGAGACAAAAAGAAAGAATACAAAAAATAGTCTTACAGACAAAATGTGAACTAATATAGTTTCATATGCATATGCATGAAATAGTTCCAGTCAGTAGCACAAAAATAACCAATTGCAACAGATACAATTAGAGATCTTCTGCCAGCATTCACCAACCTTTTGAAAAACTAAATACTCATTTCTGTTATTTTCCTTTTCTTTCACAATTACCCTTCACACTTCTTATTTTTGCTTGCACACTTTACCACTAAGTATTCATTACATGATAATGTTTGCATCATATCACCTTCAACATACTCACACACCCATACATCTAGATCTAAATAGATGTTCTGTATATATACATATCCACTGAAACAAATGCATATGTCGGCCTAGCAAAATCATGTCAGCTTGAATACAAAGAGATATTACAATATAGTTCAACATAGTAGGATTGGACCTGAAAGATAGGTAACACATATGCGAACTTCATACCACATTACCATAGCACCCAAAGATAGGTCACACATAAGTTAAGCACATTACATATCATGAACACTGAAAGATAAGTATATTCTAGGGCCGATGAAATCAACTAATGGTTAGAACTAGATAGGACCTATCCAAAACTAAATAAACTATCATACCAAAATAGTCTAATAAATTGCATGAATGTCTAGGCAGAAGAGATACTCATAAGAGTACTAAAATACAAAAGCTAAAGATATCCATAAAAAACTTCACATTTTTGCATTCACCGAATACCATAGATGTACCAAAAAGATATTTTATTGTTACCATAGAAAGGACTTCCAATCCACATAATTCACTACTATAATATGCAACATAGAATAGATCTGATATGCACATTACCAGAGCACAACCAAATGATACAAGGGTTTTGGCATCAATAAAAATAATTCCAACTATTCAAAAGAAGCATCCACATCTCAAAATTGTAAGTTGTCCAAAAACAATTGATATAATTATAAATGTTGTGGTTTTTGGTCTTAATTTACATCTTCATTTATTATCTTTGTTAATTTTCTTTAACATGAATGACATAATATAACTTAAGTCTTGTTACATTAATCTATAATCTTCAATTCATTTTGAATGTACATATTTTAACAACTATATATAGTAAAGACTCCCACAATTCTATTTATCTTTTGAGAAAATTACATTTGATGATTGTACTTTTAGTGTTTCTAAAATCATGCTTGATGTGTTCTTGGAAGGATTTGAATGATCTGTATATTTTGAATCATCATCATGTTACTTAGACTAAGTGTGTTCATCGTGGTGCCAAAAATTTTGAACCCCAGGATGAGATGCTCTCTTTCTTTTTCTAGAGACATAACAACTATTTTTGGAAATAAATCATTTATATTTCTTAGAGTTCAAATAAATTTTTTTTTAAAGAAAAATTGACAAAGCACTTATATTTATTATTATAATGAAAGCTAGTTCGAGGGGATCCCTAGAGAAAGAACTAGCAAGAAAACTCTAGATCTTCACCTGAGTACAAAAGAGAAAAATTGGTCCACAGCCTAATCATTATAGCAGCAATGCATATGAGGGCACAACCCTATAGAGCACATACTTTAGAAAAGTACAGGACAACCTATACAGAACATACAACCAAATTGAATTCATCAACAATACTATGCCCAAAGCATGTAATGCAACAGAAAACAAACTCCCAAGTAGAGCATGAGCTGGCACCCCATTGATGATGGAAAAAAGAGCGAATAATGAGACAAAAAACAAGGCTTCCCCAATAGAAAAGGCCAACTGATAACAAGATCATTCCCAATAGCATTTGCTCGACTAACAACAACAAAGCTTACCATCCAATGGCTTTTAAAACAAAGATAATCAAAATGGCTTCTCATAGCCTTACTGATCTTTATAAACCCAATAAATTATGGACAAACAACACCTTCAAATAAATTTTGTCGAGCAGGGACAAAACTTATTCTACTATATTGAATATTATTTTCTGAAACTCTCAAGGGTAAATGATTTTCTGATTGAAAGTGATTTAAAACTTTGAATATAAAATTGCTTGAATGTTGGAACCCTTTTTCTTGAATTGTGTATATGTTACCAATTAAAGCATCTGCATACAACCAGTGACCTAGTTGCTCACACCATTACAACATAGGTAGTTTCAAAATTGTTTTAGAAAAATGTTATTGAACTTGATCTAAAAATATTATCATACTATCATAAAAGTTAATACTAAGTACATAGTCATTAAGAAAGAGTCTTAGACATAAAAAAGATACAAACATAAATTTATCATCTATTCACTATCCTCATTGTTATTTTCTCCTTCTTCATTCTTCTCATCATCTTCTTGGACTTATTTTTCTTTTCTTCTATCTTCTTTCTTTGGAATGTTTCCATTGTCTTGACAGGAATCCCATCTAGGAAAAGCACCAATTGGTTGATGAATCAACAAAGCAAGATTCAAAAAAATTGAGTGTTGGGTGGTCATACATAGTCCATTTTCCATTCAATGCTAAATTTGATTGGATAGTTGGCTGAAAAGGATACCTTAGAGAGGTAGAACACGTAGATGTTGACAAGAAGCAAAAGAGGAAAAAATATTATGGCATGATCAAGCTATTTAAATACTCTATTAAAATTGGCCTGAAAATTTCTCTATTTATGCCAAAAACCCTCAAGGATGGTGGTGGTTGGTATTGGGATTAAAATCCCCAATTTATTGCACATATTAAACCATGCTTCCCTCTCTCCATCTATCTAGTGAAAGGGAACTAATCCTTCTTTGTCAAAGGCCACCTCAACCATATTAAAATCACCATAGAAAACCCAAGTAGGTGGCAGTAATGAATCCACAGTCTACTGCCACAAAGAAGATCACTCCATATTGTTATTGGGAGCATAACATTAATGATCCCAAGAGAATGTTTATCAACTGAAATAAGGATCCAAACTAGCTGCTGAGTTGGATCTGACCCATGTGCCACAATAGAAGATTGCCAATGTGGTACAAGAAGGGTAATGACACTTCCATGACCCACCTCATGATTGGAAGCAAAACTAGGCCAACTAGCCAAATAGCTTGGTATGCAACAGAAAACATGAATGAAGTAATTTTGATTTCCTGAAGATATAAAACATCTATACTAGGATATTTTTGTCAAGTAATTTGTACTAAATAATTTTTGGTGAGGTCAGTGGGACCTCAAACATTCTATAACGCGAAATTCATGATTCAAATTCTTACATGTCATCCTCATCATCAAGACAAGAGAAGTTATTCTACAAGAATTTATAAACCTTTTGGAAACAAGGATAAGAAACCTTGTGCTTTTTTGGAGCTTAATCACCATCCTCTATATGCACAAAGGGCTTTGACAGTAGCAGAGAGTGGTTGGATGAGTGGTTAACATAAAGGCTAGCCGAGGGGTTCAAATCCAAGTAGGGAGAAGAACACATTCACCAACCATGGCAATGTTAAGATTGTTTCCCTTAACTAAAGGGTTTAAAACAACAATATGTGACTGCAGAGAAACAAAACTTTGTTTCTTGTGAGATGTTAAAGTAAACAAGGAGCCCTTCCCCTTGTGATCTATTGTGGTCCATCCATCCTCTTCTTTGAGGGTGTTAGAAGAATGTGAAGGTTCTAATTCCTTGGGAGGATCCTTAACCTCCAAAGTAGCCAGAGGGAAATCCTTAATCTTGCGCTCTAAAGATTGTCATAAAAACCAAGTTTAGGGAAGATTTAGATAGAGCACTTGTTGAGGTGACAAAGACCTATCTAAATATCAATAGTTTCTTTGAGGTCTTGTGACAAATTAACTTCAACACAAACCCTCTTCTAAAGTTGAGCACAATAAAATTGATTAGGCTCAACACAAACAACCTTGCCAATAGTCTGGGAAATAGTTTTCCAAAATGGCTCAACAAGAAAATGAAAGACTAGATAATTCAATCTAAATGGGACCCTAGATTTTCCTGTCATCAAAGATAGTGAAGTCTCATAACCATGGCTAACCAAACAAGTAAGGAATTTCAAACATACCAAGGCCCATGTTGGAGAATGACTCGAACATGGTTAGAATTAGAAAAGTGGAATAAGAAATTATTTGGTTATGTTTTGGATGCCATCAAGATAGACCCCATGAGGGGCCCATGTCTTGGTGATCCATTCATGAATTATGTTTCCAGGTAGGACCCTCCATGTAAAATGACATATCAAAATAAAATGTTCAAGCCACTAGCATGCATTGTCAAAATCTTGAATTGGTAAGGCAACATCGGGAGTACCAAAAGATGTACCTTGTGAAAGAGCTTGGGAACAAATTACCTCAGTCATTTGTTTGGGGGTTCAATCGATGCCAAATGCAAAAACTTCAACACTAGTATAAATTGTTAGGTCAAGGATGGTCGAGACCATTATAAAACAAGGGGTTCTTATAATAAATGTGGTGTGATGCTAAAAAGACACGAAAATAGACAGTAGACTGAAGCAACCAAAACCCTACCAACATGTCAAACCATCCAAATAAATTTTAAAATTTAAAGTTTCAAATCCCCGTTTCATAAATTTTTGATATTTCTTGTTAATATAAAATAAGCCTTATTTTTAATTTTACCCTCATTTTACAAGTTCCATCCATCTAACTTGATGGATTTCAAATTTTGAAATATTGTTATTTCTTGGCAACATTTATTGCTTATTTACTCTAGAAGGGGTTTCAAAAAGTTTCTAACTTTCCTTTCATTTTTGAATTGTCAAAAATCACATCTTCTAGATTATCAAAACTAAAATGTGGAGGAACAAATGGTGGCCTAGACAAAAACTCGAACTCATCCCACTTAACACCATTAAAGAATTCATGATTCTTAATTTCATTAGCATCATTGTTGGATCCTAGCCTCTTACTTGGCTCCTTCACTAATAAACGTTGAAGTGAGTCCCTTAGAGGGGATTGGTGTTCTACTAATTGGGGTTCTTTACATAGAACATTGTAAAATGCATTCTTCCTTGGGGAGCCCTTAAAAGGGGTCTTGCCATATGCCATCTCAAACAACAATATTCCAAAAGACCACCAATCTACAACATATCCATGTCCTATGCCCCATAGGATCTTAGGAGCAACACACTCTTTAGTGCCTACAAATGAATGTGATTGATTATAAAATGATATCCTTTTGATATTGTCAAGCCAAGTATATTTATGGTTTTTTAAGCTTCTAGAATTGGGAATTGATCTTCTATGTTCCTCTTATTTAGGTATTGAGGTGAATGGATTTGTGTAAGTTTTAGCTCCAATGGGATTCAACTTGAATAGAAGGGGCTTGTTGGAGCTTTCCTTACTTGGCTTTATGTCTTAGCAAAAAGATCTTGTTGTCGGCTTTAATTTTGAGTATTGTTGTTGATTATGGAAAGATCAAAGTCTGTGAGCAAGATATGCCCATTTCCTTGAACTAGTACATTTTTCAATTTCAAATCTCTATACAATATTCCATGTTGATGCAGATACTCAAGAGAAATAACTACCTTTGCCACATAAAACCTGCACAGAAGGTAACGATGTCAATGAAATTAAACATTATGTTATACACACCTATATAAAATATACAAAAGCATTTATTTAAGAAGTAAAGTTAGTAATCAATCATTAGATTTATTGCACTAATATATATGTAGGAAGTGAAAATATTAAGCTTTTATCCAAACTTCCTAAATTATTCAATATACTATGTGATTTTTTTTGAAATACTATGTTTGTTGACAAATTTAATTATGATTTACTTTATACTAATCAAATAAAATTATAGATCAAACTTAGACCATTTTACCAATTTATGTAGTTAAAAACAATATCTCACACAATAGATGTAATCAAATTGAATAACACTTTAAAAAAATTATGATTATCATATATGATAAAAAAAAGTGTAAATCTAATTAATTTCTTTAAAAAAATTTCTTTAAATCAAATTCATTTAAATGTGCTTGAAAGGAAAAAAAACATTTTCTACAATTTATTTGATCAACTTAACTTAAGAAAATGTATTTACATTTAATTAAAAGATTGCTAATCTATAACATTTATAAAACTAGGATGGTTAGACCTAGTTGTCTTTGTATGGTGGTGGCAATCAAAATTTCATTTCTTTGAACATATTTTAGAATAAATGTCAACAGGTTTAATATTAAAAATGAACAAGAAAAAAATAGTTTGTTTGAAATAACTACCTAGTTTGACTAGAAAACTTATTGAGAAATAGGTCAATGAGTTCAACTCTAAAACTCAAAAGTTAAATCCTCATAGCAATATCATAATTTAATTTGGTGTGAAAAATATCTCCTACTTATCAATTGATGAGCTAAAAGAGTTTTGTCATGAATAATTCATAAGACACAACCTTGAGGGAAACTCCATGGATAAATGTACTTGAGGTGGGGTAGTACACTCATGGGCGAGCTTCCAAATTGACCTAATGTTTCACATATGTGAGCATCACCTCGATGTAATGAATGCTAAGTGTACCATTCACTTTAATGAGAAATGGGTTCTTGTGAACACGAGTTAATGAATTTGACTCGAAAACAAGAAGCCATGATTCATAAACATGAGTCAATAAATTTGACTCAAAAATTACATAATTAATCCTAATAGAAATATCATAGAATACCTAAATTTTTTTTGGTCTTTGAGAACCCTATAGTAATAGAATTACACGCCAAATCACAGATAGCTCTCAATCTCAGTACCATATTTCTCTTAGAATAGGCCTATTTCACTTTAAACATCTCACAGGTACCTATCCAAAAATATATTAACAGTGTGCTGTAGTAAAAGCGATCATAGACAAAAAGATCACTTCGATGCAATTATTATATTAAACTGAAAAAAATAACTGACTTTGATGCAATGATTATGTAAAACTAAAGAAATCGCAGAGGCCATGCAAGGACTATATCTAGCTACAGAGATTACAGAGATCATTACATAAAAATAAAGATATTACAGAGATCATTGCATAAAGTTAAAGAAATTACAGAGACCACTTTGATGCGATGGTTATATAAAGCTAAAGAAATCACAGAGAGCAATTTTTATATAAAGCAAAATAAATCACAGAGAACACTGTAGAAACCTGAAAATGTTGTGTATTGTAAGTTACCAAAGTTCAAATACAATACAAACCAAAAGTTTATGCAAAATCTTGTGATTTATACCATTTATAATCTTATGCTCGATTTTCCAGATCACACATCAGAAAGTTAAAAGTGTGAAGTGTGATCAGAAACTTTAAGCAATAAAAAAACACAATGCAAAACAGAAACTAGAAGCTTTTGCACCTCTATCTAAAACAATCCATTCCATTGAAGCAGGGGACAAATTACCTTGCAGCAGACTCTGAAAATCCTTATGGGCTTGAATTCATCCACAGACTCTGCAGATATGATGCTCCACTCCTCCATATAATCTAATGAAAAACCCATTTCTGTTTCTCTTTCTATCACTTCCCCTGCTGCTGGCATTTTTTTCTTCCATTGGATTTTTTGTGCTAAAACAGAGACTATTTATTAAGCCGTAGGCGTTTCCATTCTGGAAAACCCCGACCTGTTTTGTATGATCAACGGTTGCAACTTGTGGAAAAGGCAATGACTGCCATTAAGAGATTGTAAGCCGTCCATCCTCCAGAATGCAAATGTTAGGACAGTTTCCAAATCTATCACTGTAAATGGGGCAATGCAGGATCTGTAATGGTCATAGAGAAATTTCCAAGATTAACTGGGCACTCCATGAGCCTAAGAAGACATCTTCAGCCCATGTTATTAATATGGTGCAACAGGGAATATCTTTCTTTGAGCCATTTTGTCAAACAGTTCACTGTCTTGCCTATGCTTCCACATTTCGCTTACCTTGAAATCATGGCACTCGGTCAAACAACTTTTGGAGGCATTCTGTCGAAGCCTACACATTTTGCATGCATGGCTACCCGGGCAGTTGCAAAGTACAACATATCTGCAAAGGAAAGCAATGAAGGAGCCAGAAATCCAACACTGCAAAGGAAAGCAGCAAGTAACAGACGAGCGATGACTTGTAAGAGAGAAAGGGCATAAACTTCCTCCAACAGATATTGCAAGTCAAGCTGAATGGAATGCAACAGATCTGCAAATTATTAAAGCTTGGTTACCTGCTGTTATCTGGTACTAAATTTTGCTCAAATTAAATTGAGAAAAACAGTGTTATAAACCACAAAAATGCACCAGCCGGGAATCGAACCCGGGTCTGTACCGTGGCAGGGTACTATTCTACCACTAGACCACTGGTGCTTGGATGAATTGTGTAGATGATTGTAAACAGAAAGCGGAGTAAAATACACACATAAAGAGAAAAATGAATTGCAACTGCAGGTGGAGATGCGGGGTATCGAACCCCGTACCTCTCGCATGCAAAGCGAGCGCTCTACCGTTTGAGCTACATCCCCGCAGAGTTTTGGTATGATTAGATGAGAAAGGAAGCGTATCGTGGTGGGCATCGCTATCTGAGGTAGGATTCCTGATCCAGGTTTCGTCATTGGCTAAAAACTGGGAACTATGGGGTTTCCTACAGCTCAGTCTTGTAAACTGAAGAGTGGTTTGTTTGCTTGCCAAGCTCGGTTGAAGTGTATCCTTGTCTTTTGCTTTTGCTTGGAGCAGGAGTCGACGTTATCCGTAACATTTCTCATATACTTTAACCACTCCCGAGGCTATGGAAGGACGGACACGCGTGCCTTTGCTCCCACATTCATAAGGCATTAATGACATTTCCACTACATATGCAGCGTTGTACGCATTATCTAATGTCTCTTCGGAGACATCCGATAAAATTGGAACGATACAGAGAAGATTAGCATGGCCCCTGCGCAAGGATGACACGCATAAATCGAGAAATGGTCCAAATTTTTTTCATACATTTTCCCCCTCTAAAAATTGTATATTCCATTATAATTATTATTTAATAAATTTATTATAACATCATTTTGTCCATTACATTGTTACCATTATTTTTAATTTAAATTTTCTCTATTATATTCTTACTAGCAATTGCACCTTAGTGTGCAATGGACACACCGAATATATATGGAAAGTCAATTAAGTATTTTTCTCTCTTTCTCTTTTAACAAAAGTTGTACAGTATTGATGATGGGTTATATTTGACCATGTTCTATATAGTAAGATATTTAAATATGTCAAGTGAGTTGCAATATGCCTCTTATGAATTAAATTTGAGTACAATTCACCATTACAATTTTTAAGCATGTGGAGTGAATTACCATATGTTAATTATAGTTTACATTTTTTGCAAATTTAAGGAATGTGTGGCAAATGGTAGGTTATATTTAACTATTGTCAATCCCATATTCTAGATCCCCATCATCATATAAGAAAATAACAAGGGAGGACTAGGCAAAGGAGGACCACAAAGAAGCAAGGAAGAGGAGACACCGCAACAAGGGCAAAGAAGAACCAAGGAGCCAAGGAAGGGAAAGGAACCTCAAAGAACTAGGGAGATAGATACTAAACCAAATGTGGTGCTTGGTGGACGAGGAATGGTCGACAAGAGCAGATTTGAACACTTGTTCATGTTTAATGTCAGCACCATGCTCTTTAATCCTAGTGCTAAAAGAATGCCCAGTTTCACCTATGTAAAGGGTGTCACATGAACAAACAAACCCGTGCACCCTGAAGAATGTCCTTGGAGTCTTTGAGTAACGGGATGCAATTTCTTAAGGTGGTGAGGGGCTTGAATTCAACTCGATGGCCTTTATTAAGAAAGATTTTTGAGATTTTTTACATTAGTTGATATTCACGATATTAAAAGATGGAGAAATCAAAGCCTAAAAATATAGGTACAAGGTATTTTTTTTTTTCTATTGCATATCAATTGAAATAAAAGGAGGTAACATCAAGAGTTACGAAATATTACAATAAGGCTGGGGTGAGCTACACCACCAGAACCAAAAAGAGACTAAAAAAATTACAATAGTTGTTTACGTTAGGTACAAAATATATAAAGTAGAAGAGTATTCAATCTACGGGGTCATCATGGTTAGCATTAGACGCATTAGAGTCCGGGGAAACAACAGTGTATCCTATAATTTCATGCCTTCCAACTTATGTCCCTGAGGCCAATGTTGTCCCTAAGTTATCATCCTTCACTTGTTGTAGGAACTCAGCAAGGTAGTTGTTAAACTACCTTTGGAAGTATAGCCATGGGTTATGTCTTTCTTATGGATTATGCCTTGACCCTCCCTTAGAATTTGGAGGAATTTTCTTTCTTCCAGCTTAATAATTGTAGTGACCTGTAAAGAAACATTAATATATATGAGTCTCCTTAGAGACTCCGTAAGATTCCTATCCTTCCCTGCCAAAACATCATTATGCTTAGATTTCCAAATATTCTATAATATAACAGAAGAAAGTAAGGACCAAAAGGAATTGCAAAACTTGTTGTTGTTAATGTTTCCCGATAAAATATTTAGATCATTGAAATGAGTATTATAGGACAACCCAAACATATTCCAGATTTCAGATGCAAACAAACATTGAAAAAATAAATGATGGATAGATTCGAGGTGTTTACAAACAGTGCAGAGATTAGGTTCCCCCCCGGGTTTCTTGAAGGGAAGTTTATGGAAGAAGAGACGTCAAAGGAAACAAGTAATCTTGGGTTCCATAGGCCTTGACCATAGATTGGCAAAGTACTTGTTCTAGTTCGGGGGGGATACATCCAGATTCCATTTGAGGTTGGCATGGGAAAGGATTTCAGGGCTTTGGGTGAGTTTTTGCTAAAGAAATTTTCTATCGACTTGGTGTAAGGGGGAGGTGTCTGACCAAGTAAGTTGGAAAGTACAATTGGTCTTGGAGCAACAGGTTGTTATTCTCCCCAGTGAATTGAATGCAACATAAAGCATAGCATAGGTTCTTCTTTGAGTATGGGGCAGGCTGAAGTCTGAGGCTAGTTTATCCCAAGGAATAATAACTCCTTTGTGTAGAATATCTTGAAAGCAACGAACCCCCTTCCCTGCCCACTTTCTAGCAGAGCACCCTTGCAAAAGAGCTAGTGGTTTTCCATTGTGTTTAAGATTCCACCAAATAGACTTGTTACTGCATATCACTCCATTTCCTTCCAATGGTTGTGTGTTGTTGAGAAAATTCCTAACATGTCTCCATGCTTTCCATATGGCTTTGAAAACATTGGACTGTTGGACACTAATTTTTCATTCCAACCCCAACAGATTTGTGTAGGAGAGCATGCTCCAATGTTTTTCTTTACAAGGGTGGGATCTATTAAGGTTATTCCTTATGAGGATCTTCCATGGTTCATCCCCTTGTGAGGATTTTGCAACCCATTTAGCAGCCAAGGCGGTGCCTTGAGTTTTGAGATCTTTAAGACCAATGCCTCCCCATCCCTTTGTCTTTGGTACACCAAGCCCATGAGACAACATGGTTCCTTTGGTTGCCTCTTCCATTCAACTAGAGAAAGTTCCTGATGATCTTCTGAATTTGGTCAAATTGGTTTTGATTAAAGAGCCATGTTGAGGAGTAGTAAATGGGATAAACTGAGAGAATTTTCTAACATACTTGAATCCTCCCTGGAACGGACGGTAGGTTGCTGCTCCATTTGCCAAGTTTAGTGGTGATCATGTCTTTAATCCAATTCCACATATTATTTATGTTTGGATCAACTGCAAAAGGTATCCCTAGGTACCTGACAATGTGGTTGGGACCTCCCCACTCAAGACCATACTTGCTCCACCAGGCTGGGGGGTGAGCATCCTACCCCAGCATAATAGATTTAGCAATAGAAATTTTGTTGCTTGAGGCCTGACATAATAATTCCAATTTGGTCATAAGCCTGTCCATATTCTCTTCTTCTAGGATCATGAGGATTGTTGTGTCATCTACAAACTGTATATTGGAAACATCTTCCCCATTTGGAAGGACCACACCTGACACTCTTTGGGAGAGGGTATCATCCCTAAGGAGGTAGTGTAGTGAATCATCAACTATGACAAAGAGGGATGGGGCAAGAGGGCATCCCTGTCTAATGGATCTAGACAACTCAAGGAAATTTGACCTGACCCCATTAACTTCTACAGTTGCCACCACACCAACTAGTAATGTGGAAACCATTTTATAGAAGGAGCTTGGAAATCCCAGGCTATCTAGCATACATATGATAAATTTCCACTCAATTCTGTCGTATGCTTTTTCATAATCAATGAGAAGCATAGAGCTGTGTTGACTAGATGATTTGGCCCAATCCAGTGCTTCCCAACATGTAACCAGGTTTTCTAGTATATATCTTCCCTTTACAAAACATATTTGGGTCTTATTGATCATCTTCGGGAGTATGCTAGAAATCCTAAGAGCCAGAACCTTGTTCAATATCTTGTATCCCACATTAAGCAAGGTAATAGGTCTCCAGTTTTTAATGAGCATTTTCTCACCATCTTTGGGAATTAGTTTTATAAGGCATGAGTTGAGAATAGGGCCCAAGGTCCCAGCATCAAAGGCCTCTCTATAGGTCTTGAGAAGGCTGTGGCATATCCAATCAATATTACTTTTGTAAAATTCTATAGTAATTCCATCAGGGCTAGGCGCTTTGTCATTTTCCATAGACAATATAGCATTTCTAATTTCATCTATTGACAAATCTCTCCCTATCTTTTCTGCATCTTCTTCATTGACCCTTCTTGGGATGATATATTTAATCTTGAGCCTAGCAGAGTCCATATCAACATTGTCCTCAGAAGTGAATAATTGGGCATACAATGAGGAGAAGGTGTTGACTATATCTCCTTGTTCTGTAATATCAACTCCTTATTCTCTAATACAAGTAATCTTGTCTCTCATCTCTTTCTTCTTCGAGGATTGGAAAAATAATTTGGAACCTCTATCTCCCAAGTTGAGTCAGTTAATTCTTGCTCGGACTTTGGCCCCCCTAGTTTTGATCAACTAAAGGTTTCTGAGGGCCTCTTTACATAGCATTACATTGTCTAAGAGAAAGGGATCCTGGGGATAGTTTTGGATGTACAACTCTGGCTCTTGGAGTTTCTCAACCAGCTCGACCTCACTCCTCCTGCCATCCTTAGCTTTATTCTTCCCTACAACTTTAAGCATGGTCTGCCAAGACTCAGTGGTTTGATTCCATTTGTCAGTTTCAAATGCATGCTCTGCAATTTCCTCATTAAACCAAGATATAATTTTGACTGTAGCAAGAACATTAGGATCCATAAGGAGAGAAGAGTTCAAGGTGAACCCTATCTTCTTGGATGGAGTATTGTTATGATCAGAGATGAGTTGTATAGTGGTGTGGATAGGATGGTGGTCCGAAAGGGTGAAGGGGTGAACTTGGACATAATTGTTCAGAGGGGAAGGGGGGAAACTCAACATATGTTTGTTCATATAGATCTTGTCAAGCCTGGAGTAGATCCTCCTCTCACCTTTTTGGTAATTAGACCAGGTGAACCAAATGCCTTTGGATTCACTCTTTTTGTTAGCTAGTGGGTTAAACAGATCCAATTTGGAAATCATTCTGTTCCAGAAAACCATATCATTACCTTTCTAATCAAACTCAAACCACCTAATTTGTCTTGGGCTCTTTCAATCATATTGAAGTCCTCAACAAGTACCCAAGGAATATTGCCCAACTCAGAGATCCATTTCTAAAGATCTATCGTGTCATTATGGTCATTGGGGGCATAGATTGAACAAACTCCAAATGTAGTGCCTTATACTTTAAATCTGATCCATACTGCCCTGTTGCATGGGGAGAATCCCCATTCCTGAACTGCTTTCCTCCATCTAGGCCCTACAAGGATTGAGGTTCCTCCTTTACCTTTCTGGTGTTTGGTGGAGAAAGCCTCTGCATCTTTCCAAATTTATTTTAAAGCTATATCAAGAGAAAACCCTACCACTTTAACTTCTTGAACCATAAGAATATCAATGTCCTTGTTAAGAAGTAGAAACCTCTTAACTACATACTTCCTATTAGAGGATTCCAAGCCTCTAACATTCCATGATCCACATTTTATCTCAATGGAGCACTTCACTTACTAGTATCCATTTGAGCCTTAAAGCTCCTGAAACACTAGGGGATATCCTTTCTATGAGATTTGAATGGTTTAGGATTATTGGCAACATTAGGGGGGCTACCTCTCTTTTTCTTAATGCTAACTCCTTCCACTCTATCTGACAGGGAGATTCTCATAGCTTTCTGAGCTTTCTTCCTATTCTTAGTGCCTGCAAGGGTGAAGAAAAAGGAACCTTCCAATTCATTGGACAAACCAACCTAATCTGTTCTAAATTCTCCATCCTTAAGGTCCAGACTATCCTTTTGAACTATCTCCACCCTAGTCATATTAGAAGCCAAGGGTGGTAACTCTGCACTATCAATTCTCCTAGAATCCAAAGATCTCTTGTCAGGAGGGGGGGAGGGGAGGCGGAGTGGGGATAACCACCATAGAGAAACCATTAAGTTTATCATCCTTCTCTTGGGGTGACGCTAGATTGGCCTCTCTAGGAACAGTGTTGGGGATGGCAGGATATGAAACAGGGGAATTGGAAGGAAGAGAGAAGTTGGTAGGGCTACCCTCCTTTTCTTCCAATATGCCTACCATTGGAGGTAGGCCAGAAGTATCCTCTCTACCTAGAGGGAGAATAGAGTAAATTTTCCACTTCGGTTTAGGAATTGATCTGATTCTATCTGCCTCCAGCTGAATCCTTTCCAGAGCTAACTGTTGCACATTTTGTGTTCTGTGCTTAGGCAAGGGGGCCATACAATTGTCTCTTAAGACAAAGTCAAGGTCTTTGGCATTGGGAAGTTCCTCGAAGGCTTTAGGGACTTCTAAGTTAATAGCAGGCGGGGAGGACCGGTGGTCAAATTGTCCCTTGAGTTTGTCCAAAGTATCGGCCAACAAGAGAGAATCTTCCATCCAGTTTTTAGGTCTAGAATCCTGTTGAGAAGGTTTATTTATGTCCTTATTAAGGTTATCAAGGTTGGAGTTCAACGAAGTGGGTAATGAAGTGGAAGTGGTAGGATTAGGGGTTTTCTTAGAGGGGGGAATGCGCTTGATAAGAATGGGGCAATCTTATCTTTTATGGCCTTCTTTTCGGTAGAGATAGCAACTATTGATCCCTCCAAGGAAGGTAACTGGGAAAACAATAGGAGAACCGCCAAGGTCAAAGTGCAAAGATGCTGAGAAATCAATGCCTGGTTTGAGGGAAATGGACATTGGTGTGGGGGATTAAAACATTGGACTGATCAATCCTTAGGACTCTACCAACTGGTTCAAGAGCCCGTGGAATCAAATTAAGAAGAAACGAGGGGAGATTACCTGTAACTACCCATTTAGGGCTCGAGAGGGAAAGAACTTCACTGTGCGAGGCTTCAAGAGACTAGGGAATGGCTCTAAATTTGTATGGTCCAAATTTCCAGAATTGTTGGCTCACAATAGCTTGTTGCACTTTCGGATCACAAAAGAAAAGAAGAAAAAGACCTTTTTGTAACATTCTACAATATGAAAAAAGAAAACCTAGTTTTTGATTCTACACTCGCTGAAACCAGTCATTTAAGAAAGCTCTAGATGACAACCGAGAAACATTAAAAAAAATAAAGAAAATGGCAGTTTCTCTAAGCCTACTCTTGTCCTATTCTATAGCAGAATGCATTTGGAGATTAGGTTTAATGACAAGACTGGGGGTCGGTGGAACCTTACCTCCAGTTCCTGCAGCCGTGGCTGAGGCTTGGGGAAGGGTTGAGATGAATCGTGCTCCCTCTGTGATCTTTTTCTAGTTTTGCAGGGCTTGTTTAAATGATTTCAGCTTGCCATGACTTCCTCGCTCTCCATCTTGTGCGATGTTCAGTCCGTATCCTTCAACTGGTGAGACAATATTTCCCACTGCTTTTGGGTCAGCTATAATATTGTGAAGGGTCTTACTGGGGTCATTAACACCTTCATCATCAATGCTCTGGGTACTACATCCTTTTGGCACCCTCGGAGAGGTGGATGCCATTAATGGGAAGCCTAGGGCACACGCTCGAAGAGTACAAGGATATGCTTGGCTGATGCCCTAGTTGCAGAGTGATTTCATTAACATCTAGTCAAAATTTAGATCCCGAAGTTAGTATAAGGTATTTTTGAGCTCCTAGTAAGGTATTTTTGAGGGCACGGGCTAAGCTCTAAAAAAATGCACCAAAGACAAAAAAAAATGGCAAACTTTTTATTTTCCAAATTCACGAAAACACAGTGATTTTATTGCAATTTTCTTATGGTTTTCGACCACAAAATATGCAGATCATGAAGAACAACTGGTAAAAATTTGGTCAATGGTACATTTTGTAAGGAGCTTAGCCGCTTCAATTTTTGAAGGGATAGGTTATTAGAAGCAAGTACCCGTGGCTATGCAACCTCTCTCTCTCTCTCTCTCTCTCTCTATATATATATATATATATATATATATATATATATATATATATATATATATATATATATATATATATATATATATATATATATATATATATATATATATATATATATATATATATATATATATATATATATTATATATATATATATATATATATATATATATATATATATATATATATATATATACTATATTATATATATATATATATATATATATATATATATATATATATATATATATATATATATATATATATATATATATATATATATATATATATATATATATATATATATATATATATATATATATATATGGAAATGACTATCCAGTCATATCATTCGATATGGTTGGATGTCAATCCCTGAATGCCTCAGACTGCCGAAGTAATACAAAAGATTTAAAATAAAATAAAAATTATATAATCTATTCAAAGTGATTTTGGTTGTATGCTTGCAGAAATAGTACAAAAGATTTAAAATGTAAAAAAAAATGTATAATCTATTAAAGTGGTTATCCTTGGTAAGACAAATATACATGTGAAATGTTATTGAAATTATTATATAATATATAAATTATTTTAAGAAATATAAAATATATTATTAATTTTAAAAAATATATATTTATAGATAAATAATAGTTTTAGTTTTAATATCATATTTTTCTTTTTAAAATTTAAATTAGTTGTTGTCTTTAAGTATTTTTATTTCTTATAAAATATAAATAAATAATGGTTTTAGTATTTATATTACATTTTTATTTTTAAAATTTAAATTAACTTTTGTCTTTTAAGTTTTTTTTAAATTTTTATAAAATATAACAAAAATCTAAAAATATTTTATAGTTTCTTTTTAAGAGATAATTTAGCAATATAAATTATTTTTCTTTAAATATTTTATGAATTTACATATCTTTCTAATGGTAAATATTTAATGATTTATTTGTTGTTTATTTTAGAATCTTAATATCAAATGCTTGATTTCTTTTTAAGATTTGTTTTATTTAATTATAAATCTTTAAAACATAATTCAAATACTTTAAAATTATTCAAATACTTTAAAACATAATTCAAATACTTTTAAATTCTATTTAATTCAAATACTTTAAAACATAATTATTTAAAAATTTAAATGATGAGAATAATTTTATAGAATTTTTATCAATCTTTAATTTTGTATGTTTAAAGAATACAAATTATATATTTTTAATTGTTAACCTAAATTTTTCTATGTGTATATATTCATTACATAAATAAAATTATATCAAACAATTTGTTTTAATCTATTATCTATCCATTTGAAATTATCCTCCAAATACTTTGAACATACTTATTTTAAAATTTAAATAATAAGAATAATTGTATAAATAATTTATTAATTTAATTTATTGTTTTATTTTTTTGTTAAAATACTTAAACACAACACCTAATTTGATTCTAAAAATAAAAATATAGTATAAATATTAAAAATTATTATAACATTTTATTTAGGATTGGTAAAGTTATATTTGATTATAAGACTAAATAATTTTTAACATTGATCATGGGGAAAACACTCCTATGGAGGATATTGTGGGATCAGATGCGGCTAAATCGATAACTGTTTCCCAATGAATTGTCTTTCTTGGAATATTAGAGGGCTTGAATGCCCTGATAGAAAATTTGTGATTAAAAGTTTTCTCAGCTCTGTTAATAATTTTGATATGATTATATTGCAAGAAGTTAAATCTATCAGATTTACTCTTGAATCCAATCTCAACTTCCTCTGGAAGGATGCCATTAAATTTTCCACCAATCATCCCCAAGGAAGAGGGGGAGTTGCTATTTTGGTCAGCCCGAAATGGGGGTACTAGGATTAAGAGTTTTGGTTTTTCCCCCTGTAACAGGGCTATTTGGATAATTTTCAATTACAATAATTCTGATTTTGGTATATGTTCCATTTATGTTGCTAATGATTATAATGAAAGAGTTAATTTTTGGGCTTGGCTTAATTCTCTTCCGGACATCCCCTGGATGTTTGGAGGTGACTTCACATGATTGAAGAATAAGAAGATAAAATGGGAGGTCTTCTTTTTCTTGGAGGAGAACAAGAAAAACTTTCTTGGAACAAATTTAAACATGATTATTTCCTTTTTGATCCTTAAGTGGAAATAAGAACAACAATCCTGGGCTCTGGCACACATGGTGCAACTTTCCGAAATTATTATATAATATAAATTATTTTAAGAAATATAAATATATTATTAATTTTTAAAAGTATATATTTATAGATAAATAATAATTTTAGTTTTATATCATATTTTCTTTTTAAAATTTACTTAGTTGTTGTCTTTAAGTATTTTTATTTCTTATAAAATATAAATAAATAATGGTTTTAGTATTTATATTACATTTTTATTTTTAAAATTTAAATTAACTTTTGTCTTTTAAGTTTTTTTTAAATTTTTATAAAATATAACAAAAATCTAAAAATATTTTATAGTTTCTTTTTAAGAGATAATTTAGCAATATAAATTATTTTTCTTTAAATATTTTATGAATTTACATATCTTTCTAATGGTAAATATTAATGATTTATTTGTTGTTTATTTTAGAATCTTAATATCAAGTGCTTGATTTCTTTTTAAGATTTGTTTTATTTAATTATAAATCTTTAAAACATAATTCAAATACTTTAAAATTATTCAAATACTTTAAAACATAATTCAAATACTTTTAAATTCTATTTAATTCAAATACTTTAAAACATAATTATTTAAAAATTTAAATGATGAGAATAATTTTATAGAATTTTTATTAATCTTTAATTTTGTATGTTTAAAGAATACAAATTATATATTTTTAATTGTTAACCTAAATCTTTCTATGTGTATATATTCATTACATAAATAAAATTATATCAAACAATTTGTTTTAATCTATTATCTATCCATTTGAAATTATCCTCCAAATACTTTGAAACATACTTATTTTAAAATTTAATTAATAAGAATAATTGTATAAATAATTTATTAATTTAATTTATTGTTCTATTTTTTTGTTAAAATACTTAAACACAACACCTAATTTGATTCCAAAAATAAAAATATAGTATAAATATTAAAAATTATTATAACATTTTAATTAGGATTGGTAAAGTTATATTTGATTATAAGACTAAATAATTTTTAACATTGATCACGGGGGAAAACACTCCTATGGAGGATATTATGGGATCAGAGGCGACTAAATCGATAACTGTTTCCCAATGAATTGTCTTTCTTGGAATATTAGAGGGCTTGAATGCCCTGATAGAAAATTTGTGATTAAAAGTTTTCTCAGCTCTGTTAATAATTTTGATATGATTATGTTGCAAGAAGTTAAATCTATCGGATTCACTCTTGAATCCAATCTTAACTTCCTCTGGAAGGATGCCATTAAATTTTCCACCAATCATCCCCAAGGAAGAGGGGGAGTTGCTATTTTGGTCAGCCCGAAATGGGGTACTAGGATTAAGAGTTTTGGTTTTTCCCCCTGTTATAGGGCTATTTGGATAATTTTCAATTACAATAATTCTAATTTTGTTATATGTTCCATTTATGCTGCTAATGATTATAATGAAAGAGTTAATTTTTGGGCTTGGCTTAATTCTCTTCCGGACATCCCCTGGATGTTTGGAGGTGACTTCAACATGATTGAAGAATAAGAAGATAAAATGGGAGGTCTTCCTTTTTCTTGGAGAGAACAAGAAAAACTTTCTTGGAACAAATTTAAACATGATTATTTCCTTTTTGATCCCTTAAGTGGGAATAAGAACAACAATCCTGGGCTCTAGCACACATGGTGCAACTTTCCAAAAGGGCAATCTAGAATTTATTCTAGATTAGATCATTTTTACCTCAACAAGAATTTCTTCTCAGTTATTCCTGATAAACATAACAATCTAGTTCTTGTCTCTCCTACCACTCTTTCAGATCACCACCCTATCTCTATCTATGTTAGCTTTAGTTGCTCCCCTATCCTCAGCAGACCTATTAATCCTAAATTTATTCTCAATATTAGTCTTCTTGATGATGAAGATATCCTGAATGCTATCTTTATTATCAGACTTATTAATGAGTCTCATTATCCTTCCATGTCTTTTATTAATAAATGGAACATAAACATTTCTGCTTGGCAAAATTTGCTGAGAACTATTGGCCAAAAGAAGGCCAAAGATTATAGACGTAAAGAATCATGGCTCAACACCAATTTTTGCAATGCTGAATCTGCTATTCAGAATAATGCTGGGTAAAAGCACAATAAGCTGTCACCCTTTTACAAAGGAAGAGGCTAACAACACCAAAATGAAAAAACTTCAAGGGCATAAAAGTCACATTTCTATTTAGAATTTGAAGATGATGTAAACTAATGAAATGTGTGAAATAGGATGAATTTTATGCCTATAATTTTTTAAAATTATTTTGGACATAAATTAATATATTTTTTTAATTTTTAAAGTCTATTTTTCATGTCCTGAAAATACAGCAAATCAGGGGGTTTACCTCCCGTCAAATAATTATAAGTAAGACATTGTTTTTTCTTCCAATTTCAAAATATGTTTTAGATGACATGTATACCTAGTGCAAAAAAAAGGAAAGAAGTGTTTTCGATCTATAATTTGCCCGTTATAAGTATTCAAAGTACAACTTACACGAAATCAGTAGTTTTTATCTCCCGCCACTTTTCAGCTATCAAAATTTTTCTAAAATTCAAATAAATTATATATTCTTGAAGAAGATTCTCTTCTCTAGTGCCTCATATAATTTTAATTTTTTTTTAATTGATTTACTATTTTTTTTAATTTATCGAATCGACAACTTCTCAAAGCTTTATATACCTACATGTGGTTTTTTACAAATTTGTTTAACATTTTCCAATTGAAATTATATAAAATTTATATTTTAGAATTGTAATTCCGAGATCTACAAAAGGGTAGTTTTAGTTTTTTCAAATTTTTAATTTGCAGAAGAGAAAAAAATACCACAAGTGCAAATTGTGTATTATTTGTATTTTTTAAGTTTTGGCTGCCAAGTTGGCATGCCACTTAGGATGACTCGGCCGAGTCCCCTCAAGTCGTCGGCCCCTCGTGACCGGTCGCGTGAGCTACCGATCCTTTCAAACCGAAGGGTATATATGTGCATAATATTTTTAAAAAAATATATATCAATTGCGAATTTACATTCTTATTTTAGGATATAAGGATATTTTGAAGCAAGGAGTCATTCTTTTGGAGAAGTTTCAAAGAAATTTTGATTTCGAAAGAGTTTGAAGACAAGTTTTTCAGTGACGAAGTAGTAAAACAATAAAAAAAATCTTGCTTAAATATTTGAGCAATGGGAAATAAAAGGACTAGAACAAGAAAGTATGATCGTAAAAGGGATGACCAAATGAAAGGTCATACGAAATGTGTCCAAGAGCAACCAATGGATGTTGAAGAAGAACCTATCGCTGTAGAAGGTGCAACTCAACTAGGGGAGGATATTGGTAGTAGTCGAAGTATACATTTTTTTCCTACAATGCAAAATTTGATGGACATGAATGAGGAATCACTTATTAGTCAAATTGAACCGGAACACTTGGTACCTGAAAGCACTATTAAATTGCATCTCAAAAATATGTGGATGGAATATTTTGAGAGTAAATCTTTGGTGGGAAAAGCACAATTGTTTGCAAAGTTATTCAAGAAAAAAGAAATGACTCCGGTTTTGGAATTGTTGGGTATTGATAATAGGAAAGTTGGAGGAGGTAAAGTAAAAGAGACAATAATTCAAAATTTACAAGATGCACTGAATGTTGTTAACAAGGCAGATCATAAAGGACTAGATTCAAATGCAGCTAGAAGAGCCTTGAAGACTATGATAACTAGTAAGAAATTGACACATAGAAATCAAGTTCGAGCAATTTCTGATTTACTCAACGTATCTCGAAGAACTATACAGAGATATATTAGGAAGAGAAATATGTTGGATATGAATATTGAAAAGAATTGGGTACAGATTTGTAGACTTCCCCGTAAAGATAGAATTCTTGAAGATGTAAGAAGACGGGTCATTGATTTTTGGACCAACCACTCTCGCGTTTCTTCCAATAGAAGGGACACTATACAAATGGACGATGAAGAGACCGGTATGAAGATTTCACATCCAAAACATTTTGTCGATACTACACAAAGTGAATTGTTTGAAGCATTCAAACATGAATTTTCAGATGTGAAAATATGTCAGAGAATGTTTGAGATGTTGCGCCCTTGCTTCGTACGCATAAATAAGGTTCGTGAAACATGTTGTTGTCGAAATCATGTTGAGTTTCACTTATACTTGCAATCATATAAAAAGGTTACAACAATACTTAATCTAGGTATGGTTACTGGAAGTACAACAGAATTTGTAAAGTCCATTTTATGTGATAAATCAGAAGATTCAGATGAATTTAATGTCCAGTATATAAAAAATGAATGCAATAATTGTGGAAATTTGCAGCAATTTCCTTTACAATTTGATAATATTGATGTTACAACACCAGTCCAGTGGAAGAGATTTGAATATGAGATATACCAAACGAAGACAGGAGGTGAATAAAAAAAAATTACATTAAAAGAGAGTGAATTACCGTACCTTCAGTTCATGGACAGATTTTGATCTATGATTTATCCACATATCCAACATTGTCATGGTGCATGATGGCAAGCTAAACAGTTTCGTGATTCCAAAAATTGTTTCCCACTTGGTTGTATTCTTTCAGTTGTAGATTTTGCGGAGAACTATACATTTTACCCTCAAAAGGAGCTCCAAAGTCAATATTATCATTCTGATCAAGTTGCAATATTTGTGCATGTGACCTATAGACATGCACAATACGATTTGGATGGGATAGAATCTGGTATAGATCAAAATGAACGCATTATCATCAAGGAGGTTCATTTCTATATTAGTGATGACAAGGTTCATGATAGGAGCTATGTGGCTCATTGTTTCAACATGTTTTTCAACAATCTTGCAAGTCGTGGGATAAATGCTTCACAACATTGGATCTGGTCTGATGGGTGTGCAGGTAAGTACGTACATGCATTATAAATTTTATTTTAATTTTTTTTTTGAGCATTTCTAGATATATTTATGTGTCACATTTAAATACACTTTTGTATTTATTTGAATTGTAGGTCAATTTAAGTCTGCAAAAGCTTTTAATTGGTTAGCCATGCAACATGCTAGACACAACGTTAAGTTTGTTTGGAACTTCTTTGAAAGTGGACATGGAAAAGGAGAACATGATGGAGCAAGAGCATGTGTGAAGCGTGCACTCCGACAACATGAACTTCAAGGTATGTGTACATACATTTGATATTCAACTTGTTTACTTGACTAGACTATTTAAAACTTTACATTACATGTACACATGTATATATATAACTAAATTGTTAAAAATATATCTCTCTAGGTAACATGATAGAGAATTCAAAGAAGATTGTTGAATGGTGTCAAAATCATTTCGCTACTCGAGACACAAAATACAACAAATGTTACTTTTGGGAAGTGATAGGTATTTATTTAATTTACTTTTATTTTTCAAACTCAAATTCATGAAACTACATATATAGGTATGTCATGTATGTGTGTTTTAACTTGTTGTATATATATATATATATATATATATATATATATATATATATATATATATATATATATATATATATATATATATATATATATATATATATATATATATATATATATATATATAATGCATTTCACATTTTTCATGATTTCAAACTGAGATCTATATATCAATCCATCCAATCCAGATATCGATCGATCGAATCCCTACAATTGTCAATCAATTGTTGGAATTAGAAGTTTGCATCAAGTGATGACTACGGGACAACACAAGCCTCCACTGATTCAACTAAGAGATAAATCATGCTTTTGTGAAGATTGTCTTAACAACAACACAATGAGTCAATGTGTTAATATTGCAAATGGATATGTTTCAATATGGGATCATAAAGTGTTAATTAGAATGCCTCCTTATGAAGATGATGACAATGTCATAGACATCCATGATCCTATATATTCAGCTGACTATGAACGTGTTTCTGATTTAGTTGTTACAGGTGCGTATTTTTTATTTCTAGGTATATTTACATGATATATATATATATATATATATATATATATATATATATATATATATATATATATATATATATATATATATATATATATATATATATATATATATATATATATATATATATATATATATATATATATATATATATAATACATGAACTTGAGGTTTAAATTTAACATTTACTTGTACACATAAATATAAATTGTGTAGGTGATATTTTTGCTGTGGTTGCGGATCCTGAGAATATAGAAGGTGTAGATTATTATCTACTAAGATGCACCAAGGAAAAACACAAGTTGCTTGAAGAAGTTGTTGATGGTGATGGATAAAAATATCCGACTGGTTCAGTTGTTATTGAAGGCACCTATTATCAACAAGATAAGATTGAAAAAAATGGAATTAAATTTGTTGAATACATGCGTGGAGAGAGAGTTCTACATTATAGTCACTTGGTTATAGCGACGAAATTGCAGTTTGAAACTGTGTCAAAAAAAGGGTCAAGTAAAAACCAAAAGTGGAAGTTGCCTATTGAAGAGCATGAAAAACTTTTGGAGATAATAAAGGATAGAGAGGATCCAGACTACATGTATCAGGAGCTTTAGGTTTAAGGATTTTAATTTTTACATACTTAATTTAAATCCTATTTGAAACTTCTATGTAGACTTTAAATTTGATTTGAAATTTATGATTAGATTGAATTTATGGATCAAGATTAAACCTGAATTGAATTTTAATTGATGAAAGTTATCTCTCTCTCTCTCTCTCTCTCTCTCTCTCTCTCTCTCTCTCTCTCTCCCCTTCCCCTTCCCCTTCCCCTTCCCCCCCCTCTCTCTCTCTCTCTTAGAACTAGAACTTTCAATTTACTTTCTACTTGAATTTTAATTTCAATTTATTCATTAGATTGATTAGATAAATATTAGATAGGTCTATATTTCTATTTTCTGTTTAGATTGATTAAATGTAGGTCTATATTTGAATTGAAATTAGATTGATTTTTTTTTCAATTGATTAGAATAGATTGATTTCTTGAATTGCATACCTTTCTAGTCTAGATAAATTTCTATTTATTGATTAGATTGATTAGATAGGTAAATTGAATTTTAATTGATTGGATAGAACTTTCAATTTACTTTCTACTTGAATTTTAATTTCAATTTATTAGATTAGATTGATTAGATAAATATTAGATAGGTCTATATTTCTATTTTTTGTTTAGATTGATTAGATAGGTCATGGCTTAAGGGCTTAAGGGGTCATGGCTTAAGGGCCAAATGGGTTAAGGGCTTAAGGGCTCATGGATTAAGGGGTCATGGCTTAAGGGGTTAGGGCTTAAGAGCTTAAGGGGTCACGGCTTAAGGGGTTAGGGCTTTTAAGGGCTTAAGGGGTCATGTTCGGTTCTTAAGGGCCTAAGGGGTCATGTGAGGTCATGTTAGGACATGTGAGGTCATGTGAGGTCATATTAGGTCTTATTAGTTCATTTAAGGTCATGTGAGGTTATGTGAGATCATTTTAGGTCTTAAGGGGTCATGTTAGGTCTTATTAGTTCATAGTAGGTCTTATTAGTTCATAGTGAGGTCATGTGAGGTTATGTGAGATCATTTTAGGTCTTAAGGGGTCATGTTAGGTCTTATTAGTTCATAGTAGGACTTATTAGGTCATGTTAGCTCATATTAGGTCATATTAGGTCTTATTAGGTCATGTTAGGTCATATTAGGTCATGTTTGGTCCTTAAGGGCTCATGTGAGGTGAAATTAGGTCTTAAGTGATCATTTTAGGTCTTAAGGGGTCTTTTAGGTCATGTTAGGTCTTAAGGGGTCTTATTAGGTCATGTGAGGTCATGTTAGGTCTTAAGAGGTCTTTTAGGTCATGTGAGGTCATATTAGGTCTTAAGGGGTCTTTTAGGTCATGTTAGGACATGTTAGGTCATATTAGGTCTTTTAGGTCTTATAAGGTCTTGAGGGGTCATGGCTTAAGGGGTTAAGGGCTTAAGGGGTCATGGCTTAAGGGGTTAGGGCTTAAGGGCTTAAGGGGTCATGGCTTAAGGGTCATGTTCAGTCCTTAAGGGCTTAAGGGGTCATGTGAGGTCATGTTAGGTCATGCTAGGTCTTATTAGGTCATATTAGGTCATGTTTGGTCTTTAAGGGGTCATGTGAGGTCAAATTAGGTCTTAAAAAGGATCATTTTAGGTCTTAAGGGGTCATGTTAGGTCATGTTAGGTCTTATTTTAGGTCTTAAGGGGTCATGTTAGATCATTTTAGGTCTCATTTTAGGTCTTAAGGGGTCATGTTAGATCATTTTAGGTCTTAAGGGGTCATGTTAGGTCTTATTAGTTCATATTAGGACTTATTAGGTCATGTTAGCTCATATTAGGTCATATTAGGTCTTATTAGGTCATGTTAGGTCATATTAGGTCATGTTTGGTCCTTAAGGGCTCATGTGAGGTAAAATTAGGTCTTAAGTGATCATTTTAGGTCTTAAGGGGTCTTTTAGGTCATGTTAGGTCTTAAGGGGTCTTATTAGGTCATGTGAGGTAAAGTTAGGTCTTAAGGGGTCTTTTAGGTCATGTGAGGTCATATTAGGTCTTAAGGGGTCTTTTAGGTCATGTTAGGACATGTTAGGTCATATTAGGTCTTAAGGGATCTTTTAGGTCATGTTAGTTCATGTTAGGTCTTATTAGGTCATGTTAGGTCATGTTAGGTCATATTAGGTCTTATTAGGTCATATTAGGTCATGTTAGGTCATGTTAGGTCATGTTTGGTCCTTAAGGGGTCATGTGAGGTCAAATCAGGTCTTAAGGGATCATTTTAGGTCTTAAGGGGTCATGTTCGGTCTTATTAGGTCATATTAGGTCATGTTAGGTCTTAAGGGGTCTCATTAGGTCATGTGAGGTCATGTTAGGTCTTAAGGGGTCTTTTAGGTCATGTGAGGTCATATTAGGTCTTAAGGGGTCTTTTATGTCATGTTAGGTTATATTAGGTCTTAAGGGATCTTTTAGGTCATGTTAGTTCATGTTAGTTCATATTAGGTCTTATTAGGTCATATTAGGTCATGTTAGGTCTTAAGGGCTTAAGGGCTTAAGGGCTTAAGGGGTCATGGCTTAAGGGGTTAGGGCTCAAGGGTTCAAGGGCTTAAGGGGTCTTTTAGGTCATGTTAGGTCTTATTAGGTCTTAAGGGATCATTTTAGGGCTTAAGGGCTTAAGGGATTAGGGTCTTAAGGGGTCATGTTAGATCATTTTAGGGCTTAAGGGCTTAAGGGGTCATGGCTTAAGGGGTTAGGGCTTAAGGGCTTAAGGGGTATTTTAGGTCATGTTAGGTCTTAAGGGGTCTTATTAGGTCATGTGAGGTCAAATTAGGTCTTCAGGTCATGTTAGGTCATTTTAGGTCTTAAGGGGTCATGTTAGGTACTTAAGGGCTGAAGGGGTCATGCTAGGGGTTAAGGGGTCATGTTAGATCATTTTCGGTCTTAAGGGGTCATGAGAGGTACTTAAGGGCATAGAAGATTAATGTTGATTAAAGATTGAACATTGAAATTAAAGATTAATTTTAAAGTTAGATTTTAAAGATTGATTTAAAAACTCTCAATTCATTAAAGATTTTAAAGATTGATTTAAACTTTCAACTCATTAAAGATTTTTTAGTAAGATTGATTAATTAATTTTCAATTAATTGATCTAGATAAGGCTTAAGGGTGCATAATAGGGCTTAAGGGGTTTACCTATAGATTGATTAAAAAGATTGAACATTGAAATTAAAGATTAATTATAAAGTTAGATTTTAAAGATTGATTTAAACTTTCAATTGATATAAAAAGATTATAAAGTGAGCTCATATTAGGCCATGCTAGGTCATATTAAAGATTGAACATTGAAATTAAAGATTAATTTTAAAGTTAGATTTTAAAGATTGATTTAAAACCTCTCAATTCATTAAAGATTTTAAAGATTGATTTAAACTTTCAACTCATTAAAGATTTTTTAGTAAGATTGATTAATTAATTTTCAATTAATTGATCTAGATAAGGCTTAAGGGTGCAAAATAGGGCTTAAGGGGTTTACCTATAGATTGAATTTCTAAGATTGATTAAAAAGATTGAACATTGAAATTAAAGATTAATTATAAAGTTAGATTTTAAAGATTAATTTAAACTTTCAATTGATATAAAAAGATTATAAAGTGAGCTCATATTAGGCCATGCTAGGTCATATTAAAGATTGAACATTGAAATTAAAGATTAATTTTAAAGTTAGATTTTAAAGATTGATTTAAAAACTCTCAATTCATTAAAGATTTTAAAGATTGATTTAAACTTTCAACTCATTAAAGATTTTTTAGTAAGATTGATTAATTAATTTTCAATTAATTGATCTAGATAAGGCTTAAGGGTGCATAATAGGGCTTAAGGGGTTTACCTATAGATTGAATTTCTAAGATTGATTAAAAAGATTGAACATTGAAATTAAAGATTAATTATAAAGTTAGATTTTAAAGATTGATTTAAACTTACAATTGATATAAAAAGATTTTTTAGTAAGATTGATTAATTAGATTGATGAAAGATTGAACATAAATTAAATATTAATTTTAAAGATCAATTAATTTTTGGCTTCAATTACAAAATCTGGAAACATGTATCAATGTACAAATAGATCAATATATATATATATATATATATATATATATATATATATATATATATATATATATATATATATATATATATATATATATATATATATATATATATATATATATATATATATATATATATATATATATATATATATATATATATATATCTCAAAAATCAAACATGTACATCAATGTTTAAATGTCTATATAGTGCAAAATCCAAACATGTGTCAATGTACAAATAGATCAATATACAAAACATGCACCTACATATCAATGTAAATGTACACACACACACACACACATATATATATCTCAAAAATCAAACATGTACATCAATGTTTAAGTGTCTATACATATATATCACAAAATCCAAACATGTATCAATGAACACATCAACTACGTTGATGATCACCATCACGTGCTAGATGTGCGGGCCTGTGTGGATCCTCGTCCTATTGGACCTGAGTCTGTAAATGTAAATATAATGTTACATATATATATATATATATATATATATATATATATATATATATATATATATATATATATATATATATATATATATATATATATATATATATAAAAGAACTTGAAATGTAAATAAATTTTATAAAATTTTAATTTTTAATTTATTTCAAGTGTACCTCTGTATCATGATGAATCAGATCAGCAGGCTCCTCTAAATCTCCATATGCAGCACCTGTCGCAATGTCCTGTACCACATTTAAATACATTTAAATTTAAATATAGAACTATATGTACACATGTATATCTATATAAATTGAAATTAAATCCAGATTTTTGTACCTGCTGTAATGCATGTCCAAGGTCGGATAACTCAGAAGAGTGCAAGGACATTGCATCAGGATCAATGGCGTCATCCATAAGAAAATTTGAGAATCTACTATGAACTCGTGAGGTCGTAGCCTATGTCTGCTGTGTGGGAGCTTGTGTATGCTGTGTGGGAGCCTGTGTATGCTGTGGAGGTGGTGTAAGATCATCCACACTCTATCTAGAGGAACCTGCCTCTGCATCTGAGCTCTGACCTCGACTGCTGCCTGTGGAGGATCTACGACACTGTCCTCCTCCAATGAAAGTAGGTAAATCACGTGGCTCAATCCCATGCAATGTAGAAATCCTCTGGTAAGCAGCTAGGAGATCACTCACTAACATACCACTAATCTCACGCACGCGATCCTTAGGTAGTCGTCCTATCTCATATGGAGTAGGAAGATCAAATCTAATGTATGGGTCATAAAATGGACTAGATGGTGATACACCTGCACTCGTCCGTGATCGAAGCATGTACCTACCCACACGATCAGATGAAAACTGCTCAACCTGAGTCGCAATGGTGGCAATGCTAGAATACATATCTAAACGTGTGTCCTCAGCTGCAACCTGCCCAGCTCCAGTATAGGCCTCCAAACCTTTTGGAAGAACCAAAAGGTTTTGACCCACCAATGCCCTCTTACTAGGGAGCTGTGGTATATCGGGTCATCTACACTTATCCTGATATCTCCCCCGACCCTGACCAGCATGTGGAGGTAGATCTGTGTAGTCAACATCATAGCCCAAATGAAACTCTGCAAACAATTGTTTGCAGAAATATAGTGGCACCTCATCCTTTTGGGGCCACATATGATGTGCTGCTAACCATCTAGGATATATAAAAGGGGCCACTATGTCATCTGTACAAAAAGTGACCCTACATGCTCGAACCACCCTCTTATTGATGTAATGGGTACCAAACATGTTCTTCACCTGAGTGACTGAGACATCTGAATCAACTGTCCTCCAACCTACTATCCCTATGACAGTGCTAGATAGGCTATGATAAAAAACATCAATCGATACATCATCATATGGATTGTATGATTCAGCCTTTTGAATCATACTCATGAGCTCAGTGCGTATAGCTGTCAATTTCTCCCTATTAGGGAGAGTAGTACTATTCTGCAGTGTTCGCTCTAATGCAGTCAGAGCAGCCTGCATCCTAGAGATAGTCTCATCTCTACGACTATCTCTAGCATGTGGGGCCTGGGTACTATTACGGTCTGAGGGAGCTCGTGATCCATGACTATCATGAACACTCTGATCTGAACCACTAGAAGCCATGAGTGATATGGACACAAAGGTAATATATATCTAGATCTAGATATAGATAAAAAATGCTCGCTGCAAGTAGGCACATGTGCACATATACATACATCTAAATGTTAGAAAATCAATTGATAAATATATATATATATATATATATATATATATATATATATATATATATATATATATATATATATATATATATATATATATATATATATATATATATATATATATATATATATATATATATATATCTACAAATTAATTTAAATAAATTAAAAATATCTAACTTTCAATTTGTACATGTGTTGTACAATACTTCAAGTAAACATGAAAACATTTTAAAAACTTCAAACAAACACACATGAACTAATTTTCAAATGCATTTTTACATAATATAAATTAAATTATATTAAATTAAACATTTAAATTCATGCATTTACATATGCACATGTGTAATATTTTTAAATATTTAAAAACATAATTTAAACTTGAAGGCATTTACACATGTATTCAATCATGGTAGTAGAACTAATTCATGTGCACGCATATTTACTAATTTGAATGCATATTTACATGTACATATTTACTTTACACACATGACAAAAATTAATTTGTACAAATTTCCATAACTAGAGAGGGAAAAACATTATATTGAAATTAAATACTAAAAGAAATGGTGAAAATGTATAATAATTTGGAAAGGGGTTCATGGGTCTTAAGAGTCTTAAGAGTCTTAATTAGGTTGAAAGTAACCTGGTCTTATGGGTCTTATGAGCTCGTCTTAAGGGCCTTATGAGATCGTCTTATGGTTCTTAACCTGGTCTTAAATGAACTCATCTTAAGGGTCTTATGAGCTTGTCTTAAGGGTCCTATTGGGTATTAACCTTCTCTTAGAGGGACTTTGTAATGTTTGACTGTGTGATGATTACCACAATGTGTTATGGAGCTTTCATAGGAAAATACTTTATCCTAAGTTTTAGATAGTATCAAAACCTTAGTTTGGTAACTTTAGGCAACTAAAAATAAAGATGACCTTATAATTAAGGTATCCTAGATATAATAAGAGTTAGGGCTTTATTCATTTTGATAAATAGGAATTTTCTTAGCAAAGGATGAAAATAATAGTTTTGATAATATCCAGCACTATACTTATTTAGACTAAAAAAAATGCATAGGGGAGTTTGATCATCCACGGGCCATGACAAATAGAATAAGGAAATATGACAATCTAGACCATGACTAAGATTAAAGAGAACTAATTGAATTGATTAAATAATATTGGCACTAGACAAAAATGTTTAATTACTCAATCTACTAACAATAATAAATCAATACAAAAGAAAAGTGTTAAGAGTTCAATGATAGCAAAGTGTTCAAACAAACAATACTATTTCAAATCAATTTAGTTGGCTACCTTGGCTTTATAGAAAGTTATATGATATTGATGGTATAGTTTTCTTGTGGCTTGATAATAATTAAATGATTAATTTTGTATTACAAAGTGTGATAAGTTAAAACACATTAGTATGCAAATGTTATCTAATAATTGTTATCAGATAACTATATAATTCTTAGGATTTATTATGACATCTTTCTTCATATTGCCTTTCCTGTCTCACAACTATAGGTCTTATAAAGATGAATGCCAATATCATGGTCCAACTCTAAAATATCAAAAAGAAAGTAATGCAATTTCAAAGATATATACTAAATATTTGGGCTAAATCAAAGAGTGTTACAATGGATAATGATACTTTATTTCAACATTTTTGTGACTATTATGTGTTTTGGTTATGCTAGTCTATTTTGTTTCTTTCCATTTATTGATATAGCATCTAGTCATTATTAAACTACTTTCTTCAATATTAAAAAACATGACAACTTAAAACTTAAGGATTAATTTATCAGGAGTCAACAATGAAATAAAATAAAAGTGCATGCTATAAAGAAAAGTTGTTTTAATATATAACTTGATCTAATGGCATGAAAACAATATAACTCGAACAATGATGATTATTGAATGCATAAGGTAAGCTGCTTACTACACTGTTTAGTCATTTAACCTAGGTAGCGGTTGCACTTGTCCTTGTCACTTGGGTCCTATTGGGTCTTAAGGGTCACATTAGGTCTTAAAGGTTTTAATTAGGTCTTATTGAGCCAAGTAAGGGTGAACTATTTTGACCTATTAAGTTCTATTAGGTCTTAAGTGGTCCTATTAGGTCTTAAGGGTCCTAATAGGTCATATTTAGTGGATGTTAAGTCTTGAAAGTGTTCCTATTAGGTCAGTAAGAGTAGATAGTCCATTATGTTTTAATTTTGATATTATTAAGTTAAATATTGGATCTTATAATTACATCCATCCTATTAGGTTTTAATGGTCTTATTAAATGTCTCAAGGGTAGGTGGACTATTTCATGTTTTTAAACATTCCAGTTTACATTTTACTTAAATTATATATGTTTTCTATGTTTAAGTTTTATTTGTTAATTTTGTACATTTTTAAAAGTAAATACAATACATATTAAGAAAAGACTTTTTTTTACATATGAATATTAAAAAAATAATTAAAAAATATTTAAACAACATATATACATAAAAAATAACTAAAAAACACAAACAAAAAAATAAAAAAATAAAAAAAAAATCTACCTCTGACTCGGCCGAGTTGCACTATCACTCTTTAGCCGCTTTCCTTAGCCCCTCACTGTTCAAATGAGGGGCTAAAACCATTGAGCGGGCTATTAGTAGTGCCTCGTAGACTCGGCCGAGTCCTACTCGGCCGAGTAGGACTCGGTCGAGTCTCTGCAGCCACGTAGGTGCCACTCGGTGCCCCGTGGCACCTCCCCTTCTTCGGCCGAGTAGGACTCGGCCGAGTTAGTCGGGTTAGCCAAAAGGGTGACACCCGATTGTGCTTTTACCCTACTGCTGATCCTTATCTTAACCAACAACTTGTTTGTGCTAAAAATGCTCTTAGGAATCATCAACATTAGAAAGCTCTTGGAGCTAGAATTCATTCAAGAGCTCACTGGTTACAATTCGGAGACAGATGAAGTAAATTTTTCTTCAATCTCATCAAGCAAAAGCAGGCTAGCGAATCTATTGATAAGCTCTATATTAATAATCAAGAGAATACTGATATTGAGAGTATAAAGAGGGAATTTGCTAGTTTTTATAAGGATCTCTTCACCTCAGAAGACTCTCATGAGACTAGTTCCCTTAGAGATCAATGCAAGAATCTCATCCCTAAGAGGATTTCAGATAATGATGCCTCCACCCTTGAACAACCTATATCTCTTGAAGAGATTGAGAAGGCTATCAAATCCCTCAATAACGATAAAGCTCTTGGCCCTGACGGTCTGCCTGTGGAGTTTTACAAGGCTAACAACAAGTGGATTTGCAAAGATTTACTTAACATATACAATGAAGCTATTGATACTGGATTTCTGGGTAGGTCTATTAACTCTGGTATTATCAAACTCATTCCTAAGGATGGGGATAAGACCCTTATCAAGAATTGGAGACCCATAACTCTTTTAAATGTCTCTTATAAAATTCTTGCCAAGATCATGTCTCGTAGACTGGATACCATTCTCCCTAAGTTTGTTTGTCCTACCCAAACTGGGTTTGTCAAGGGTAGATACATTTTAGAGAATCTGTTTACTAGTTTGGAAGCTCTTAACTAGGCTAAGCATACTGACCAAAATGTCTCTATGTTCTTACTTGATTTTGAAAAGGCTTATGATAGAGTGGAGTGGAACTTTATCACTATGATGCTTGATGCTTTCGGTTTCCCTCCTTTCTTTTATAATATTGTTAAAATGCTGCTTAAAGATGCCCAAGCCCAAGTTGATGTTAATGGTTCTCTTTCAGACCCCTTCCCCCTGGGAAGATCGATTAGACAAGGTTGTCTGCTTGCCTCGGCCCTTTTTGTCATTGCTTATGATGCTCTTTTTTATATTCTTAGGGATAACTCTCTATCCCCTGCGGTCAAAGGTATCATCCTTCCTGATGATAAGGAATTCATCAACTGTCAATTTGCTAATGATACTTCATTGTTTCATGAGGCGTCAGAAGATAATTTTGAAGCCATGGTCAATAAACTTGATTTTTTTTGTAAAATTTCCGGAGCTCGGCTTTCTTAGTCTAAGTCTATCTATCTTGGATGGATAGACCAACCTCCATATTGGTTTGATAAGTTTGGTTTTCAATGGGGTGGCCCTTGTAAAATTGTCAAATATTTGGGTATTCCCTTCTCCATAGAACCTTCGCTGAAAGATTTGTGGACCTAGGTCAAGGATAAGATTCATAATAAACTTAACAAATGGCACAATAGATCTCTATCCCTTGCTGGAAGAATCTAGGTGTGCCAGAAAATTCTGTCCTCATATAATATCTACTATGCCTTGGCCTAGATGTTCAATGACTATCAGGTGTTGGAAATTCAGAAAGCCATCCGTAAGTACCTTTGGTCAGATGGGAAAGGTAATAATAAGATCCATTCTATCAAATGGGAGTGGTGCCATGTTGACAAGCTCCTTGGGGGTTTAGGGCTTAAAGAGATCTAAAACTGAGTGGTCTTGCTTTGGCCTCCAAATGGATCTTTCATGCTTTGGAGGGAGATGATCCCTGGAAAATTTTGATTCGTAACAATATTGAAAGGGGATACCCCAAGAATGCTAAATTTTGGAAAAATCTTCCTCTAACGGATCTGATTTGTGGTGATTTTCCTATCATTGTTCAAGGTTCGGTTGTCTTCAAATCCATCTGGAAAGCCTGGAACCATGTTACGAAATTCATAAGGAATAAATATTTTCATGATAACAAGACCCTCCATGGAGAAAGATCCATTTGGTGGAACCTTAAGCTAGGTAATAAACCCCTTGCTCTTACCCAAGGGTGCTCTGCCAAATATTGGGCCAACTGTGGTATCAGGCAATTAATTGATATTTTTGAGAATGACAAGCTTATCCAATGGGATGAGTTAAAAAGAATTTATAACCTTCCTAACTCTCATAAGAAGACTTATAATATGATATTCAAAGCTAGTAAGGATATTCCTACTTTTTGTCATGTTAACTCCAGCAGTTTTATGAAAATCAAATGGCTTGATGGCACTGTCATCACCAAGCTTAAAGATAAGAATATTTACTCTGTTATCAATCATAATGAAGATATTATCAGGCATATTAATAATATTTGGTACACTGATCTTGATGCTTCCTCCTGCAAGAAGCTTTTTGACAAACTTTGGAAAAGTTCTATTGATCCCAAAATCAAATGCTTTAAATGGCTCCTTATTCTCAACAAGCTTCCTATTAGAAATAATTTATTTGATGTTAATTATTGCAGTATATGCAGAACTCCGAAAATGGGAAGACATATTTTCTTTGATTGCAGTTTTGCTAAAGAGGTTTGGTTGATGTTTGGTATCTCTATCCCTTCTACTTTCAGTATATTTGAAATTATTACTGGTTTTATTATTAGTGCTAAAAAAGATACTAACATGTTTTGGAACACTCTCTCATCTAGCATTTTGTGGCAGATTTGGAAATGCAGAAATGAGGAAAGGTTTCAAAACACTCCCAGATTGCTTACTGAGTCTTTTCGAAGTCTCACACACTTTAAAATTTTCTCGCAGGTTCAAATCACCGTGAGCGTTGACAAGGCTAAGTTCAAAAGACTTCTAAAAGATGGTCATGCTACTTTCTTCGCCAATGAGGTGAATAACGATTACTTCTAGAGGAGGCATTTGGATAACATTCATACATTCAATCACACTGTTAATCTCCTCAGCAAGGGAATCAAAAGGAATCAAGAAGGCACTACTGGAGATATGATATACATGCTAAAGCAGATCCAAGAGCAGAAAAGCATAGTCTGGATGGAAGGCCCCATGGGCTGGACAACTTGGATTGATACCTATGAAGATGTGCTTCATTAGTTGCTGGTTTCTCTTCTTTTTTGACAGCTCGAGCTTATGTAGTCTATTTTTTGTTAGTGTGAGGCTTGGCCTCTTGTACCTGATACTTTGATACTTTGCGGATCTTCTTGTAATTTGAACTCCTTATCTTTAATACAAAACATTGATTGAATAAAATAAAAATATTTATATTCTTAAACCACTATTTATCTCTAGATATGTATTTTTTAAAATTATATAATTATATTAATAAAAATATATATTTTATACTTCTTAAAATAACTTATATATTATATAATAATATGACTAAAATAGTAAACTAAAACGCATATCTTACCAAGGGGAGCCCTTAAAAAACTTTTCAAAAAATACTTAGATTTTTTTTACAAACTCCTCATATATACTAGGCTGCTATTTAGTTTGAGTTGACAGCAATGTGACAGGCACTCAATACAATTTGACTTTGTTTGTACACGTACTAATGGTAGAGAATGATGCCAGAATCTCGAAGCTCGAGGGCATTGTTAGATGGATGGGCATCCAGCCATATCGAACGATATGGTTGGATAACCATTATCCCCTTCTCTCTTTATCTCTCACTCTTCTCACCTCTGTCTTTCTCTATCTCCCTCTCTCCCCTATGATAGTAACAAAATATTGGTAGATTGGAAACCCTAATCGTGAAAGCTATGGCAATCACAAAGAGCTCCAAGTGGGCTCCTCCATCAATGTTGTCGCAACTTGGCACATAGAAACAACTCAAACAAAATTTAAGAGTACATGAACATCTCCTTAACGACAGCGGCTATGCAGCCATGGAAATTGTAAACCATACTAAAGAGAAACACTTAGTTTCTTTTCAAAAATTTGTAAAAAATTATACAAAGAACAATTTTTGTGGCTGGATAGCCACCACCCACCTTAACTGTTAGCATCCAGAAAAGAAATTTCGTCCTGCATAACATAACCCGAAATACTGCCCTACTATGGAACAAGGGAGGGAGACGGCTCACATATAATAGTAGGCATCTTCTCATCTATCTCCGATTCCAACTTTCTTTCTATAGTCGTATCAGCCAACTATTATTTATTGAAAGAAAGTTGAGTCCCAACTTATTTGAAACAACAAGAAGAAAACGAAAGGGAGGGAAAGTTAGACCTACAATTCTTTGGGTGGCATTAACTTGCCTCGAAACGTGTCAACACACTGTAACTCAAATTGCTCAACCCCAGTATAAACGGCAGTGCCAGTGGAAGATTAGCATGAACTGAGCTTTCTATCAATTCGACTGCATGGTGGTCGACATGATCATTCTGGTTTGACTGAAGAAAGTCCTGGAGTGATCTTCCCTGGTGTCGAAGACTCCATGACCCACCCACAGACTGGTTTTCTAAATGCGCTGTTCATTCTGTTTCCATTTGATGTTGGCTCCAATTTCTATGGGACATAACATCTAAAGTGATAGATATGGTATTATGAAGGGTATGTAATTAAAAAAAACTTAAAAGAGATTGTGGCAGACTTACTAGCTAACGTGTAAAGTGGTAGAAAAAAATGGACGCATCAGATTGCTTCTATGGTCGTCGTTCTCTCTCTAACATTCTCAGTGGTTGGATTAAAGAAATAGCCCAACCTCTTTTAATAGGGAAATGTTTACGGCGTAATTATTTTGTTCATTATATAATTTATAGTAGCTGGCATTTCTATTTTGATTCAGTTCTTAAAATATTTATTTTCTTCGAGTTCATTTTTTAAACGTAGATACATGCCATCCAACCACTTTATTTTCATAGATTTCTAGGGCCAATCACATCTTAAAACCCATTACAAGGTATACACATTATTTATACATATTTTTCTCCTTATTTCCATTACTTAACTATTCATATGGTTACATAGTTTCCATTACAACTTCCCAACCTACATTCATATGAGAATATTATCATGGAGATATTTATTTTTTTACCATCTCTACAAGAATTACATTTTTAATCTTCTAGTGAAATAATATTGTGTATTCAAATAAATCTTGACTTTATGTTTTGAAATATTTTTACATAAATAGTTAATAAAATTACATTTATTACTCTCACCAAAATATATCATTTCTTGAGATGAAAATGACTACCATATAAATCATTATAGCCATTGATTTTTCAATACAATCTTAGTCAATATAATCCTTTTATCACTCTAGACAACCATAGTAGATATGCAAATTTATGCATCATCCTAAAACTTATATCAAATGTTCAAATATCTATTTAAAGCCTTATTGATTTGATCATGCGTGAGATGAAATTTGTGCTTAATATGTGAATCATTTAGTAATAAATCCAAAAAAAACACAAAAAAAAAAACACACACTCAAGATAGGGAAAACGGGGTCAATTAAGCTCACAATACCAACAAAATAAAGTATATCAAACCTCTTGTTGCAACAATTGGCTAAGATGTTTGATTTGGATGTGTGTTGACAATTTCAGCAACACAATGATGCTCAAAGAGAGAGAGAGAGAGAGAGATTTAAGTGTTTAATATATAGGTTGAGGGATGATTGAGATTGAGAGATAAAGAATGGTGAAGAGTGGTTTGAGGAATTCACAGAATTAAAAATTTGTTTTGGGTACTTGAATGGACAAGACCTACATGCTTTCTTTAAAAGCCCATATGTTTGATGTGATGGGAGATTTGACCACGCTTATGAAAGGATTAAGTTGGTGCACTTGATTAAGGAATGATTGGGTGGAGTTTTGATCAAATTATCTCCAAAATGGAGGAATCCAGACTCTTGATCTGATTGGCACATCCAAGCCTCAAAAATCTCGATGCCAAGCCAATTTCAGACAAATACCATAAACACAAAACCACGTGCCCATGTTACCCAACTAGATATTGTCATCCACATTTTATGGCCATAGTTGCTTCTCCAAATTTCCACCCGATAAAAAATGCCTGTAAACCCACCTTTAAACTACCCGACCCCACTCCTCACTCTCACCCCAATCAGAGCACAATCACACACAAAAAATGGACGCAATGGCAAAGCTCTTGTCCCCAAAATTCGCAGGACAGATAACAAAAAGAGACTTCACAAGATAATTGGTGGGTCTGAATAATGGAGACAAAATCAACATGCGCAGGGGCACCGCTAAGACCGTCAAAGCCCTGATCACCTTTTTTGAGTTATATAATGGTAAATGCGATGACCCATTCTGAATATTTATTCTGTACAAAACCTACATGTCACTAGGTAGGACATTTTTTGGTCCGTAATTAAAGTGATATCAAACAATATGTGTTTGCTATCTTTTCTGAAGGTTTCCATTCTGGAAAGCCCTGACCTGTTTTGTGTCATCAACTATTGCAAGTTGTGGAGAGGAAATGACTGCCATTGGGAGATTGTAAGTCGTCCATCCTGTGTAGAATGCAAATGTTAGGACAGTTTCCAAAATCATTGTTGTTCGAATAAGCTGATTTTGGGAATCGACGGTTCAAAGCTAAGAAAAAACCATGGCAATCATCTACTCCATTCATTGCATTGTCACCATTCAACCTTCTACATCTTTTTCTTCATTACGTCCATTGTGCTCGATTCTGCTTATCAGATTCTCATATCGTTCCTACAATTCTCACTTTACAAGTAGAAAGATAAATAGATCGGCAAGAAATAGTGAAGGTTTCAAACTTATGATTATAGAAAAAGACAAGTTACAACATCTAAATTTAAAATGATCTGGTACTATATAATATTAGTATGGTGCAAATGCCCAAACATTTCCAATCTGTGCCATTTGTACACTGAAAATGTAAATGTTACTTGAATTTAATTACTTTCTAAATTTTCTAAAGGCTTATATATTTTCTCGATGCAAACTTTTCAAGCTTAGTGTTTAGTCAAATTATTGTTCTGGTATTTTGGACAAGGGGAAATTTGGATTGTGAAGTGACGTTGGTTACATCAATAATTTTAGTACTTTACATCTTTTCCTTTTACAGTTTTTTTAATTGTGGGTTACTTTATTTTTATTTTACGGATCGTTTACTTATGTAATTGTTTCACCATTTTCCATTATTTTACCCCTTGCCTCACTTATTGGTTGAAATCATTTATCGACCCAACTTCAAAAAGCTTGTCAACACACAAAAAAATTGGAAATCAAGAGATTCAATAGATGAAAAGAATGGGCTTAATGGTAAATTAGGTTCAAAACGTTTAGTATAATTATGATTTATTTATTTTTAATTAAAAAATTCTTGTGAAAATGTGTTTTTTATGGATATAATTATTTTATTTAATAAAATATTATAAAATAATTAATTTCGTGACATGATGTAAGGCTGATATATAGAAAGTATTTTAAGGTAACGGTATAGTCAATGCCATAAAAATTGAAGAAAAATCATGTGTGTGCGTCATAAACAATGCTTGATACCTACATTGTCTATGATCCCCTCAAACGTGAACCCACTATATCCCATTGATTTTTAGCATTGAAATTTGTCTTTTTCACAAATGTGTTGAGAAGGAGAAGGTTGTATAGAAACCAATATTTCTTCGATTAATAACTTAATATTTTTCTGCACAGAGAAGACACATTGTGTGGATGTTTTTGGTTATTTCATTGTGATTCCTTGCCAGTTTTTTCCTCACCCTAAATGTCACATCATCCATAATATACATTACCAGAGATCTGATATGTTCAACACAGACACCAATATGTTCAAGTCTTTGAGGGATACCAATGGGATGTGTGTGAGAGAGAGGGATAGGGGTAGAGAGGAGAGATAAATAGAGCGAGATGGGCAGAAAGAGAAAGAGATATATTGCAAAGAAGAGAGACATGGAGATAGTGAGGGAGATAGGAAGAGATAGATATATAAAGAGGGAGAGGTACAAAGGGAAGAGATAGAAAAAAAAGAGATAGAAAGAGGTATGGGGAGAGAGAGAGAGAGAGAGAGAGAGAGAGAGAGAGAGAGAGAGAGAGAGAGAGAGAGGTTTAGGAAAGGGGTCATGGAGAGACATGGGTGGATAGAGAGAGGGAGATGTGTCTATATGGAGAGATAATGTGTGTGTGTGTGTGTGTGTGTGTGTGAGGGAGGAGAGATAGGGTTAGAAATAGGGAGAGGTAGCATAAAGATATAGCATAAAGAGATAGAGAGAGGTGTGTAGATGGAGATTGAAAAGAAGAGGGATATGGAGTAGATAGGGGGGAGAGTGCGGATGGAAGATGTATATATATAAATAATCGAGAGAATGAGAGATACAAAGATAAAGATAGTGGTAGAAAGTGATAGAGAGAGAGGTAAAAAGGAGGAGATATATAGGGATAAAGACTGATAGAGAGATGACAATATAGAGAGATATATAGAGGGAGAGATGGAGAATAAATATGGAGATGTAGAGATTAAAAGGTATAGGAAGAGGGTGATGGAGATAGGAGTGGGAGGATGGGAGAAAAATAGATAGACAAAAGAGATAGATCAAAAGGTGAAGATAGAAGGAGATCTAGGGAGATACAAAGGGATACATAGACAAGGAGAGATAGAGAGGAAGAGATATAAGATACATAGATGGTGAGATATATTGATACCAAGGTAAGGAGATCTAGAGAGGATGAGAGTGAGTGAAAAAAAAGAGAAAAATACTTAAATGACCTCTCCATAACTCTACGACATACCCATTGCACACTAAGGTGCAATTTCTAGTTGTAACCCTTAGGGAAAAAGAGTGGGGTTTTCCTTGGAATGACAATGGGTACACATGGCCAGGAACTTAACAAGATTAGTTGAGGGGTCAATGTCAGAGGTTCAGTGCTGAATTGACATGTGGCCACTGATCTATTGCCATGTCATGTTTTTCCATGACGTGGGCAAGTGACTTCATTGGTCAAGGAAAAGACTGCATGACATGATTGCGAACCATCTTTCCATGTGGCATTTTTTGATGAAGAGTACTAAAAGAGTGAAGTGGTGCCTCACACATGTGTGACAGTTATTATTATATTTGTTTATTATTGAAGGTAGGTCATTGTCGACAATGTCTATACTCATTAATCAAAATCTTCAATTAATTAAAAATTCAAAATAATTAATTTGTTATTTTAATACTTTTATTTGTGGAAGGTTAGAATTATTGATTAGTTTAAAATTTTGGAAAAAATCAATATTATCATTTTTTATTTTTTAATTAATTAGATATTTTATTGAATAGTGCATCTTGATCCTGATCCCTGCATAGCCATTTCTGGCATTTCTTTGAATTTATATTGGATTCAAATGAGAGAGTATATTTTAAAATCAGAAGTGTCTTTTGGTTAAGTTGCAAGTAAGAGAGGGTTGATATCATCATCATCATCAATTTGTAGGATGAGATTGGGATCATGCTTGAGGCAAAATTGTTAGAATGGATACCCTCATTTCTTGGCTCTTAGTCGAAGAGGTTTTAGTCTTAAGGCTCATGCTCCCATATCACATAATATGACTTTGTGGATGAAAATTTATTTATAGAAAAAAAAAGAAATTAGTTGTATATAAATAGTGTGTAGTACTATTTAACATACCTTTTTCTAATCACAAATCATTTTTGTCTAATTATGTAGTACATATTTTAGTCATTCATTATATGAACTTTCTTGGTACTTTCTAAATTTTAATGTTTTGGTCCATGTCTCATTTTATATGAATTTGGTAGTTTCTAGGGCGATCTTGAGATTATGTCCTCTACAAATTTGGTGAAATGGATACACCTTAGTCATTGGCTCTTACCCAAATAGGTTTTAGCCTAAGGCTTGTACTCCTATATTGGGTAGCTAATATGACTTTGTGGATGAAAATCTTCCACAAAAAAGGAAATGAAAAAAAGATAGTTGTCTCTAAATATTATGTAGTACTATTTGGCATGCCTTTTTCAATCATAAATCAATTTTGTCAAAATTTGTAGTACATATTTTTGTCATGTTTACATAAACTTTCTAGGTAGCTTCTAACTTTAAGTAGTGGTGAGGGGTTATGTGAACTTTCTTGATAACTTCTAAAATTTAGAGGACAACTAAAAAAGTATACATTACTATTTGACATGCTCTATTCAATCATGATTTTTTTAATCAAATTGTGTAATACACTTTTAGTTATTTATTATGTAAACTTTTTTTGTAGTCATAAAGGTCACGACATAAGTCATTTCATTTACATTTGATTTTATAGGGTCATTTTGATGTATTATGAGTTCTTTCAAGTCATGATGAGTCATTATGTAAGGCAATTTGAGCCATTTGCACTAAGTAGTTCAATAAGGTCCTGATTGAGTCTATATGGTCAAAATGTGTCAAAAGACCCATGAAAGGGTGAGAAAGGATGTAAAATGTCTATTTGAGTCCATTTTGAAATGATAAGATTGTCCATGTAAAGTTTGGTCAAGTTTGGATTTCAAACATTAAAGTTGTCAAGTTGTTGTCAATGTAAAAATGCATGAAGAGTTACAAAAATGTAACCTAGGAGGTTCAAAATGGTTAAAGGGTAGTTATGAACATTCCCAATGATGGGAACCACTATTTAAGTGATGTGATATCAATCCAAACTAGAGAAAATAAGGAGTACATTTTTATCAAGTTTGATAATTCAAATCTCTTGTTTTGCAGTTCCTAGACAATTCTTTCCTTTATTTTCAGGCCTTGTATAGTTGTGTACGACCTCAAAATGGTGTATTATTATTATGATTAGTTAGGGTAATGGAATAAATTCCTCTTGGATCTAGTGTTAAATTTTCTTGTAGGAATGGATGAGATATGATGGTTTTTGTGAAAATAGTCATAAAACCCTCATTCACAGAGTGATTCATAAAAGTTTACAAATATCTCATAAATGGACCAATGGAAAATTATATTTTCTTGACTCATTTTGTTAGTTCATATTTAATCTTTCCTTGTAAATTTATTCATTTATTTTAGAGATTCCAATGGAATCCCTACATGTATTTTTTCCTCTAGTCCAAGTGGGAAGACATGTCATTTCTTGTATTTCCTTTATTAAGGAAACTAGTTTATCCTCCTTAAGAGGATGTTGCCACTTTGCACACACCTATTATGAATGTTTCAATTCATATATTTGTGAGTTAATTAGTAACTCTACTCCTCATCTCTATTTAAGAGATGCTCTCCTCTCTCATTTATACTTTATGAGTTTATTGTAAATGAGCTTCTTGCTCTCTCTCTTTCATTATGCTTTACCTCATTCATAATATCACAAGGGTTTTTTCTTTGCTTTTCCCCTTTAAAAACTTCTTGTCTCCTTGATGCAGGAGCATCTCGGGTCCTTGGAAATCCTATGTCACCAAAAACATGTTTGTGTTTTCCTGTGTTGCTCGCTTCCTTCTTTGATTGAGTTGGTTCGGTGTTGCTCGGTTTCCTTTGTTTACCGGTGTTGGTCGGTTATCTCTCTGGCACTCAGTGATGCTTTTCTGGCACTCAATTATCCTTGCTTACTGAGTTGTATGTTTTAGTTTCCTGTTGAGGCTAACTCTTGCCATTAATTATGGTCACGGATTTAATGATGGTATCTATCATTAGGAAGCATGTGGACCTAGATCTAGTCGTTCCTCCTGTTGATGGTGGATCTAAAGGCTGATTTGTTTGGTAGCCTCTTGTATATAATGTGATCTTTGGTTGTAGTTTAGGGGGTTAGTTTAGTTATAAGATAGAAGTTGGAAGATTAGCAATTATTGGCAGATCCTCGCATGTTTGAGGACTTATGTACTTGATTGTAATATCTGGCCTAAACCAGGAAGGCCTTACATCCTGACATGTATAAATCAATTGAAGTTAATATATGAGAGATATCTGCATTCTCTCTCCCTTTTGTGTGTTTGTTGCTTCCGTGTGTGAGCTCTAGAAGGTGGATCTAGTTAGGGTGTGCCTTTGGCCCCTCTCCTTGTCCTCCCTTGCGTTAGGTGGTATCAGAGCGAGGTTGTAATGCCCAATAGTTCAGGCCAAAACACAACCGAATTTTTTTTTTTAAGGGTAAAAGTTTCTACGTTTATGATGTGGGTAAAAGGTGTTGATGACAAAGTCTCAAAAGAGTCAGGAGGTCAAAACCTCTACAAAGTTGTTTTTCATAGGATGCTAGTTGAAATTCAAAATAAAAAAAGATTTCGTTAATCATCTTAACGATCAATTTCGTCAAATGTTAATCTATTAATCTTATAGATTATCTAAGAGTAAAAGAATATTTAATTAATAACATTATTATATATATAGATTAACCATTTTCCATATATATAAATCAAGACCAATTTTGATTATTATAATTAGATTGTCAATTTATGAAAATATTGTATATAAAATTAAATAATCAACTACACCAATAACCATCATATATTAATTCAATTAATGATTATAATATATTAATTAATTAATATACTCATTAACTAATTAATAAATTATAAAATATTAATTTAATGATTATAGTTAAATAATATATATATATATATATATATATATATATATAATTAATTAATAATTTTAATATATTAATTAATTAATATAATTATTAATTAAGTAATATAATATAATATATTAATTATTAATATATACATACTATATAATACAATGACATTGAATAACTAATAATAACAAAATATACTAAATAAATAAATAAAAATTAAATAAATTATAAACTACCCTTACTAAACCTATCCCCCTATCTTAACTCCTATCTCCCTTTCCTATTTACTCCTAAACCACGTGCCAAGAGTGGTCACATCCTAATTATGGATGGGGTGCGCTATTTTAGGGGAGTTGAAATAGTCTCCAAAAGGGAGCGCATAAGGGAGAATAAAGGGAGGTCTGCAAAAAGGGGCACTAGATGGGATGCTCCACCTAACCCCAAACTCAATTTCAAAGCAAAGTAAACATTTCAAACATAAACCAACGCATGCTCTAAGGCCCCGTTTGTTTGGTGGAAGATGGGCGGAATTAGAAGATGATAACCTGATTTTGATCAATATCCACTGTTTGGAACCCTTAAAGTCAAAATCAGGTTATCATCTCAAAACCTGAATATGGGCCTAAAATGGGAATATGTATCTTCCAGCCAAAGAGGTGGAATATGAAATGATAACCCAATTTTGGGTGATTATATACCCAATTTGATAAACGGTCAAGTCCGCCATCTTCTCGGTCGGGTCCGCAATCTTCCCATTATATTGTTTCGTGGATACGATATATTGTTTCGTGGATACGACGAGCTGCAAGGGTTTACTGAAGGGTTTGACGAGCTGCTGAAGGGTTTGCTGAAGGGTTTGCAGGTTTGTCTGAAACTCAATGCTCAATGTGATTAAATGTGATTGTTTTCAGTATCATATTCATGAACAATGATTATTTTCAGTATCATATTCAGTATCATTGACTGCAGTATCATATTCATTCAGCTCTTTTACAAGTGCCACTACTTTTAGGGCTTACTCTGCACGTGCTTTGAACTCTTTGTATTCCTTGCTTCCATTATGAATCTGGGCACTCAGTGAGGATTCTATGATATTTGATAGCTGTTATCTCATTTTTGTTTTGAGCCATTTTTATGGTTTTTTTATGAATATCTCTGTGAGGGTTTTACTTGTAAGAGGGTTTTTTTTTTTCCATTGAAGTTAAGAGTTGGACTTAGTTTAGGCATATCACGAAACTGAATGTCTACTCACAGAAGCAGAAATGGGGTATTGCAATAAATATTTCACCACTTAAATTAATCTAAACTTCTCTAACCATAATAAAACTACAAATGCTAGTTGAGTCGTTGGCTTGAACTAAATAATTCCTATAAATTGTATTTTTTGAAATCACAGATTAGAAGACATCCAAGTGGCATTCAAAAGATGGTTACATAGTGTAGAGTAGAATTTTTAAAAGGAGGGCAATGGGTTTTTGACCGAATAAATTGGCTTGACAAATTTGTTATGAGTGAGCATACGAATTTGTATTTAGCATATGAATCTATAAATTTGTGTGTCGAAATAGAATTTATATAAATAAATTAAATAAATTAAATAAATTAAATAAATTAAGTTCAGTTTTAAGTTAAGTTATTTTGATTATCTTAATATTAGATTTCTGATTCTGAGTGACATCCACTAATAAACCGATCTCAGTATAAACCTCTATTCTCAATCGAATAAATGAAAAGAAACCTTAATTTTGACCTCTAACTAGTAATCACTCAATTGTAGACATCTAATATGCCCTTAAAGCTGTTGATGGAGTATATTTTAAAGCTGCACAATTTCCAGACATGAAATGTCAAGATCCAATCCAGACTGTTTGGAGTCGAAAATAGTTTACTATATAAAATGGGATTTTTTATTTATTTCTAACATAAAAATGAATTGCTATATTCTTAGAAAAGAAAATTGAATAAACCTTTTATTGCACCTAAAATGTTCAGCCTGAATGTCCACAATGCACGCAGTCCATGAGTGATTAATGTCTTTGGATTCAAATGGGCTCCATATATAAACTAACAATTACATATTAGTGCGAAATGGTATATGTTCACAAAATTTTTTATAGGTTTCAAATTGTATTGGTAGGGTATAGTAAATAGCGTAAAGAATGATAGAATGTGAATTGGATTTGCTCTTAGTTGATAGGAATTCAATTATAAATTAGGCATCCATAAGCAGGCCAGCCCAAGCCACTTTTTGTATATTACTATATAACCTTTCATGAGTCTACTGCTTAATTGTTTGATTGTGAAAAGTAATCTTTTATTTCTTTAATTGTTTGATTGTGAAAAGTAATCTTTTATTTCTGTAACTAGAGTTGCTTGTTTCAAATGCCAGCACTGGTGTTGGTTAATCTCCTTAGAGAATGCACAAAATAGAAGAACTCGAATCCTTCTCTTGTCCAACTGCATGCCTTGATTAATAGTGATATAGTCAGAGAATAAAATCTCTATGTTCCTCATCTCACACTTGAGTTTCTTTTACAAATAGAGCTTGCTACTCTAGAATCCTAACATTCAGTTTTAGGTACTTTATCTGAACATTAGATACTTGATTCACATTGAATTGGAAAGTAGCCCAAGCAATAATCACATTGAAGGATGCAACTAAGAACTCCATGTGATCAAGAAGGCATTTAAAGTTGCACATACTCTCGACAAACAACAATTATTTTCTGGTAACCTGACTTAAGTAATTTGAAGGCATGCTGGAATCCTTTATATCTAATAATGATCCTAGGGACTTCTTGTTGAATGCTATACAATGCATTTTTAGAAACACTTGAATTCCAAATTAAAGCCTATTTGCGTTGGCATAAAATAAGTTAGTATGCAAGTCCTCCACCACCATACTTCTTGCTGTCCAAACAAACTTGCCCCTTGCTAGAAGTCTTCCTTCCAATGACTATTCCAAGAGCGATTTCATTGTATCATTACATTCCTTTTCTATCATCAGTCTTATTGGCTTTGTCTCTGTCATCTCATTTCAAATATTATTGTATCAGTTTCTAATCATTATAATCCAAAATCAATCACTGATTCCACTCACAAAGACTTCATGAATGTTGCAGGCCTTACGGTTCCCTTGCAGACTCGGTTGGTATCATCATGTGGGTTTATTGAGGCCTGATTGTTCTCCTTTAACTTCCCTCAATTCTGAATGCCAAATACAAACAGGGCATCTCCAATATCACTCAAATTATATCAACTCACCAATAACTGATGTGTAGTGACTGTTTCTTCTTTGCGGTAGAACCAACTTCAACTTCCTCATTTCCCTTTACAAAGATAAAATATTACAATCTCTTTTTCAGATCAGATTTGAAATAGCTCAAAATAAATGAACTAATAGAGGACCTAACTCAAAATAAATCAACTATTAGAGGACCTAAATTACATTCTTATCCATTTGCATTTCATAATTACATTTTCAATCATTCCATAACTACATTTACAATGCTTGTGATTACCATTTTGATCATACTTGTGATTACCATTTTGATCATATATACATGATGATCTTGTTGTGATGATACTTTATGATGATATCTAGTGTATTTTAATTCAATTTTTGCTAAACATGATAGTGAATATGAAGGTGTTGTCCATGATCATGATTGCTGAATATGATACTGTTGTTCATTAATATGATTGCTGAATATGATACTGAATATTCAGTATCATATTCAGTATCATAAGCAATATCATATTCAGTATCAGGACATACCATCATATTCCATGCTTATCCATTTGCATTTCATAATTACGCTCAATTTTCAATTTTCAATATGACATGAAATCTGAATATATGTGTATGCCAACTTTAATTCAATTTTTGTTGAACATGATAGTGAATATGATAGTGCTGTCCATGATCATGATTGCTGAATATGATACTGTTGTTCATGAATATGATTGCTGAATATGATACTGAATATGATACATATATTCAGATTTCATGTCATATTGAAAATTGAAAATTGAGCGTAATTATGAAATGCAAATGGATAAGCATGAAATATGATGGTATGTCCTGATACTAAATATGATACTGCTTATGATACTGAATATTCAGTATCATATTCAGTATCATAAGCAGTATCATATTAAGTATCAAGACATACCATCATATTCCATGCTTATCCATTTGCATTTCATAATTATGCTCAATTTTCAATTTTCAATATGACATGAAATCTGAATATATGTGTATGCCAACTTTAATTCAATTTTTGTTGAACATGATAGTGAATATGATAGTGCTGTCCATGATCATGATTGCTGAATATGATACTGTTGTTCATGGATATGATTGCTGAATATGATACATATATTCAGATTTCATGTCATATTGAAAATTGAAAATTAAGCGTAATTATGAAATGCAAATGGATAAGCATGGAATATGATGGTATGTCCTAATACTGAATATGATACTACTTATGATACTGAATATTCAGTATCATATTCAGTATCATAAGCAGTATCATATTCAGTATCAGGACATACCATCATATTCCATGCTTATCCATTTGCATTTCATAATTATGCTCAATTTTCAATTTTCAATATGACATGAAATCTGAATATATGTGTATGCCAACTTTAATTCAATTTTTGCTGAACATGATAGTGAATATGATAGTGTTGTCCATGATCATGATTGCTGAATATGATACTGTTGTTCATGAATATGATACTAAATATGATACTATTGTTCATGAATATGATTGCTGAATATGATACTGAATATGATACATATATTCAGATTTCATGTCATATTGAAAATTGAAAATTGAGCGTAATTATGAAATGCAAATGGATAAGCATGGAATATTATGGTATGTCCTTATACTAAATATGATACTGCTTATGATACTAAATATTCAGTATCATATTCAGCAATCATATTCATGAACAACAGTATCATATTCAGTATCATATTTAGCAATCATATTCATGAACAACAATATCATATTTAGTATCATATTCAGCAATCATGATCATGGACAACACTATCATATTCACTATCATGTTTAGCAAAAATTGAATTAAAGTTGGCATACACATATATTCAGATTTCATGTCATATTGAAAATTAAAAATTGAGCGTAATTATGAAATGCAAATGGATAAGCATGGAATATGATGGTATGTCCTGATACTGAATATGATACTGTTTATGATACTGAATATGATACTGTTGTTCATGAATATGATTGCTGAATATGATACTGAATATTCAGTATCATATTCGGTATCATAAGCAGTATCATATTCAGTATCATAAGCTGAATATGATACTGAATATGATACTGTTGTTCATGAATATGATTGCTGAATATCATACTGAATATTCAGTATCATATTCAGTATCATAAGCTGATTATGATACTGAATATGATACTGCTGTTCATGAATATGATATTGAGCTGAATATGATACTAAATATTTAGTATCATAATCAGTATCATAAGCAGTATCATATTCAGTATCATAAGTTGAATATGATACTGAATATGATATTGTTGTTCATCTCCATTACAAAATATAGTTTTATGAGAAATGGAGGCATTGGATATTTATGTTGGAGTCACTGGTAAGTACCCGCTGGTTTTTTTTATTGTGTTAATTTCTTGGATCCATGCCAAGATTATTTTGTGTTGCTAGTGATTATGTTGGCTTTCACAGAGTGTGCTTGTCATTTTATACTTCATTTTATATAGGGCTCGTCTTCCTCTCCATTATTTTGTGTTGCTAGTGATTATGTTGGATTTCACAGAGTGTGCTTGTCATTTTATACTTCATTTTATATAGTGTTTGTCTTTCTCTCCATTTTTTTGTTTTTCTCTCTAGTTTTAGGAAGCCTTGTTTCTCTCGTCTTTTGAATTTAGAGTACTTTCAGACATATTAGCTTGCATTTGTTAGTGTTGTTGCTTTTTATAAGTGGAATACACGAAGGAGTACCACATGATGAATGCTTCATTTAATGTATTGTTAAGGTGTAGTCTCTTAACTATCCATTTCTAGTTCTTCAGACATGATTTTATAAATGTGTTTCGGTAGACGACTGTATTGTTCATGATTTTGTATGTATTAACCATCTTGTTATTATTGTTGCGTTATGAAATTAAGTTTAATAATTCTACTTTGTTTAATGCTCTATTTCATCTTCAATTTCTTTTCATTTTTCATTCATTTTAAAAAAACACGTGATAGGTACAGAAATAGAAATGGATAGTTTTGAGACTACACATATGATAATGTGAGACTACACATATGTTGACATTAAATATGTTTGAAATAGCTTCTGGATTTGATTTTGTAGATATTTTATGGTCACACTCTATGATCCTTCATCGGGATGGAAGAGATAAAAATGACTGAAAAAAAATTCCATCATTTTGGTCTATTGCAATCATTTTGGTCTCAACCTATCTATTGCAATCCCGATGATGAATCACAGAGTGTGATCCAAAACTATCTACACAATCAAATCAAGAAGGTATTTCAAACATTGATGCAAAAAATATCCACACATGCTGATAAAAAAATGAGCTATTTGATGATTGTTTACTGTTCATGTTTGTAAACGGTCAAAATTTCTGATGGTACTCCTTGGTGTATTCCATTTAAAAATGAACAAGTTTTAGTTTTTGTATCATGTTTACTTTGTAGATGCAGGATTGATCATCGAATGTGGGGCATAAGGGCGTAGACCGTGGATCTACTTGCATTTTCTTATTTAACGGTGTGTTTTCACACCACCAACCAGTTCATGGATATTGTTATATTTGATGCTATAGTTGTGTCATTATAATTTTTGTATAACTTTTTCAATTTGTACTCATAAAATATAGTCATGTTGTTATAGCGAACAAAATTAGTATGAATGAACAAATTTTTGCTTGATATAGTGCTGATGGTTACGAGGAATGCTCCTATGTGTGACTGCGGTGATGGATTGCATTGTGTGTTGAAGAAGTCACAGACAGAGGACAATCCAGGCCGTAAATTTTGGGGTTGTAAAAACTTCTATAAGGTTGTTAATTGCACAATATTTAAATATTTACAAATAATAAATATTAGTCATTATAGCGAGACTAACTTAGATTTGTATTGTAGGATGGAGGTGGATGCGGTTACTTCTGATGGGTCGATGACACCCCATCGTTGTCTACATCATCAGTACGTTCTACACATAGACCTGTTGTAGATGACGAGTGCAAGAATTGCAAAAGACTCGAGAAAACTATGGCAAAAGCGGAGGCTACATCTAAAGTCGAAATCTTGTTTTTACGAAATCTTCTTTGTGCAACAATCGTACTATTTAGTTTGATCATCGTACTACTTAGTTTGATCATTTTTTGGAGATAGATATATATGTGGACTAGATGACTTATTTATATTTTGATGTGATATGAGCAATGTTATAATTAATTTTTTTGTTATAATATTGTTTATGATAATGTATAAAATTATTAAAAAAAGTTAAGTTTACTGTTCAATATTGTTTTTGTTAATGTATAATATTGTTTATTTTTTTTGTTAATGTATTGAAAAATATATATTAAATTTTGTTAAAGTTAAGTTTATTGTTTTTGTTAATGTATAATATTGTTTATTTTTTTGGTTATGATATTGAAAAAAATATATTAAATTTTGTTTATGATTTACTACATAAAAATATAAATTAATATAAAAAAACTATACATAAAGAATGGACCAAAATAATAAATGTATAAAATTATTTAAGTTTTCTATTCACAGAATTGGAAAAAATATATTAAATTTTATTTATGATTTAGTACATAAAAATATAAATTAATATAAAAAAACTATACATAAAAAATGGACTAAAATAATAAAATATCAAATTAAAAATTAAATTCTAATTCCAATTCAAAATGTAGAACCAAACAGAAAAGATGAATTTCTATCTTCCAATTCCAATTTGAAATTGCAAACTAAACATGTAAAGAAAAATTTCTATCTTCCAATTCCAATTTCAAAAATGGCAACCAAACGCAAAAGATGGATTGTCTCATCCATCTTCCGGGTCAACCAAACGGTCCAAAACATATTCCAAATATACAAAATCAGAATATCAAAACCTTATTATGAGATAATCAGGTTTTGGGCCAAATTCCAATTCCACAAACAAACGGGGCCTAAGGGAAGAATGAAGTCAACAAGGGGACTGGCGCATATTGATGAGGACATGGGTTGTGGACCCCACTCAATTCAAACAAAACCAGCCCTTACCCCATGCTGCCCAAAAGTTTATTCAAACATGACATAAGCTAGACAGAGCATTAATTCAAATGCAGACCAAAATAATTTAATGCAAGGAAGTGCTATCATACCCTACGCCAAATTGGGGAAGAGTTATGAGAGTGCAAAATATAATAAATATTTTATTGTAAGGGAAAAATAGTGGGTAGATTATATTGTTTTATATTGACTGTGGTATGGATTTTGTATGGGATTTTTATCCCATACAAAATCCAGAGAGCATTTTGCTCTCTAAAAATTTGGAGAGTGCTATTTTGCTATAGCACTATTTTTACAACTTCTTGCTAGTTATGAGTAGTAAAACATAGTAAATTTGATAATTTCTTTAATGTATTGAGGAGTTTATGAATTTAAATTTGATAGTGTATCATGCAAAGATGAATATAGATTGAATGTTAATCATATGAGATTTCAACATAGTAAACTAATATGATCATTTGTTCTCAGTTATTTTATTTCAATTTAAGAACTAGAAGTGTGATATACTAATCTATCAAATTGAAATAATTAGTTCTCTGTTGAATGAACTATAGTGATAGGAATTTGCTCAAATTACATAACTACATTCTATTGTTTCTACAACAATATGAAATAACAAGTTATCAACTTCAAATCTGAAGAGGTAAAGAGAGGTAATAATTTCTTTTTTTTTTGTTTGCAATTCTTTAATCAAATGTTTACAATAAACTCCATAAGATATCTACATTGAATTGGTTACTATCTTCTCTTTGGAATAACCAAGAACACATCATATATTATCTTTCTCTTCTTTCAAAGGAGTAAGGTACAAGTGATCATACCATTACATCATTTTCATTGCAACTTCAATAGAAAGAAGAATGCATTTAAAGTATTCCACATCTTTTACTCCAATTCATTTACCTAAACATCAAATAAGATTACATCTTCATAGTTACAATAAAGCATTGCAAATTGCTGATGCCACACAATGGGAGATCAAATAAATTACAGTCTCTCATCTATTTCATCTTCACAATAGCTCCAAGTAAAAAGCATTACAATCTCTTTTACAACAATAGAAGTCTAAATACAAAGAGAGATTTCACAAAGGAATGAACGAGTTGTCTTCTCACAACCACCCAAAAGATGAAAACCTCCATGATAGCTCCTCTTTGAGCTTCCACAAATCTGCAAATATATACAAGGCAAGGGAACGACCATGGAAGCTCACCTCCCATCCTAGGCCTCTCATGAGGCCACCCCTGAGCTTGGGGAAACCACAAATAATAGGATATGTACACAAACTCAAGCATTCACATGAAATCAAACAAAGAGATCCTGAAATCCCTCAAGGATAAAACATAGGATTGAATCCGATCCTTTAATGGGGTGAGAGTGGGAAAACTCATGGAGAAGCTAATGCCATAATAAGGCCACACATGGACCATAATAAATGATGTCAAGGGCCACACATGGACCTCCATAACAACGTATCTCATATCAATGGCACACAAGGCCAAATCCCTCCTTATGCCCCCAAAAATGCCCCTTGGGCTTCAAATGCAAAGGCTACTTGGGGACAACACACCCAAGCTTAACCTTCCCCACACATGGAGGAGACTCTGCACATGGAGTTGCCTCCATTCCCACACCCCCTCTTGGTTGTTCTTCCCTCCCGAGGGTGAATGAGCCAAGAGTAAACAACCCAAAAACACCATCACAAAAGAAAATACAAATGCCATTTCATGCTCTCACCATGACCAACCATGGGGAGCTAAAACACTTAACAAAAATTACAACTACAAGATTCATCTACAACAAAATGAGAGAGATGAAGAGCAAGATCCTCCAACCTATGATCCAATGCAAAATGATGAAGTTTTGAGCCTTCTCCTTCTTCTATCCCTAGCTTTCTCCTTCTCCAAGTTTAGTGGTCTCTAAAGGTAGAGAGTGGGTGAACAACCCCAAACCCCTCTAAAAGTTCTACTAAAAAGGGACCCCAAACCAACTCTCCACAACCCTCATTAAGATGGTCCTAGGAAGTACTTCTGGGTCCATGATGCAAGTTACAAATTCGTTCAAGATTAAATGGGCACTATTGGAGGGGACAGAAGGTCAAAATATGGCTTCTCCCATGCTAAAATTACCCCTAACCTATGGGTACAAGGAATGGGCTACCTAAAAATGTATGAAACTACCCCCTAGGGTCCCATTTAACCCTCCAAAAACCATGGTTCAGTTTATGCACGAAAATGTAAGGTATGACTTCACTTAGCGGTCCTAAGACAAGAGGATGCACTTAGAATACCCCCTCGAGGAAGCTTCTAGGACTTGCTCTCGCACTCCAATCACACGACGTACCTTAGTTAACAAATAACTCTAGTGTCAAGTGACACTCACATAATTAACATCACAATTAAGGTATGTCCAACATATTACAACACTTACCAATCTTACACATACATTCACATTACGGTTACAAAATACAACACTTCACAACGAGGCCCTGGTCTCTTCAATAGACGGGGCCTTGGCTTTATTGATAGCACAAGCATTCAATGTGATTTCCCCGAATATATTTCCATGGTCCTTCCACCTGCAACACCTCAATACAACATCAGTAATTCAAGGAAGAAACCAATATAATTAAATATACAAATACAACATCCCTACAATAATCCCAATCCAACTACATATGATCATATAGGGTACAATAATCAAAGCATACACTTTCAATTGCATAATTCAATTACATTTCTAATGCATACTAATCTCGTAATTCAATTGAAATCATAATCATCAATAATCTAACACCTTCATAAGGTAATCATCAATTACTCATAACCTCAATGCAGTGAAGATGTCTAACATGATATTCATTTGCAACATAGAATTCAATTGCATTCTTACAATCACTTTCTCATAATTTCATAATTCAATGCATATGTCTAATCACTTCCATATAGTGCATAATTCAAATGCATATAATTTTATACACACAAGTTATTATTTCTACTACGTAATCAAAGTCACATAAAGTACAGTGCCCTCATATAGATCATAATCCAAATGCAGGCTTGCAAACATATAGAATACATTCATTATTTCAATTCAATTCAATAATTCAATTGCATAACTCCATAGTACTCCTAATCCCAAGGATTCTCAATTTTCCTTAGCATAGTATTTAAGATAAATCGATGGTTCAATATCGGTAAGGGGTAACCATATCTGTTGGGTCCTATAAAATTCTTATCACAAGTATGATTAAATTTCCTAATCTAGAAAAACAAAATGTAGAATAATCCTATTAGTCTAGGATCTAACAAATCCTTGTTCAGTGGTCTAATAATATCACCAAAACATCACTATGGTATAGCCATATAATACATCATCAAAGCATTACTCAATGGAACCTTAATAGTCTAGTTGGATCTGTGATCCGTAGGGTAACATACTACATCCAAGATTCACTTACACAATTAATAACCTAGAGATATCTCCTCTGTCATAGCGACGCTTAATTGATAGGTTTGATATGAAGGTACAATATATAGGTCTATCCCAGGGTACAATTCTGTTAGGGATTTACCAATCATCCAGATACTACAAAACCCCTTAATCCTCTATCATCGAAGTGTCGAAGAAAAGGTGGAAATGGGGTGGGCCTTACAGAGGTGAGATCTAGATCTAGGTTTGCGAATCTAGGTTTGAGGGTTCCTTCTTGTCAAACCCTAGTTGATTTTTTGTAGGGTAGAAGATTGTGATTTGACCTGAAATTATAGAGGGTTTCAAGATGGTTCGTGGGAGGTGAGATGCGGATCCAGGATTGGAAGACATGTTGAGACAACTTGCTACTCAATTAGAAGCTATTGAAATATCCCAGAGAAGAGGAAGACATCTTGAAGATGTTAGTGATGATGAAATTGAGGAAGAATAAGGTGATGTAGAACCTTCACTAACGATGGATCAAGGTGAGGAAAGATTGTTGAAGGCTTTGAAAAATCTGAAGTCTACACCACACTTTAATCCTCCTGAGTATAGTGAAAAACTAGATTTTGATGAATTGGTGGACTGGATCACTGAGATGGAAAAGTAATTTGAATATGAAAATGTACCTGAGGAAAAGAAGGTGAAAATTGCAAGCACAAAGTTGAAAAGTCATGCATCCTTGTGGTGGGAACATCTGTAGTTGGACAAAAAGAGGAAAGGCAAAGACAAAATTAAGGTATGGAATAAGATGGTGAATAAATTGAAAGGAAAGTTCTTACCTTGTGATTATCAGAATAACCTAGTTAGACGAATACAAAGTTTGAGGTAGAAAGATAGCTTGGTAAAAGAATATACTAAGGAATTCTATAGATTAGATATCATATCTGGACATGATGAAGATGATGTGGAAAGAATTGCTAGGTACCTGAATGGATTAAGAGTTTCCATCCAAGAAGAAATCAATTTGGTCAAATTGGAGAACATTGAAGAGGCTTATCAATTTGCATTGAAAGTTGAGGAGAAATTGAACAAGAGACATGAGAAAAGACAAAGAGGTAGAGGTGGTAGATTCCCTAGAGGAAGAGGTAGATCTTATGGTGAAAATAGTAGATCTGAACTTGAAAAGATAAATCTAGATAAAGGCAAGACCGAGTGGAAAGGTGAAAGTTCATCTAGAGGTAGAGGTAGTAACTACCAAGGTGGTTATAACAGAGGTGGTTTGTGAGGAACTTGTTACAATTGTGGAGAAGGACATAGATAATTTGAGTGTACACATGCAAGTAAGAAGCTTAGTAGCAATAGAAATGCTTTTGTGCAAGAAGAGTCATTGAATGAACCTGAGAAAGAAAAGAACTTGATGGTAAGGAGAGCACTTTGGAGTGAATGTAATAAGGAAGATCCAGTAAGGAAAAGTTTGTTCAAGACAAGATGTAGAGTTTTTGATGAAGTTTGGAAGGTAATAATTGATAGTGGTAGCTTGGAGAATCTGGCATCTAAGGAAATGGTCACAAAGTTGCAGTTGAAAAGGTTGGAACATCCGAAGCCCTATCAGATTTCATGGATCAAAGATGAGCATACACTCTTGGTAAATCCTCACACCGAGCATCACATAGTTAACTAAGTACCAGCGACACTGACACAGATGGTCAGTAAACACCGAGCATCATAGTATACACCGAGCAGATTATACAGTGTTTATCGATGATCACAGAAAATGGCATAGTAATCAGAAATGGCACATTAATCTATGCAGATGGTTACAACAGATCGTAAAATGGTTTACCAAGATTGAGGAGCATTTATTGTAAAAGATATTCATTAAATGCAATGATTATCTTATTTGTATTAGTTGATCTAGGTTATTTTGCACCATAGATCTTAGGGTTATGATTTCTTTTGTAACCTAATTTTTGCTTAAGCGGAAAAATAGAACACTATATATTGTATATGTTCACACCATTTTAAAAGGTTGTTGAACTAATATATATGAATCATGGAGCACTTGAAGAAATTTCCTATCTTCAAGAGAATCAGTTTACCAAGTAGAACGGAGTACAACAGTTTTCAGATTGGCCAGAATCAGACAAGGCTACCGAGCAGATCAGAGCAGAGAACCATCATAGATAAGGTGATATTTTGATGAGCAATTATAGATTTGTTTCAGATAATTGAGTTTTCAACTAGAAGATAGTTACCTATTACTTTCTGACAATTGTGATAGAGTTTTGATAAATCTCTTAACCGAGTAGACTTAACAGTCTTTGAAAAAATCTCTTAATCGAGTACACACTTCATATAGTGTTGTTAAATCCTATAAATAGGTAGATCTAGCTGATCTAATATGTTACTCCTAATAGGGTAAGATCACCAAAAGTGATCAAAACTTGTAGCCTTAACAGACAAACCTTTTCTATTTGCAGTAGTGAAGAATTTGTGGGTGTCATCCCCACCGCAGTTTTTACCTTCTAACAAGGGTTTTTGCGTTACCAAAATACTTGTGTTATGTGATTGTCATATTGATTTCATGTTGTTTACTTTCTTAAGTTAACTAGATGATTGATTTATGCAATTAGATTCAAGTTATTTTGATCGGTTATTACAGTATTCAGTTATATATCAGAAAGGTTGTTACAAAAAAAGTTTTGAGGGCACTGATTCACCCCTCTCCTCTCAGTACCTATCTCTCCTACTTCCAACAATTGGTATCAAAGCTTAGCTCTCTTGTTGAACAATTTAACCAATGAAGGGAAAAGATCTAAGTCATGGAGAGATACAAGCTTGACAAGACTATTGAGAATCAGAAAATACAAATGCAAATGTTTATGGAGCAGTATAAACAAGCCAAGGAAGAACTGAAGAAATTACTAGTTGAAATAAAGAACCTTGCAATTCAACTAAATGAAATCAGTTATCATGAAGAACCTACTGATGACATATTTGATCACATTGGATCAAGCTCTGGAAGCATCTCTGTCGAATCTGAAAGCATAATCTCTGAATTATCTAAAAAGAATCAGCATCTATCTGAGCAAGTGAAAGCACTTCAAATTGGTCATGAATCTCAAATGGTGAGAATGGTGGAAATCATGAACAATGGTAGACAAGATGAACAAGATCAGAATCTAGCTATTGAAGACCAAAGACTGATGACTGAACAACTTCAAGCAAAATAAAATGAAATTCAGAGACTGATCATCACTTCCAAGTATCAAATCAGATGATGACAGTTAATCAAGAAATGAACTGAGTAAATGGAGAATTATCAAGAAGACTTGAAGATGTAGCAACACTTAGAGAAGATAATGAAAAACTGAGAAATGAAATAAAAACAAAAAAGCAACATAATGAGATGATGAAGATAGCCGAGGATAGCTCTAAAAAGATTGATGATTTTCTGACTAATCAGAGGAGATTCAAAAGTAGAGCCGATATAGGCTACACCGGTGAAGGAGAATCACCACAACAAGTTGAAGAAGTCAACAACAAACAAAGTAAAAAATCTAAAGTGTTGACATGCTATCACTATGGAAAAATAGGACATACATCTAATGTGTGCAAAAGCAAAGCACAAGGTAAGCATCCTGTCATTCTTAAGTTCAATGGATATTGTTATTACTGTGGTAAGTTTGGACATCTAGCTTATGAATGCAGAGCTAAGAAGAATGACATTGCTAATAATACTACTGAAGAAAAAATATGCTATACTTATAATAAGCATGGACACATTGCAAGGGACTGCAAGGCAAAAATGAAACAAGTCTGGACACCTAAAGAGAAACTACAACGAAAGCCATATCAACCGAATAGACAAGGTAACTCATATGTTTGGGATTATAATACATGGAATTTTTGTATTGCATGTGGTTGGTATGGACATATTGTAGCAAATTGTTATAGAAAGAGTCAGATTGGACAATCAAGAAATTGGACAAATGCAGGAATGGCATGTATGCACTGTCACAAGGTTAGTCATGTAAGCAAGAACTGCAGAGACCGAGCACCTAATGAAAACCATATATTTGAGAGTGGATATAACATTGCACATATTACAAAGTTAAGGAACACAATGTGGAAGAAGGCATCTAATGAGAATTCTTAGTCTAGTAACACTATCGGTGAAACCTCGTCCACTGGATTGGGTGACATCGGTACCTCCACTTAAGATGACAAAGGTATGTATGGAACTGACATTTTAAATGATCACATTTTACATACAGTTCCTTATATATGATGTACAAATACCAAATCTGCATGAATATAGATGCACCATGGTTTATGTGTTATAAGTGTACAAATGTCACATAGTCGGTAAAAGAAGAAAAGTGAGTTGGTTACCCATCGATAATCACTATACAAGGTTAACCGACAACAGTGCAAACCAATGAAGTAATTCTATGTTAATCGAGAAAAATATATTGTAGACATTACTAAGCTGACAGCTATTTTGTACTGAAAGTTAGGTCACACATTTAATGCATTAAAGTTTGAGCGGGAATATCAAAAAACCTATAAATACGCAAAAACAGAGTTCATTGTTACATTGCGATTTCGAAGAAAGGAGATTTTACAGAGAAGAGATTGAGCTAATGATTTTCAAAATAGATTTCAAGCTACTATAGATCAAACCAATGACAATTCTTCGATGATAACAAGTAAGTTCATTTGCCTATCGAACACTGGTTATCTATTGCTTGCTGAAACCCTAGAAACAATTTATGGCATCGACATCGACCGCAAGAAAATCATAGAACTTTGAGGAGGAAGTGGAATTAATTGTTAGGGCATGCTTTTCTGAGGAGAAATTCAAACCTCATCCTAAGGTCGCAGCACAAACAGATGATATGGGCGCATTTTCTTGTATTCCAGATAGGGTTTTGTTAACAAAAGATGTTAGGGCCTACATTCACTGCAAGATCGGTGAAGTATGTGATTTTGAGACCATTGCAGCTTATCAACAAGTTTGTGGATTGGATGGAAAGATTAAATTAGAATACAAGAAGATTGAGGAGTCAGGGTTACGGTGTTTCACATATTTCCTGCAATCCTTTCACAATGACTGGATAAGAATCATGTTGAGCAGATTTCATGATGGAAAATTTTGGTTAGATAAACCTGTTGAGGTCACCAAGAAGATTATCAGTAGGGTTACTGGGTACCCTACAACTGACAAAGCCAAAGCCTTTCGAAGTTCATCTCATCCCGACATAGAAAAGAACACTAGAGCTCAATGGGACGGTAGGGCATAGAAAATATCAACTATTAAAGATTCAACAGTAAAATTTGCAGCTCATGTCATCGGGTACAAGATATTTCAATCAAGTAGACCGAATAGTGTACCCTATAGCATCGTGGACATGGCTTACAAAATTATGAAGAAAGATCACCGGGTTGATCTTGCCGAGCTACTACTACACCAACTGCATGACAACATGAAGACAATAAAAGTAAAGAAGTCCAATACATGTAAGTACAGATCACTACTTGTCTGTACATTTCTCTATCTACAAAAATATGTACCGGGTATTGGAAAAGTAAACTGGCAATCAGACAAACCGATAACTGCTCAAATTGGTGAAATGATGACAACTCTAGGAGACAATCTGAACAAGGAGTTCAATGCATACTTCAAGGAATTTCAAACAAAAATGTAACAAAGGAGTAGAATTCCAAAGGAATTAGTAAGTAAATTTGAAGATGACATATGACTTGTGGTAAGCACAGACCACTCAATGATAAAGGCAGTAGAACTGAGAGAACAAAATGGCTAGCACCAATGGGTTATGAAATGAATCATGATTTCACTTTGAAATCTATCAATGCATTGCTAGCATTACCGATAGACATCACTACCAGTAGGTTTGGAGTGTATGAGGAAGCTAAGTCTAGAATCACAATGGACATTGAGATCGGTAAAATGTCTAGAAGGGCAAAGAAAATGAAAGAGGATCTCACAGTAAAATATGGAACTACATCTGACTCACCTAAGGAGTCACCGGTTGATGAAGCAACTGAAGGTCAGTTACAGTTGACTGAAAAACCCTATGACAACAAGGAGACCAAGTCAGACAAAGAGAAGGATAATACACTGGTTCCTCCCACCAATGATGAAGAAGAAATTCAACTACCCACAACTGATGAACAAGATATTCAGCTACCAGAACTTGAAGGAATGAGGACACATTCATCAATTGTAGCACAATCAATTGAGCATAAAGAAGAAGCAGTAAAAGTAGAAAAAAGAAGAGCAGCTACACCGACGAAGAAATACATCAAAAGAAAGAACAAGAAAGAAGCTGAACCACCGAAGAAAAAGAGGAAATACATAAGGAGTAAAGAAGATATAGAGGAGACTAACACTGAAAATGATCCTGATCAATTCAAGTTAGTTCATAACAAGGAAAACACATTAGAAGAAATAATTGAAGATATAATTGAGAATGGAAATCTTAATGATCCAGGCATAGACAAATTTAACATGTCAATTGAGGACAAGACAAAGCTAGAACATGCTATCGTCTAGATGATGATCAAGTTCAAGAGAGTACCGATGGAATTCACATGTCAATTGCCAAAGGAACTTGATGAAAAAATAAGTGAGAGATGGGCTATTGCACTTGAAATAGAGAAAAGGAAAAGAGAATGGTCACTAGGTCGTGCAGCCTCACACTATAGCTATGCTATGGTAAGTGAATACATGACAACATATCAGGCTAGATTTTCAGTCAAGAATAGAGCTATGTAGATTATGGATGAGAATGTGGATGATATGGATGTCATTTGTGACTCTCTCTGGACATCAATTTTGAAAGCAGAAGAGAAAGCTGAACAAGAAGCATTCTTGAAACTGTCTAAAAAGAGACACAGTTCAAAAGGTAAAAGTATTTTCATTGATGATAGTAAAGGAAAGAAAATAGAAGACATCGGTATATCAGTTACTGAGGTAATTGATATCACCGAACAAAAGGAAGAAATCAAAATTTCACAGGATGCACCGGATCAAGTTAAGATCCACTTACAAAAGAAAACCGATGATGATGCACTCATTGAGGACATCACTAACGGTGGTCCTGATGATAAGGATGACAAAGATGTAATAATTACACAATACAAAGATGAAGCATTAAACACTGACAATGTGTTTACATCTCTATCAGGTGAACTACCTGTACTTGCAGAGGCAGTTGAAATCATTTCACAAGTACAACCTGATGTCTCTCATCTTGAGCCAACCAAAGATACAACTGAGATTCAAGCACCCAAGAAACCTACAAATACAAATGAGCCTAACCAACCAGAGGCACATTCTATAGAAACAAAGGAACTAGCAGAAACAAAGTCAATCGAGGTGAACCGACCTGACACTACAACTGAGACTCTTACACCATCTATCAAGGAGTAGAAGAAGGATTATATAGTGTCAACCGGGAAAGATACTTCGAAGAGTGATGACAAAGCTATTGTCATAAGTGAGAAGAAGTCACCTCTTGCATAGAAGAAGAAGAAGAAGAAAGCCAAAGGGCTGGTCACCATTGATGAAGTTATCATTATACCAGAATGTGACCCGAGAACCCTAAGTCCCAAGGACCTAAGCAATTATGGGGAACTATGTTCGAGGAAAGCGGCACAAGAAAAGTTAAGGCAAGAACACAAATGCAAAGAATTGTTAAATGATGTGAGGGATATTTTGCAACAAATCGTACTGAAAACAACCATTGATGAGAATACTCCCATTTTTTATCAACTTGCCACCCTCGCCGACAAAATCAATGCCCCTAATACAGATGCAGACAAAAGAATTGAAGAAAGGGAAAAGTCAAAGATTCAAAACAAATTGGTAGAAAGGATTAGCACTCAAGTGGCATTGAACAAGGTGAAATTATCTGAGGTCATTACCGAGGTAAAATCTATTACCTAGATAATCTGTCAATTTCTCATCAAGCTTTGTACTACAGACACCTTCACTGTAGAAATCAGTGAAAAGATAAAAGGTTTAGAAGCAGCAATAAAGTTGAGTACACAAGAAGCTATCATCGAGCCAACTACTTTCTTAAAGCACATTAACTAAGTTCAGGAACTCCGGTGGCTGATAGCAGACTTAAGGAAACAAGAAGTGCACATCACCGATTAGGTTACAGAGTTACAGAAAGAACTCACTCCTTACCTGAAGGTTTTTGAAACACATACTGTCAAAGCTGAGCAACTTGTGGCAACACCAGAGATTTCGGTGTTGGATAATATCTTTGACATGCATGCACAAGTCGGTCTTGAGAAAATTGCTCTTACCAACTTCAAAGAGGAATGGGAAAACCTCTTGGAGTCTGTCAAGAAAACCCATCAAGACATTTTTGATAAGATGTAAGTATACATTACATACTTTTTGGGTATTAGGCATTATTATCAACAAGGGGGAAAACATGTATATGCCAAATAGTATATATTTTTTTATATGTATATTACATACTACTGGGAGCATGCACCGAGGGGGAGTACTTTTGTACTTAGAAGTTTTTGTTGTGGATATGTATATGGCGGAGACATAAGGAATATATAGAAACATTTTGTCTATATACATTCAAAGTTTTGATACTAATGCCAAAGGGGGAGATTGTTAATCTCTATTGAGAATTTTAGGTTGTCATTAGTATCAAAGGATAGTAAACAGGTCGGTCAGTCATTTATATTAAGACAGTCGGTAACTAGAAGTAAGATAGAGCAGTCGGTAAAGCCTTACACCAAGCATCACATAGTTAACCAAGCACAAGCGACATTGACACCGACGGTCAGTAAACATCGAGCATCGTAGTATACACCGAGCAGATTATAGAGTGTTTATCGATGATCATAGAAAATGGTATAGTAATCAGAAATGGCACATTACTCTATGCAAATGGTTACAATAGATCGTAAAATGGTTTACCAAGATCAAGGAGCATTTATTGTAAAATATATTCATTAAATGCAATGATTATCTTATTTGTATTAGTTGATCTAGGTTATTTTGCATCGTAGATCTTAGGGTTATGATTTCTTTTGTAACATAATTTTTGCTTAAGTGAAAAAATAGAACACTATATATTGTATATGTTCGCACCATTTTAAAAGGTTGTTGAACTGATATATATGAATCACGGAGCACTTGAAGAAATTTCCTATCTTCAAGACAATCAGTTTACCGAGCAGAACAGAGTACAGAGGTTTTCAGATTGAGCAGAATCAGACAAGGCTACCAGTAGATCAGAGCAGAGAACCATCACAGATAAGGTGATATTTTGATGAGCACTTATAGATTTGTTTCAGATAATTGAGTTGTCAACTAGTAGATAGTTACCTATTACTTTCTGACAATTGTGATAGAGTTTTGATAAATCTCTTAACTGAGTAGACTTAACAGTCTTTGTAAAAATCTCTTAACCGAGTACACACTTCATATAGTGTTGTTAAATCCTATAACTAGGTAGATCTAGCTGATCTAATATGTTACTCCTAATAGGGTAAGATCACCAGAAGTGATCAAAACTTGTAGCCTTAAAAGACAAACCTTTTCTATCTGCAGTAGTGAAGAATTTGTGGGTGTCATCCCCACTGCAGTTTTTACCTTCTAACAAGGGTTTCTGCGTTACCAAAATACTTGTGTTATGTGATTGTCATATTGATTTCATGTTGTTTACTTTCTTAAGTTAACTAGATGATTGATTTATGCAATTAGATTCAAGTTATTTTGATCGGTTATTACATTATTTAGTTATATATCAAAAAGGTTGTTACAAGTAAAGTTTTGAGGGCACTGATTCACCCCTCCCCTCTCAGTACCTATCTCTCCTAATTCCAATAGGTTTTGTTTGCAAAAAAGTTTATACATTATTGTATTATTGTATTATTACAGAAACGTTTATGCATTATTATATTATGTATTAGTATATTTGCAGAACATTGATACATTATTGTATTATTGCTGAATGTTTATGTACATTATTGTATTATTTCTCTCAGCCATTTATTGTTTATGCAAATATAGTCAATCGTTTATACATATGCCAACCTTTTAATGTTTATGATATATATTATTTCATTCTGTGAGCCGTTTATCCCTTATTGTATTCTAGCCGTCATTTTTGATATTGTATTTTGCCAGTAGTTTCTATATCAGTATAGTCTGCCAGTCATTTATAAAATATAATACTATTACATTATGCACAGTATTTATAAGGTTAGTTATATTGGATTTTCTGCCATGAAACAGTTTGCGCAATATTTCTGTTTGATTTTCTTAGTGAATTTGCACAACATGTATATATAATTTTCTGTTACTAGCATTAAACACTACGCACGGGTTTCGTCTAAGAAATCTATGTGCATAGTATAAAATTTAGTTTAATTATACAAGTTTAATATTTAGGTTTTCACTTTATACAAGTATAATAACTAGGTTTTCGCTTTATACAAGTATAACATTTAAGTATAAGTTAAATTAAAGTACGTAAACTTATACTTAAATTAAAGTACGTAAACTTATACTTTAAGTTATACTTGTATAAAGGGATTAGTTACCTTTTAGATTGATTGGGATAGGTTTCAACTTCCTAGGAGTTAAGTTGTAACTTCTAAATTTTAGATTTTTAATAAAACAATCAGACTTAGTGAAATTTCAGACTTAGATTGTAATTGATGGAACATTATCTTTAGCATATGGAATTTTAATGTAAACCTTAAATATGTTTGGTGGAGGTTATATCCAGTGCATTTAGATGCCTTAATAGGGTCAGGATGTATGTAGGAAGTAGTTTAGGGTTTAGGGTTGTCTAAGAGGATCAAGACCATTCTAAACATCTTTAAACGTTCCTAATTACTCTAAACATCCATAAACTATCTTATTATTTCCTACTCTTTGATGCAGTCTTACAAATGTGTTTATGATATGTTTTTACTACATGTATGATGTAATTGTGATATGTGGATTAAGGGTAGAAAACCTAACGACGCCTAGTGAGTGGCTCTCAGTGCGGGGCCAGGGCCCTAAGTGGCTAGAACTAGGATAACCGACTGAAGAGTTATTTAACAAGTGAAAACTTAATTAAACTTATGGGAATGGGTTCAAACATTAAAAAGATTAAATGTGCCTCACCCATGCCATTAGTGCTATTAAAGGCTATGGATGGGAGTGGGAGAAGGTGCCTATGCATAGGTACGATCGAATGGCACTTGTCTGTATGAAAGGCATTCGATCCCGCATGTGCCTACTTGGGGGCTGGGGCCAGAGTGGCTAGTACTAGGACAACCCAAGGAGTGAGGGCTATGCGATGAAAATCACTTAGGTTGTTGCTTAGAGCTTCTACCAAGCCTTAGAACCTATTTGGGGAAAGATTTATACTTTGGCTTTCTTTTCATTTTCTATTTGGGAAAGGTAACCCAACCCTAGGTATGGCCTAGCTATTCCTTCTTTGTGGACCTTGGTGTTTATCTTCTAGCATGGGAGAGTGGGCCTTTTAGGTATCCACGTGGTTGGGTGGTAAATCTTTTTATCGAGGTATTTTTTGCAGATGTAGTGTTTGGAGATTCATGCTTGTTTATGTTCCAATTTGAAGAATGAAGGCTTGTAATTATATTTCATGATGTAAAATTATTGTTACCTCCCAAGTGGAGATGAATGTAATGTAATCATTGATGTAATTCAAAATGATGTATTTGGAATGGGTAGACTTAGGAAAAGGGAAAGGGTGAACTTTCTGTATAAGATGTATATTGGAAAAGAAAAAAGATTTGGTAACATTTCAAGTATGTTAGTATGCTTCTTATTATTTATTAAGTGAAAAAGGCTATTGAAGAACAAATGCATTATTTACAATGTATCAAATGATTTAGATGATTCTATTTGATTTAAAGGTTATATTGTTCATAAAGAATACTTAGGAATATAGATGGTTTTTAAATGGAAAGTTGAAATGAAAATACTTTGTATTCCTTAAAGATATGATGTAGTTTTCTTTGAGAAGTAAATCTTGTTGTTAGTTTACTTAATGGACTTGAATGAATCATACATTTAAATGAAAAAGGGAACCTTGGAGGACTCTAAGTTAATCTATGTTTTGTTTATTTAATTTCTTTTAAAATTTTAAATTTTTTCATAAATCATTACTTAGATTTTCTTTTACAAAGAGAATCTCTGTTCTCTTCCCTGGTTCCCTTGCGGGGCATGACAGATATTGCTGATGAAAGAAATAGAAGTACTAAAGGAGTGAAGTTTGTTGAGTATATGAAGACATTGCATGAAGATGTAAAACATAAGTTGGAGAAAAGTAATAAAAAATACAAAGAAAAAGTTGATAGATGAAGAAGACATAAGACTTTTGCAATTGGTGATGAAGTAACGGGTCATTTGAAGAAAGGCATATTTCCTGTTGGAACATATGGGAAGCTAAAAATGAAGAAGTTTGGACCTTGCAAGATTTTGAGAAAATTTGATAGTGGAAATGCTTATGAGATTGAGTTACTTGATGACATGGATATATCACCTATTTTCAACATTGCTGATTTGTATGAGTACCATGAGTCAGATGAAGAAATGACAATATCAAATAATTATCCTAAGAAATAGATAAAAGAAGTTGAGCAAATTTTGGAGCAAATAATTGGCAAAAGTACAAGAGGAAAATAATCTATGGAATATTTGGTAAAGTGGAAGAATAGACCAATTGAAGACAGTTCATGGATTTCACAATCTGAGTTGGATTTGGCTCAAATCATATGTGTTTCATGATTTAGAGAATCATTTCAAATAACCCTAGGTGTCTAATGTAGGAGCATCTTGGGTCATTGGCAATCTTGTGTCACCAAAAACATGTTTGTGTTTTCCTATGTTGCTCAGTTCCTTCTTTGACCGAGTTGGTTCGGTGTTGCTTGGTTTCCCTTGTTTACTGGTGTTGGTCGATTATCTCTTTGGTGCTCAATTATCCTTTCTTACCATATTGTTTGTTTTAGTTTCCTGTTGAGGCTAACTCTTGCCATTAATTATGGTCATGGATTTAATGATGGTATCTATCATTGGGAAGCATGTGGACCTAGATCTGGTCGTTCCTTCCATTGATGGTGGCTCTAAAGGCTGACTTGTTTGGTAGCCTCTTGTATATAATGTGATCTTTGGTTGTAGTTTAGGGGGTCATTTTAGTTAGAAGATAGAAGCTGGAAGATTAGCGATTATTGGAAGATCCTCACATGTTGGAGGACTTCTGTACTTGATTGTAATATCTAGCCTAAACCAGGAAGGCCTTATAGCCTGACATGTATGAATCAATTGAAGTTAATATATGAAATATATCTGCATTCTCTCTCCCACTTGTGTGTTTGTTGCTTCCGTGTGTGAGCTCTAGAAGGTGGATCTGATTAGGGTGTGCCTTTAGCCCCTCTCCCTGTCCTCCCTTGCATCACTCCTTGTGTTGGCTCTTTGGGTGCTTTCTCCAAGTTTATACATTTCTCATTGTAACAAATATTCTCTTTAATTAACTCTCTTGGATTATTGTTTATTTCATTGCTCTTGTTATTTTCCTTTCATGATATCAAAGATTGAGTTACCAATCCTTGTTTGAGTGAAAGTTGTTGAAGGTTACCATTTTATGGAGCACACCTTGTTGGATTTTTTTTGAAGAGAGAGAATCTTGAGTTTCATTTCTTAACTCATTTTTGCTTGCAGGTTTTCTTTGATATCTATATTTGCTTTCTAACCCTCTTTGGAAGGCTTGCCGCCAAAGACATTGCAGGTTTTGATTTAATCATTATGTTCTAAGCCTCTTTGGAAGGCTTTCCACCAGAGAGTTTTTTTTTATTTCTTTCATTTTTTAAATAAAAAATAAACTCTTCACCTCAGTCGGGAAACCACAAGGTTGAAGTTTTTCTTGTCTAATTTCATCTGCAGGTTTCTCTTCCATTTTTGTACATTTGTATTAATTAAATTGTATCTCTAATATTTTATTTACCAATTTATATTATGTAATTTTTTAATAAATTTTCATCTCCAGGTGCATATTAATCAGATGTTGTTTATATCTTATCTCTTTTAAAGAAGGTCTCTTTGTTTTAGTTTAATATTTGTGTTATCTTAATATAATTTTTTTAACAAATTTTACCAATGCACAAAGGCATGCTTGGCATACATGACATCAAACTTGTGATCATACTACCCTCCCTCTCTCGTATTGGTAATCATTTTTTTTTAACCCTCTCTCTCTCTTCCTTTGTTCCATATCGCTATCCTCCACTATATTGTGAGTCTTTACTACTCAAACGGTTTAATATTGGTTTTGACTTGCAAGTCTTTTCCACATTTCGTTTACTACTTGTTTTCACCCACAAGTTGATATTGGTTTAATTATGATTATCAAGATACCACATTTTGTTCTAGCTTTTCTTGGAACACCTCAAGGGATTCAACTGTTAGAATAAAAATGTCTCAAATAACCGAGAGGGGGGGCTGAATCAATTGTTAAAAAACTTATTACACTTAACACCAAATATAATCTTATGCAAAATAGAATGCAAAACCACATCACATCAATGAACACAAGTGACACCAAGGTTTTTTCTTGAGGAAAACCCTGTTAAGGGAAAAACCTCGATAGGGATGCCACCCACAAATATTTGCACTATATGAATGAAACCATGTTAAGAGCTCTAGTCATGTTAGGAGATGATTAATACATTAATATGAAAGTCCCTATTAAAGGACAAACCCTGTTAGAAGTCTCAAACCCTATTAGGGGTATTACAATTGGCCATAGGCCCAAATATAATCAGAAGGTTATATATATATATATATATATATATATATATATATATATATATATATATATATATATATATATATATATATATATATATATATAATGGTCCAGTATGTGGTGGGAGATTTATTCCCATGCTATGACAGATACTATATTGCACATGTTCCGACATGATATATTGGGTATGATGCCACACCCATTGATATTTCAACACAATGTAGGTGATGATGTTGTGTTGTTCATGGTAGCAAGATAAGATCAAGGACATGATGCCATACACATAGACACACAAGGTGAATTATATATGTTATTGTGTTCCTACTTGATGCAAATAAAAGATATAAATATATAGTGGGTATAGAGTCACCCATATACCCACTCTAGCCATGTACACCTCTAGCTACAGTGATAGCTTGCATGTGCTCATTCCTATGCGGGGTGTGTCCTTGCATGTTGGTTCGTGGGGCACATTTCCATGTGACATACAACCAGTGTGTGCTTTCTCCACCTTGCATACTGTCATGTCATGTGATGGTGTGATGCAGGGTGTATCCAAGGTGTGCACCCCATACCAGGCATGTGGCAATGATCATTTTTTACTGCATGAGGGTCTATTGTGATAGTCAGATGATTGTTCCCTCCTTCCTCATTTAGTGGCTAGATACTAGTCACACAGTGATGTGTTGTGCAATTTCATGATGATTTTTATTTTCTTGTGTGGGCCAACAAATTATTTATCTTTGCTTCCGCTGATATAGACACAACTTTCTGAAAACTTGTTTTATATTGATTTATTGTTGTGATATGTTGAATTATGTTATTTATTGTTGAAATTGGTAACTTGTTTCCTTTTATTTATGAATTTGGTGGCTAAACTAGTTTCTCTTTGATGTTATTTGAATGTTGGTCATGTGTAGTAATGTGATTCCTCACCGAGGATGCATGAGGTAGACTTTGTGAGTGTATATGAGGAAGAAGACATAGGGAACCCTTGAGTATGAGCGTATGTGAGGTTGTCATGTAGCTACTAGCCAGTACCCACCTTAGAGTAGTGACTATTCCTTGGAGGATAAACACCTTACATAAACAAGGGGTAGATCACATGGTCTTGTATAGGGGGGCCTCACCGTATGTGTGTGAGTGCCATAGATGTGTGTGACCCAAACACCATCAAGCCATTGAGTGAGGTATGTATCATGGATTATGTATTATGGAGTTAGATGAGATCAATATATTGTACCCAGGTGCATGAAGACATGAGCCACTTCTAAGCCTTGTGTTGTGATGTATACTCTCAGTGATGTGGATTGTTGTGTGATTGTGTAAATTCATATCTACTCATCTTTACTATTGCATCATAGAGATATAAATAGATTTTTATACTTGTTATCATAGATGTTACCATGTTTTTATGAGTTTTGATGTCATCTATGTTGATTAAGTAGGAAATTTGAAAGTTATATTATGAAATATTGTTCCATAAAATGGATAAATTAGTATAAATGGTGATTCCCTCAAGAAAATTTAAGTGAATAAGTTCATTTTCCTTTCTTAAAATTGATGAAAAGGTGATAATTTTGAGGAAATTAAGTGAATGGATTGGTATGCTTTCCTTAAACTATGAAAAAGGGCCTTCCAACATGGTCAAAGATGGTAAAAAATACCGCTAGGAGTTATTATTGATGTCACAATTATGACGTTTGTGCGACGAAAATGCTATATAAGTGACAGTTGCATGTCAGATAGTTCCAAAAGATAGCCATCGTGTCAAGTGCTCTATTGTTGGTCATAATTTTATTGTCATTGGGACTTATTGTGGGTGTCGTAATTATGATGTCCATGTGATGGAAATGTTGTACAAGCAATGAATTCATGTTAGAGTGTTCCGACAGATATTCATCATGTCTGGTTCTTTGCTGTCGGTCCTTCTCTAATGACCATCATAATTGTGACGCTATGCTCTATTTTTAGAATATATATATATATATTGTTCATGGAGACCTTAAAATATTTAGCTTCTCTTTGTTTCAAGAATAGTTTAACATTCTCTACTTAATAGGGCTAACCACGTGAAGGTGGAAGCTCATCTAGCCCCTCCTAGGAGCATCTTATGACCCCTTACGATAATTTAAGACCTCTAAGATGTATTCTTAGGGATCGTAAAGGGTCATAAGGGGTCTTGGGAAACAACAGTTGAGAAACATAAATGTAGGCATCACGCATGGTCAAAATTCTTTGGAGATACAACATAATTGAGTGTATACCCAGACAATGCAACACAATCACTACTCCTCCAGTTCTAAGTTGACACTGTAGGGTCCAAAAACAAATCAAGATAGGGTCCAAAAGCCATCCTTATCTATGGTTTTTGGATTCTACAATGTCAGCTTAGAACCAGAGGAGTAGTACTATTTGTGTTGCATCGTCTGGGTATACCACTCAATTATGTTGTATCTCCAAAGAATTGTGACCATGATGCCTACATTTATGTTTCTCAGCTGTTGTGAGATTAAAATTCTTCTAAGGAACATGTCATGTCTATGTGGAACTGCGAAGGATCATCACCAAATGGCTAATGGTGATTGATGAAGAAGATTAAAAAATGATGATTGATCCAATTCAGATGGTGCAACATTTTTAAATCTTATTCATAATCATCATCAACATGGCCAATCTTATTCATCATCATCATCATAATCTTTCTAGGGCTCTTGAGGAAAATTTCATCAATGCTATCACCAAAAGCAAGAGGAAGCTTAGGGAAAGACTCTCTGATGTTGATTGGATAAACTAGAAGTTTCCTCTTCCCAATTCTCAGCTTGTCTCTCCTAGAGAAAGCTCAGTCTAGATTTCTCCTCCTATTGGATGGGCCAAAGCTAATTTTTATGGTGCCTCTAAAGGAAACTCGGGTGTTTTAGAGGGAGGTGGTATCATCAGAGACAATAATGGTAACTATTTGGGAGCAATTTCGGTGCCCTTGGGCTCTCACACAAATCATAGGGTGGAGGCTTTAGCTGCCCTCAATACTATCATGCTAGTGGAAGAATTAGGTCTCAAAAGAGTTTGGCTGGAAGGTGATTCTTTAAATATAATTAACAATATTAAAGGTATCAATACCCCCTCTTGGACTATTGAACATATCATATCCAAAATTAACATTATTGTTCAATCCTTTGAGTCATTCCATATTTCTCACAACTTTCGGGAAACCAATCAGGTTGCTGATGGCCTTGCTAATATTGGAGCCAAAAGTGAGAGAATTAAAAAATGGTATGGTAATACTATAAGAAATGATGCTATCATCTCGTGTATTAATCATGAAAAAATTAGACAAAAGGAAGGAGTCATTAATAGTAACATTAATGAGGACACTTGATAAATAAAATCAATTTTTGGTGATCTCGGAGGTCATATGAAATATTGCTAAGTACATGTCCAAGATGTGGAATTATTTTCCCATTCTAAAAGCTCAAAATTTGATGTGCCTTGTCATCATGACCAATAATTGTTGCCAGTTTGCACATGTGAACAGGGGTGAGAACTAGATTAATAGCCTTTATATGCTTAAGAACCATATTATTGATAGCACTATTTTGTCTTAGCAAAATAAGTAGACTCTTATTCCTATGAAAAAAGAGCTAGGTGATTGTTTGGCCATGGGTGGTGATCTTAGAAGAGAAGAGCTGGCGGAATACAAGTGGAAGTAGGACAAGGAAGTCTGGAGTGTTTTGAAAAAAGGCCAGGTCCACCGGTATCTTAAGAGACTTCATGGCTTTGATATTGATGTTTACAAAGCCTTCGTTGATGGGTGGGATAAGGGCATGGTGAATCTGGCTGGCAAGTCCTTTAGCCTCAGCCTTGAGCTTCTCTCTGAAATCACCGGCCTCCCTCTGAACAGTATGAAGTACTCGAAGGAGATTAAGGTTAGAAATAGAGCTTACAAGTCATTTCTTGAAATGAATGAAGAACGGGCCCTCATGGTTAAAGGTAAGAAAGACTATGTGGAGATGGATAATATTGAGAAAATCTAGGGTTCTGTCATTAGGGTCATGATGGAGTATTTCACTCTTGAAGGGCGCTACTCTAGGGTTTATAACTACCATTTTGTCTTAGCTAACTATTTTAGACATGACAAAAGGATTTCCTTTCCCTATTTCCTTTTGTGTTCGCTCAACCAAAGTATTACTGAATTTAGGGTGAAGAATTTCCTGATTCTCCATGTTGGGCTTATTCTCCTTATAACTGATTATGCAAAAGACCATATTCCTGATCCTATCCTCGCCTAGGTAAAAAAAAGGAAGAATCTGGGCTCCTCTTCCAGGAAGAAGAAATGCACAAAATCCCTCCCTTCCCCTTCTCCTGATCCTCCTGGGCTCAAGGATGACTCAGAGAAAAATGTCCCTAAAATTGCTAAGAACAATGTGGTTCCCCCTGTGAGTCCTGTCATTACAGAGCCTATTTTTATGGAGCCTATTTCCATGGTCCTACCTGATAATGAAACTGAGGCTGGTGATAATCCCCATGAGGGTCAAAATGAAGATTCCAATTCCACTACCCTGATCCCTGAGGAGGAAGATTTGGTGAATCCTGATGTCATTATCAGAAACATCATTGATACTATTGAGGGTTATTTCAAGGCAGAGCAGGATAACCTTAACAGCGGGGAGAAGCCTACCCTTGCTTTGAATATTGGCAAAGCTGAGGGTAAAGGAAATACTGTGCATGAGGCTAAGGATGAGGGAAACAAAGACAAAGATGATGGTATCAATGCTATGGATAATAATGTTGAGGATTCAGGTAAAGATAGCTTTAGGGCTATGGAGGAGGAAAATCTGGACTCCCACGACTCCCCCAGCTCTAGTAAGGAGTATAAGAAGGATGGCAGTGAGAGAAGCTCTAATAGGAAAAGATCCCACCCTCTTCAAGATGACCTTAGAGAGATGGATAGGCATGCCAAGAGATCCATAATTATGACCCCCCTTCAAATTGCTAAGAACAAATCTATCTATAGCTATAATTTGGACAAGTGGGTGCAGAATGACCTAGTCGAATTGAAGAACAGATGCATCAATTTGGAGACCAAGAACATAATGCTTGAGGAAATCACTGATAATCTCAGGAAGGAGACTGTCTCCAATGCTAAAGCTAGTGTTTCTTATTACGGTATTGAGTTGGATGAAAAAATAAAAAAAGCTGTTGAGATAGCCATGATTCCCATTCAAGAGAAGATAAGCAAGAAAAAAGCTATGCTGAAGAATTTTCTTGGTATGGAAAATTCAGGAATGAAGTCTACTCTGGAGAACCTGAGCACTTTAAGCAAAGTGCTGGAAGGGAACAAAGAGGGCCCTCTGATTGAGAGCATTGATCTAACTATTCCTAGTCAACAGATGGGACTGGGTACCAGAATAAGGTCCAATACCAAAAAGAAACTTAAGGTTGAAGATCAGGACATCATGAGGCTGAAAGATAATATCAAGACTATGTAGGCTCAGCTGGAGGACTTTGAGGGTTTCTTGAAGACTCTATCTTGATCTTGGTGCTGGTGGTCTTTTTCTCTGTTTTGTTTCCAGCTCTTTTTGCTTTTTGCTGATTAGGCTTTATTGATTATCTGGGATTTGTCCCTTTGTAGTTTGCTCCATTTTGGGGTAGCTAGTTGTTCTTTTGGTTTTACATGCCTATCTCTATATATCTATGTTAAAGGGTTTCAGGGCCCCTTCAAAACCTATTTTTACCATAATAAAAAACATGGCCAATTTTGCAAAACTAATTATGCATACACTGAATTCTACATACTCCTTATTTTGTTCTGGGTTGATATTGTCAGACATGGTCTTTCTTGAATGGAATGAGTCGTTACTTGTACATTGACTAGAATGTTTGTGGAAGAAGGATGATTTGTTTTCAACCTGTAGATACTGACACTGAACAACCATTTTCTCAACACAAGGGACATTTATCATAGCCATAGAAACATGATTATTTTTAAATGGAATACACCAAGGAGTACTATCAGAAATATTGACCATTTACAATCATGAATAGTAAACCTAAATCAAATAGCTCATTTTTTATCAGCATGTGTAGTCTCTGTGTATATGAAAAATGAATGAAATATCAAGTTGGAATAAAACAGTGAACAAAAATTCAAATTCAAGGCCTAATTTATCAAGAGAAACAAACAATGCAGAACCCCACAATCAAAAAAGTGAAACTTAATAAAAAACACTACAAAACTTGATTAGGACAATGGAATTTACAAAGGAAAGCTGAGAGGATAAATCAAATAATTAAAAAAAGAAACATGCTTTGTAAAAAATGTTTGAAATCCTGTCACCAAGCACAAAAATAGGAAATAAAAAAGGGACAAATGACAAGAAATAAGAAAAATCATTAGGACTATAGAAAAATCATTAAGATTATAGAAAATCAAGTTCTAGAAATGGACGGTTCTGATGCTTTGCCATTACAACAATTGAGCATTCATTATTTGGTACTTCTTGGTGTATTCCATTTAAGTATGTCATGCACAAAGTATTCCATTTAGGCCTCATTTGATTGAGGGAATTAGGAAATGTTGGATTTGATCAAATGTTGGAAATGGTCAAATCATGGATTTGATAATCCAGTTTTTCAATTTCGGATTATAGTCTAGACCATTTGGTTGACCCAGAATATGACCGAGAAGATGTATTTCCTCTATTTGGTTCCACTTTTTGAAACCAGAATTGGAATTTGAGTATGATTTTAATTTTATTTTTTGAATTATTTTAATATTTTTTAATAAAATAATTTATTTATTTTATTTTATTTAATCTTATATAGAAAATCATAATTTTTTTTATATATTTTAAAATGTTATAATTTTTCAATTTTTTTTAATAAGGTTAATTTTTAATTTTGTTTAATTTTATATTAAAAATCATAACGAAGTCATAAACAATTAAAAAGTTCATGAGTTTATCAAAATATGTCTAACGTATCTACTTGAAATTCTAAAAGAGTTTCAGTATCTACAATAGCCCCATGTTAACCAAATTTACGCATATGGTCCTAACAAAGTAGTGCACAAACTACACAAAGAGGGCATCACATAAACATGAGTTTTGCTTTTGTTATTGAAGCAATCTTGGCGGCACTAGTTATCTCTTGAGCCTTGCACAAGTTGCACTCATTTCCTACATTAGGTATAGATGTAGATGGGGTAGATGTAAATGTGGTTTCATCGACCCACCAAAAGTATTGATATCCACTATTTCCCTGCAATACCGAATCTACATCAGTTCTTCCTAAAATGATTACTTGTCACATTATTTTTAAACATAAAATATAATTACATATCCAGAGCTTTTTCCTATTTGGGCAACCCCAAAATTGACGCCTAGGATTACTTGTGCGTGACGACTTCAACATGCATGTGCCATCACCACATTGACACATATGCACATTGACCGAAGTCATCGACACTATATCGACAAATATTTCATTGTCACAAATATTGCATTATCATTATTTTGTTAATTCATACTAATTATAATTGCAATAATAAACAACATACTAATGTAGACTTGCACATTTTTTGGCTAAGTTGAGGTCTTTGGTTTAAATCACTGGACACTCAAAACAAAATGAAAAACCAAAGACAACCATGCAATAAAAATCAATTACTAAGGAACCAAGGAACTAATTATAATTGCAATAAAAATAAACATACTAATGTAGACAAAATCTCAAATCAGATTGCAACATGAGAATGTTCAACAAGCATGCTACTTTTATTTTCATTTTTACAATTCCTCATATAACTTCTTCTCCACTTCAAACAATTGGGAGTTCCCGGGAGATACAATATTGTCTAGGCCTACACCCTTTCGGGGCCTAGAAGGATAGTGGTTTTCTGATCCATGGATTTGATTTCTCTCGAATCAAGTACTACCTGCATGATCATCTGCAACTACAGTGCTTCTTGGTCATGGCCACTTCCTAGGCAACTAATTTATTCTCTATTATCTCTGTTGCCTTGCATGCTTTGTCCTTGTTATATTTTGACTATACTTGAATTGAGGGACATTGAAGCTGTTGATCGCTCACCGCTATATTTCTAGGCTTGAAAAGGGTATATTACAGTACAATCCTCTTACCTGGGCACTACAAATAGTTTAAAGTGGTGAAGAAGTAATGAGAGTTTCCTTACCAAATCCCCTGATAGGGTATCTTACAGTCCTGGAATTGTCTTATGATGCAATGTAAAACATAAAAATTCATTCAAATACATTTCATAAAATTTTAGAAACTCCACATAATAAAATCTACTCTAACAATCCATGGTTGATTAAAGAGACTTTGTCCGCTATACTAAAAAATAGCTATTTAAATCAAATTTCCATAACAATTATGAAGGAGATCATAACCCCACCATATATATACTCATTTATTTTCATTTGATATGTATGCTATGATCAAATAAGCACATAAAAAGAAAGACTACATATCGGTGTTCATAATCGTCATGATTAATAATTACTTAATTATATTGTATATATATGTGCATACATATGGTTCTCATATATGCACATATACATATATAGCTATGTAATATTATTAATCATGTTGAAGAGAACGGAATTCTTCACTTTGGCAAAGCGGCTAAGGAAATGACATTCTTCATCTTTTAAAAATAAATCAAATGTAGATTGATTTTTGTTTATTATTAAGAAAAAAATCAAATGTACATTGCTTTTTATTAAGAATGTCATTGCCTTAGCCACAATGTATACCAGTTGCCAACCCCTCAAGGACATACTTCAGTAGAAATGATGAGCCCAAGGAATGACCTAGCCATGGTCAATTTAGAAAATTAAAGATTGAAAGAAAAGGTCAATCAATTGTACAAAGAGGCTAGGGAAGCAGAAGTGAAAAAAATGACACAAGTAATACAGTCTCTCCTAGGGTCCAAATTGAATGCTATATAGGAGCATGCATGTACTACATGAGATGAGCATAAGTTTTAGACTTTAAACAAGATTAGTTGAAGTTACAAAGGTATATTGCATGTTTAATTTCATTTTTGCATAGATTGATTAGAGGCTTATAATTATACTTTGAGAGGCCACTTCTAGAATGTGCATGATATGATCAATGAAATGAAAGGGAAGTTTAAATTTTTGACCCATATGTTTGCAACTCATAAGGTGTACACAAGGGCTATCAAAATAGAGTTGTCTAATTTTTATACTCCCATTGCTTGTCAAATGCCTCCATTTTCTGGTGAAGGAAAAGATGATAAAGAAGGGGAAATGGTCTTGAAACCTAAGTCAAAATGGAGAGAAGAAATTTTAAGAGGTATGGATCTAATGCTGGTAGATATGCATATGGCTGAAACTGTCATTTTGAAAAAAATGGATTCATACTTAGACCAGTTATCTAGGTTAGAGACAGGACCATTTGAACCACCCATGTGAACTGCCCATGTGGATGTGTTGAACAGGGGAGATGGAGTATATATATGGTGGGGTTATGATCTAATGGTCCATTTGAAATAATAGTCCTATACAAAAAAGATGGTGTTGAGCCCCAAATATCCTTGACATGAAATATATAGGCTTGCCAAGACAATTTATAAGAAAGAATTTGGGAGCAATTTTGATTAGATGAAGAAGGCACAAGAGAAAATAGCTGTCACCTGTGCATATGAAGTGGTGCTAATGGACGATACAGTTACTGGACAACCATTGTGATAACTTGTTGTAATGTCCCCAAGTAAATTCAACTAGTTTATGCATAAAAGGACCTATGTTTAATATACTTGAATTAAATTTATACATAAACACTACATTAACTTAATTATTACATTTATACATAAACACTACATTAACTTAATTAAGGACATCATTGAGCTAGGATCCCACTGTACAAATAATCACGAGTACAACTTAAAATTAATCAACACATGAGAGACCCTTACCATTATGTTCCATCATAAGACTGATCAAGTACAATCTCAAAGAAACCAAACATAAACATATATATACACAAACATCTGTATCTCAACAAAACCATGGCATAGTTGTTGGAAACTGCAATTGAAGTAATTGTTCTATTGTCATTGATGTCAAACCTTAACTGGTAAGACTATTTCTATCTAAGAAAGTACTATATTTATCAATTGATGAGAAGGATTAGGGCAAGGTTGGTAACAATAGCACCTAGGGAAAGGTTGAGTTATCTTGATACTTCAATGAGTACTTGATTATATGGCACTATGATAACACAATTTATTGTTTATCTAAGTAAGAAGCAAGACTGAACAAGTAGGCTTAACTGAGAAAAAGTGAACAAATCTAGTTTAAGCCGAGTGATGTTAGTGTTGACTGAGAGCCAGTATATGCCGAGTAAATTCAGTGTTGATTGAACATCAGTTTATTGCCGAGTGACATTATTTTCTGGTGATAATGAAGAGGTGGCCAAGAGTGATGACCGAGGAGTTGAACATAGTATTGACTGAGTGTCAGTAATTTACATTTGAAGAAGAATTCAGATTCCTAGCCGACATAGTTGAATTCTTGGATTATGTAAAATGTGTTGACTTTATTTATAAAGTGTATGGAGGATTTAATGCATAATAAATCATTTTATTGAGATTTCAATAAGGAGATTGAAGATGTTTCTAAAAGGATGGATGAAGAACTTAAATGTTGGAAGGATTCGATGGATCCAACCGAAACCTAAGATCTATGGAGGAGATTAAGTGACAAAAGAGAGATCTATCTGTTGAAGAGATATAAGATAACCTAAGCATGAGGTTGAGATATGATGCTAGAAGTTGTTGATATTATTGATTGACAAAGCAGAAAGGCTGAAGGTGAAGAGGTTGATCAAAGTTGTGATTGCTTGAAGGGTTTTCTGAGAAGATCAGTGATGGAGATGGAAATGGTACTCAGTTAGTAAGCCATTATATGTGTATGGAATTGGATCTGATTATTTGCAAAGTGAGTTGTATGTTTTTCAGATCAATACTACTACTACTTTCTAACCATTGTATCAGTCAAATCCTTTAATCAAGGTTGACCTAACAGTCATTGTATAAATCATTTAATCAAGGTTGCATTCTAATGGAATGTAATTAAGTCCTCTAATAAGGTGCACTCTTAATAGGGTGGTTGAAATCCTTTAACAAGGTCACACCTAGCAGTGTGTTTGTAAATGTTTGACAGGGTGGCTTTTCACAGAGCTCACTTCAGAAGAGTGAATATATTAGTAGCATGTTACAAAATGGTTTTTCCCAAATTGAGTTTCCACTATAAATCCTGGTGTTAATACTTGTGTGAATGTTTTTGTTTTGAACATTTCTATGTTTTTCAAGTTAACTACTATTGGATAGTGGACTACATTGTTATCTATTTCTAGCATACATTCTTCAATGACCGAGTAGTTATTGGTTCTTAGATTTGAATTTTTTGAAGTGTTTGAGAGATTTTTTTATACATCTAGACCTGAGAACAACTGATTCACCCCCCCTCTTTATTGTTCTAAATCATATTAACAATTTGTATCAGAGCTGTTGGTGCTTAATTAGGACAAGTTTGAAGGTACTTGAAGCAAATGATCAAGATGTATAAAAAGGAGGTACCAAAGCTGAATAAGGAGAACTTCCTTGCATGGTAGAGTTTGATGAAACTGTACCTAGCTAGAATTGGTGACTCAGTGAAATATTATGTTGAAAATGATTATCTTACACTTGTTGCACCTTTTACTGCCAAGGAGATGAGAGCCAAACATGAACACAACCAAGCAATGTTGGAGATTGCATCTACCTTTGTTAGAATAACTAAGAGGGGGGTGAATTAGTTATCCAGTGTCCCAAAACAAAATGTATAATTCAAAACAACTTCTCTAATTTCTGGTCCTCGGTAAATAATAAATACTTTCACTGTCTATGCTTTTACTGATTACCAGTCAAATACTATAATAGTTACTGATCAAATCTAACATGTAACATGTAAAGAATGATAAAAAACATATATCACAATCAACACATAACACAAGAGATTTAACATGAAAACCCTGTAAAGGGAAAAACCACCTAGAACTGGCAACCCAAAATTGTTCACTCTTCTAAAGTGAGGTCGATTAAGACCCAACCCTGTTAAAGGTTTACAAACACACTGTCAGGTGTGACCTTGTTAGAGGATTTTAGACTAGAATTTATTGTCCAACCAACATTCACTATGGGGTTGATAGGATAACAATGTTCATTCTATGAATGATACATCATAAGACTTTCAGAGTCCACTCGGTTAAGAGATTTTGACTGTATACAATGGTTAAATATGTAACAGTAAATGACCTACCTTAATAAAACTTCAATTGCAAATTACAGATCAATATTCAGTCCATACAAATCCTTCTAATCAATATTTCACTTCAGATTCAATACTGTAGCGACTTACTGTCCGTTGGTAATTGCTCTCAATAGCTAGGTAATTGTTCTGTAGCTCGATTTTTACTTAACCATTATGATCAGAATGCATGAAAACCTTGTTCACGTGATATTCTTGTAGTTTCTACTTCTTCCGACATTATTTCATAAAGAAATTTATGTTCTCCTATATAGAAGGGTAAATCATTTTCTTCTCCACCATCAGATTTTACTGCTTAACCACATTCATAGATTTTGCCACTTCAAACTTTCTCGACACTTGTGTCAATAACACGTTTGATTCTCATCCTTTAGATCTTTTCTAAATTTCATTAGTCACCGATCTGTGTAACAAACATTATCCATTACCTCGATGTTATATTCTTGCCAGCTCATCAATCTTACCGGCTAAACTAATCATTTAGTTCATTCTGTTATACTCGGTTAACAAAGCAATGTGTCGGTTAACACTGCTCGGTTAATACAGCGATCGGTATACACTACACTTTGTCGGTGTCTACTAGAAATGCTTCATTTATTGACAACACTGCTTTGTGTCTTTCAACTCTATACTTCATCATAGATGAATGCAACATAATAAAGTCAATATCATCAAGTCATAGACTCATCAAAAAGTTACTCAATGTGTTCCTTATCCTCATCTATCATGTACATCTTTCCTCATGTTGATTTCTCTATTCTTCATATCTTTCACCTTTCTTCAGATGTCTCAGTATAGTAACTTACAAGATAAGTGCTGTCAAACTAGTTGACATCAATGACAACATAATAATAATTTAATCATACTACATATCTAATTAGAAACTTCTCAGTGATCTTGCAATCATAGATTCTTTAATTAGATTCCAAATTAGTTGTAGTTCAACAATCTCTCCCTTTGGCATTGATGGCAACTCAAGTAATATGAAATGTACCATACACATACCAAACATATATTCTACAGCTTTGTGAACAAAATGGTGTAAGTCAAATAGACTTAATATGTTTAATCACTATGTTACTAAACCAACATTAAATAATACAGCTTTACCATTCTATAGTTGTGATCTTTTCAATTCTCTTGTTCTTGCTTCTGTTCTCTGTAACTGATCTTAAATACTCTGTCTCATTCAAATTGTCTCTCCCTTAGATAATTCTCATTAGTGCTTGTTCCTTTTCATATTATTTATCCCTCCCTTTGATAGCAATGCCAAAGAAACAAATAAACAAACAATTATGTCTTCCTCTGTATCTCTATATACTGATATTCAAATCGGTTAAAGTTCTCAAACTTAATCACAATCTTGAACATGATTCAAAGTGTGAACTATGCTGCATCAACATGAATGATCTTCTGATATAAGTAGGCTGATGTAACAACCAGATCACATTAGTGACCAATAGACAGGGGATGCACCCCAAGTCTAGTCCTCAAGTATTCAAATGTTTCCTTCGGTAGAGGCTTTGTAAAAATATCTGCAAGTTGTTCTTTAGATGTGACAAATTCTAACTTCACTTGCTTTTCTTGCACTTGTTCTCTTAAGTAATGATACTTAATAGATATATGCTTTGTCTTAGAGTGCATCACAAGATTCTTTGAAATATTAATAGCATTAGTGTTGTCACAATATATAATCACCAGGTTAGTGATTACCTCATTCATTCCTTCCAACACTTGTTTGATATATGCAATGTTTGAACAATTAGTAGCAGCAGCAACATACTCTACTTTAGCTATAGACTGAGAAATACAAACCTTCTTTTTCCTTGTCTAGGTTACAAGTCTTTCACCAAAGAAAAATGCTCCTTCGGTGGTGCTTTTTCTATCATCCACATTTCTAGCCCAATCAGCATTGGTGTAAACTTTCAGTTCAAACTTCCCTTCCTTAGGATACCATAATCCATAATTCTCTATTTTCTTCAGGTATCTTAAGATCCATTTTGTAGCTATCATGTGTGATTCTCTGGGATTAGCAAAAAATCTTGCAACAATACCCACAACATGTGCAATATCTGGTCTACTGTGAACTACGTACATTAACTTACCAATCATGGATCGGTAAAGTGTCTAGTTTACTTTTGTAGTTTCATCCTCCTTTGTCAATTTGCATCCAGTAGCCATCAGTGTTCCTACAAGTTTAGCATCTTCCATGCCAAATGGCTTCAGTACTTCATTTATGTATTTTGATTGTGTGATGAATATCCCATCACTCTGCTGAATCACTTGTAGTCCAAGAAAGAACTTAATCTCTCTAAACATAGACATTTCAAATTCCTTTTGCATTTCATCAGAAAATGTCTTGCAGAAAAGATCTAAGCCTCCAAAAATAATGTCATCAACAAATATTTTAGCAATGATAATAGTATCATCAGTATCACCTTTCACATATAGATTGCTTTTTTCACTTGTTCTAACAAATCCAATACTTAACAAGTAAGTATGCAGTCTTTCATACCATGCTCTCGGTGCTTGCTTCAATCCATATAAAGCTTTATGTAATCTACATACCATGTCTTTATTGTCGGGATCAACAAATCCTTCAGGTTGTTCAATGTAGACCTCTTCTTCAAGTATACCATTTAAAAATGCTGACTTCACATGCATGTGAAAGACTTTGAATTTTTTGTGTGCAACATATGCAAGTAGCATTCTAACTCCTTCTAATCTAGCAATAGGTGTAAATGTTTCACCATAGTCAATGCCTTCTTCCTGTGCATATCCCTTGCATACCAATCTAGCTTTATTTCTTGTGACTTCACCATTTTCATTCAGTTTATTCCTGTATATCCACTTAGTACCGATAACATTCTTATCTTTTGGTCAGGGTACTAAGGACCAGGTTTTGTTCTTTTCTATTTTCTCTATTTCCTCCTTCATTGCATTAACCCATTATTCATTCTCTAATGCAACTTTCACAATTTTAGGTTCAAATTCACAAATTAGACATGTACCTTGTCTTGTTTTGCTTCTAGTTTGCATTCTAACATATCTGTCTCCAATGATTTGTGTCTCAGGATGATGTCTTGTGAAAAAACTAGCTAGAACTCAGTTTATCCTTTCTTTCTCATCTTGTTCAGGGTCATTTCATTGGTCGGTAGCTCCATCTTCTTCCTCGGTTTGTGTTGTCTGTTGTCCTGCATTGTTTCCCTCTTGACTAGTTGTTACAGCTTGCATTGTCGGTAGATACTCTAGATGTTCAATGTAAGTGAATCTACTGTAGTCTTTTGGTTCCTTTGTACTTTCCTTTGTGTTCTTATCATCAAACTCATCAACATGAACATTAGTACTTTCAACTATCTTATTTGTGACCTTATTCAAACATTTATATGCTTTACTTGTAGTGGAATATCCCAGAAATATCCCTTCATCTCCTTTAGAATCAAATTTTCCATTTCTTTCATCTTTCAAAATAAAGCATTTACTTCCAAAAATTCTGAAATAACTTACAGTAGGTTTGTGTCCAAACCATAGTTCATAAGGTGTTCGGTTGGAGTCCTTCTTCAGTTGTACTTGGTTAAGAAAATACACAGTTGTACTGACAGCTTCCCTCCAATATGTCTGAGCAACATTCTTTTGTATCATTAATGTTCTAGCACAGTCAATTATAGACCTGTTCCTCCTTTTAGCAATGCCATTTTGCCAAGGTGTCCTCGGTGCAGATACCTATCTTTTGATTCCATGTTCATTACAAAAATTAGTAAATTCATTAGAGATAAATTCACCTCCTCTATCAGATCTTAAGCATTTTATCTCCTATCCAGTTTCTTTCTCTACCTTAGCTTTATACCACTTAAACATTTTGAAAGCTTCATATTTCTCTTTCAGGAACATAACACTCATCAATCTAGTATAGTCATCAACAAAAAGAATAAAATATCTATCACCAGAATAGCTCTGAGTTCTCATAGGACCACATAGATTGGTATGAACCAACTCAAGTATCTTCTTTGTTGAATAGTCTTTGCTTTTAAAACTAGACTTAGTCATCTTACCTTTTTGACATTCATGGCACATGGCATGATTAGGTTTTGTCAAGTTAGGCAATCCTCTAACTCTTTTCCTTCTACTAATCTTGATCATGTTGTCAAAGTTCACATGGCATAACCTTATGTGCCACAACCAAGCATCTTCATCCTTTATTAACAAACAAGAAGATTGATCCATATCAAGATAGAATAGATTACCTCTGGATTGTGTACGAGTTCCGACAAGTCTTCCTCCATCATCATAGATCTTCATCTTTTTGCTCTCAAAAGCCAGTCGGTGGTGTGAGTTGTTTAGCTGAGCCAAACTTAACAGATTATAGTTTAGTCCATCTACCTAGTATGCATTTTTACATTGTAATCTATCATTGATAATCAGTGAGCCTTTACCTCTTACCATACAAGGTGCATCATTTCCCATTCTCATAGATCCTCCATTATATTCAAGAAGATGATCAAACTTCTCTACATCACCAGCCATATGATGTGTAAAACCACTGTCTATGATCCATGTATCATTTTTGCTTACTTTAGAGATCAGTGTTGTCTCTTCATGTTTCTCTTCCTCCTCTAAGTCATCTTTCATAGCAACAAATACAACTTCCATATCATCATCAGAATCAGATTCAGTTTCAATATCTTTGGCTATGTAACATACCTTTTTGCCTTTTTCATCTTGGTTGTCTCTGTTGTTGTGTCGGTAGGCTCTGTTGACTCTTCTCCTATAGCTTCCTTCAGATCAGTCTTTAGATCTATCATCATCTTTCTTCTGAGGACATCTAGCAGTGATCTGACTGACTTCTTTACAATTAAAGCATGCCAAAGGTAGCTTACCTCTATACCTTCCTTTTCCTTTGGGAAATCTTCTGGCCATAAGAGCTTCAAGCTCATCAAGTTCATCATCAGTATTGTCATCACTATCACAATTCTTACTATTCCTACTAGACTTTCCAATGTTCAAAGAAGACATGAAAGTGAATTCAACAGAAGGAACAACACTGTTATCAAAGTTGTTTAATTCAAAAGTTGAAAGTTTACCAATCAGAGTGCCAAGAGTAAGGTTGGATGTAGCTCTTGTTTCATTAATTGCAGAAATCTTGATTGCATAAACTGGTAGCAAAGTTCTGAGAATCTTGCTTATCACTGTTTCATCATCAATTACTCCATCAGATGCTCTAATACCATGTACCACCTCTTTGAGTCTATTTGAATATTGGACAATGTTCTCACCTTCTTTCATTCTCATATCATCAAATCTGCCTCTCAGACTTTCAGCTCGGGCTCTTTTGACATTCAGATCTCCACTATATATTTGTGTTAATTTATCCCACATTTCTTTGATAGTCGTGCATGTCTTAATATCTTCAAATTTAGTGTCGGTACAAGTAGTAGCAAGTTCCATCATAGTAATATTGTGTTCATGCTTGTCCTTCAATTGATCAAGAGTTAAGGGACCGATGGACGGTTGTATGTAGCCATTCTCCATCAGATCTAGTGCAGAGTTCCAATTTCCAGATATGTGCAGCTTCATCCGACTTTGCCATACTGTGAAGTTCTCTTTGTTTAGTTTCGGTACTTCCCTCTTATACATCTTGAGACCTTTATGCTTAAGTTCTTAAAACTTTGTTCCAAGCAACCAACGCTCTGATACCAATTGTTAGAATAACTAAGAGGGGGCTGAATTAGTTATCTAGTGTCCCAAAACAAAATGTATAATTCAAAACAACTTCTCTAATTTTTGCTCCTCAGTAAACAATAAATACTTTCACTGTCTGTGCTTTTACCGATTACCAGTCAAATACTATAACAGTTACTGATCAAATCTAACATGTAACATGTAAAGAATGATAAAAAATAGATATCACAATCAAAACATAACACAAGAGATTTAACGTGGAAACCCTGTAAAGGGAAAAACCACCCGGGACCAACAACCCAAAATTATTCACTCTTCTGAAGTGAGGTCGGTTAAGACCCAACCCTGTTAAAGGTTTACAAACACATTGTCAGGTGTGACCTTGTTAGAGGAATTTAGACTAGAAGTTATCATCCAACCAGCATTCACTATGGGGTTGACAGGATAACAATGTTCATTCTATGAATGATACATCATAAGACTTTCAGAGTCCACTCGGTTAAGAGATTTTGACTGTATACAGTGGTTAAATATGTAACAGTAAATGACCTGTCTTAATACAACTTCAATTGCAGATTACAGATCAATATTCAGTCCATACAAATCCTTCTGATCAATATTTCACTTCAGATTCAATACTATATCAACTTACTATCCATCTGTAATTGCTCTTTGTAGCTCGGTAATTGTTCTATAGCTCGGTTGTTACTTAACCAGTACGATTAGAATGCATGAAAACCTTGTTCACATGATATTCCTATAGTTTCTACTTCTTCTGGCATTATTTCATAAAGAAATTATGTTCTCTTATATAGATGGATAAATCATTTTCTTCTCCACCATCAGATTTTTCTGCTTAACCACATTCATAGATTTTGCCGCTTCAAACTTTCTTGGCACTTGTGTCAATAACACATTTGATTCTCATCCTTTAGATCTTTCCTAAATTTTGTCAGCCGTTGATCTGTGTAACAAACATTATCCATTACCTCGATGTTATATTCTTGCCAACTCATTAATCTTATCGGCTAAACTAATCATTTAGTTCATTCTGTTATGCTCGGTTAACAAAGAAATGCATCGGTGAACACTGCTTAGTTAATACTATGATTGGTATACACTACACTCTGTCAGTGTATACTAGAAATGCTTCATTTACCGACAACACTACTTTGTGTCTTTTAGCTCTATACTTCGTCATAGATGAATGCAACATAATAAAGTCAATATCATCAAGTTATAGACTCATCAACAAGTTACTCAATGTGTTCTTTATCCTCATCTGTCATGTACATCTTTCCTCATGTAGATTTCTCTGTTCTTCATCTCTTTCACCTTTCTTTAGATTTCTCGGTATAGTAACTTACAAGATAAGTGTTGTCAAACTAGTTGACATCAATGACAACATAATACTCTTTTAATCATACTACATATCTAATCAGCAACTTCTCAGTGATCTTGCAATCACAGATTCTTCAATCAGATTCCAAATTAGTTGTAGTTCAACAACCTTAAGCTATCTTGAATTTGAAGACATCAAAGACTATATCAATGCTAAGAAAATGTGGGACACTCTTGCAAATATCTATGGTGGTGATGAAAATGTACTAAGGGAAAAAGTTGAAAGCTTGAGAGGTAAGTTTGATGAAATGAAAATGCAAGAAGGTGAGAATATTGCTCAATATTGTGGTAGAATCAAGGAGGTAGTAAATGCTATTAGAAGAGCTAATGGAAATATTGATGATGAAACTATTATTGGAAAAGTTCTGAGAACTTTTCTTCCTATATATGCCATCAAAATTTCAGCAATTCAAAAATCTAGATGCAACCCTGGTAATACTCTAACTTTGGAAAGTCTTGTTGGTAAGCTTACTACTTTTGAGCTTTCTAACTATGATAACTATACTGTTGAAAATGTTGAATCTGCATTCAAGTCACAAATGGTTTTGCATAAGTTTAAGAAGGAAAAAGAAAATTGTCTAAGTGAAAGTGAATATGATACTGACACATTTGATGAAGAACTAGAGGATCTTGAAGCTCTTATGGCCAGAAGATTCAAGAGGGGAAAAGGAAAATATAAAGGTAAACTTCCTAACATATGTTTTTCATGTAACAAAGGTTGCCATATAGCTGCAAAATGTCCTAACAGGGGTGAAAAGGATGAGGAAAAAGACAAAAAATACAAGGATAAGAGAGCAAATAGAGGTTATCGAAGGTACAAGGACTACAAGGACAAAGGTAAGAAATCTTGCTATATTGCTGAAGAAGAAACTAAAACTGATGATGATGATTTTGAAATTGATGTAGTTTATGTTGCTATGAAAGATGAATCTGATGAAGATGAGAAAACTACTATTATTGATAGTGGTTGCTCACATCACATGACTGGTGACAAAAGTAGATTTGATACCCTAGATCATTACAAACGTAGAAGTGTTAAGTTTGGTAATGATGCACCATGTCCTATAAAAGGTAAAGGTTTGGTTAAGCTAATTGATAAAATTACTTGTGAAAATGCCTATTGGGTTGAAGTTCTTAACTATAATTTTCTAAGTGTTTCACAGCTTAATAGCACTAGTTACTGAGTGGAGTTTCATCACATAAATGCCAAAATATTTGATGCCATTGGTGAACTGATTGGAAGTGGAGAGCAGACTAGAGGTAATTTGTTCTATCTAGATTTATCTGAGGAGACATGCTTGATTGCATAGTTTGATGATGTTTGGTTATGGCATAAGAGGTTATGTCATGTTAACTTCAACAATTTGGTGAATATTAGTAAAAAGAAGAAAGTTAGAGTTTTTCCAAGATTGAAGAAACCTGATAATGTGATGTGCAAACAATGTTAGTTGGGTAAAATGCCAAAGTCTAGTTTCAAGAGCAAGACCTTTACTTCTGAAAATGCTTTAGATCTAGTTCATATTGACTTTTGTGGACCTATGGGTGTACAAAGATATTGTGGTGCTAAATAATTTATTCTCTTTGTTGATGATTATACTAGGATGATGACTGTAATGTTTCTAAAATAAAAATTTGATGCATTTCAGTTGTTTAAGTGGTATTTGGCTAAGTTTGAAAAGGAGACAGGTCAGAACCTAAAATGTCTGAGATCTAACTGAGGTGGAGAGTTTATATCAAATGAGTTCAATCTGTTCTGCAATGATAGAGGAATTAAGAGACAAATGTCTACACCTAGAACACCTCCACATAATGGTATAGCCAAGAGGAGGAATAGATCTATCATGGACTATTCAAGGACACTAATGATTGAGAAGAATGTTACACAAAAATACTGGAGAGAAGCTCTAAGTACAACTATTTATACCTTAAACTGAGTACAAATAAAAAAGGTACAAATGTTACACCTTATGAACTATGGCACGGTTATGCACCTAATGTAAAATACTTTAGAATTTTTGGGAGAAAATGCTATATACTAAAATACAATAGGAATGGAAAGTTTGATGCTAAAAGTGATGAGGGCATATTCTTAGGTTATTCCACAAAAAGTAAATCTTACAAGTGTTTAAACTCTAACACTAACAAAATTATGGAAAGTGCAAATGTGAAAGTTGATGAATTTGCAGAGAAAAATGAACAAGAGAGTAAAAGAGAACCTGAATATTATAGATCTTTTGTCTATATGGAAGAAGGAGAGGAGAGTAATACACCTACACCTGATGCAGAGTCTCAGGTAGTTAATGTCGAGCATCAAGAAGACAATGCCGAGTATCAGGAGGATGTTGCTGATCATCAGGAAAAGGTTACCAAGAAATCAAAGGCTGAATCTGATAATCTTATTGATGAACCTGAAGAGAAAGGAGAAAAGAAAATTGAACCTACTCTGGCACAGTATGTAAGAAGACATCATAGGCCTGAGCAAATCATTGGAGATAAAGATACTAGAGTTTTGACCAGAAGTAAGTTGAGAGACCCTACATGTTTGTTGTGTGAGTTTGAGCCTAAGACAACAAGGGAGGCATTAGAAAATAAAGACTGGATTCAAGCCATGAATGAGGAAATAGACCAAATAGAAAAGAATGATACCTGGACTTTGGTGTCGATACCAAAAAACAAAACTGTCATTGGAACAAAATGGGTATTCAGAAATAAGCGTAATGAACATGGAAAAATCACAAGGAACAAAGCAAGGCTGGTATGCAAGGGTTATGCTCAAGAAGAAAGAATAGACTATGGGGAGACATTTTCCCCAGTAGCAAGATTAGAAGGACTAAGAACTCTACTAGCATATGTTGCTTACAGAGATTTCAAGGTATACCAAATGGATGTCAAATCTACATTTTTGAATGGTATATTAGAAGAAGTGTACATTGAGCAACCTGAAGGATTTGTTAACCCAAACAAGAGAAATATGGTTTGTACGCTGGACAAGGCACTGTATGGTTTGAAGCAAGCCCCCAAAGCATGGTATGAGAGGCTGCACAATTACTCGATATAGATTGGATTTCCAAGGACAAATGACACCGAAAATCTGTACATGAAAGATGAAGAAGGTAAAGGCATTTTGTCAGCTAAGATTTTTGTAGATGATATCATATTTGGTGGACAAGATGCCTTGTGTAAGAAATTTTCAAATGAGATGCAAACTGAGTTTGAAATGTCTATGTTTTGTGAGATAAAGTTCTTTGTTGGTCTGCAAGTCTATCAGATGGAAAGAGGTATTTTTATCACACAGTCTAAATATATTAAAGAGATACTGAAAACCTTTGGTATGGAGGACTCAAGGCCAGTAAGTACTCCCATAGCTACTAGACAGAAACTATCTAAGAATGATGATACTACTGACATGAACCAAAATCTATGTAGATCCATGATTGGAAAGTTGCAATATGTTATTCACAATAGACCAGATATTGCTCTAGCAGTTGGGATTGTGGCAAGATCCTCTGCCAATCCTAAGGAAAGTCATATGATGGCTATGAAGAGGATAATGAGATATCTAAAAGGGACAGAAGACTTTGGATAGTACTAAAAGAAGCGTGAAAAATTTAAACTAAGAGTCTATACTGATGTAGATTGGGCAAGAAATGTAGATGATAGAAAAAGTACTAGTGGTGGAGCTTTCTTTCTTGGATAGAGATTAGTTTCCTGGACAAGCAAGAAACAAAATTGCATTTCCCAATCTACAACTAAATCTGAGTATGTAGCAGCTGCAGTGAACTGTTCAAACATGGTATAGATAAAGCAATTGTTGAAAGGAATGAAAGAAGAGATCACTAAAATAGTTGTCATATAGTGTGACAACACAAGTGATATCAACATATCAAAGAACCCAGTGATGCACACAAAGACCAAACATATTTCTATCAAGTATCATTATTTGAGGGAATTGGTACAAGATAAAGAAGTGAAAATGGAGTATGTGAATACAAAGGAACAACTAGCAGACATATTCACCAAAGCCTTACCTAAGGATGCTCATGAATATCTTAGAGGTAAATTAGGGGCACTTCCCCTAACCGAGGCTGCCTAGTCAAGCTAGGAGCACTGCATCAAATGTACTGCATAGAATATCTGACAAATTGATGCAGAAAAGGTCACACTTTAGGAGCAACCTAGAGTTGTGAAAAGAATAGAAAAGCTATAAATAGTCATAAGCAAGATGACAGAGGGAGAAACATTATTAATGAGCTGACAAGATGATATCTACATTTGAAAGATGCAAGTTCTAGTTGTTGCTTTGGTATTATTGTCAAAGAGGGAGATAAGTCAGATGAAAACACATGGAAGATCAAGAAAGAGGGAGAGATTCAGAGGAAAAGAGGCACATAAAAGATTCAGAGGGAGTTATTGTGTGGTCGGTCAAGCAAGCCAATAGAGTGATTCAAAATCAAAATGAAGCTAAGGATATTACAAATATTTCTGATGAACTGACAAGTTTTGGATTGGTTGGTGAATCATGTGTTATTCATATGGTGTTGCCATCAATGCCAAAGAGGGAGATTATTGGAAACTACAATTGAAGCAATTGTTGTATTGTCATTGATGTCAAACCTTAACTGGTAATATTGTTGCTATCTAAGAAAGTACTATATCTATCAGTTGATGAGAAGGATTAGGGCAAGGTTGGTAACAATATCACCTAGGGAAAGGTTGAGTTATCTTGATACTTCAATGGGTACTTGATTATATGGCACAATGATAACATAATGTATTGTTTATCTAAGTAATAAGCAAGACTGAACAAGTAGGCTTAACTGAGAAAAAGTGAAGAAATCTAGTTCAAGCCGAGTGATGTTAGTGTCGACTGAGAGCCAGTATATGCTGAGTAAATTCAGTGTTGACCAAACATGAGTTTATTGCCAAGTGAGAAAATTGAAGAGGTGACCGAGTTGCGCAGTGATGACCGAGGAGTTGAACATAGTATTGACCAAGTGTCAATAATTTACATTTGAGGAAGAATTCAAATTCCTACCCGACATAGTTGAATTCTTGGATTAAATGTAAAACATGTTGACTTTATTTATAAAGTGTATGGAGCATTTAATGCACAATAAATCATTTATTGAGATTTCAATAAGGAGATTGAAGATGTTTCTAGAAGGATGGATGAAGAACTTAAATGTTGGAAGGATTCGATGGATCTTACCAAAACCTAAGATCTATGAAGGAGATTAAGGGGCAAAAGAGAGATCTATCTGTTGAAGAGATATACGATAACCTAAGTATGAGGTTGAGATATGATGCTAGAAGTTGTTGATGTTATTGATTGACAAAGCAGAAAGGTTGAATGTGAAGAGGTTGATTAGAGTTGTGATTTCTTGAAGGGTTTTACGAGCAGATCAGTGATGGAGATGGAAATGGTACTCAGTCAGTAAGCCAGCATATGTGTATGGAATTGGATCTAATTATTTGCAAAGTGAGTTGTATGTTTTCCAGATCAATACTACTACTACTTTCTAACCATTGTATCAGTCAAATCCTTTAATCAAGGTTGACCTAATAGTCATTGTATAAATCTTTTAATCAAGGTTACATTCTAATGGAATGTACTTAAGTCCTCTAACAAGGTACATTCTTAACAGGGTGGTTGAAATCCTTTAACAGAGTCACACCTAGTAGTGTGTTTGTAAACCTTTGACAGGGTTGGTTTTTCATAGAGCTCACTTTAGAAGAGTGAATATATCAGTAGCATGTTACAAACTGGTTTTTCCCAAATTGGGTTTCCACTATAAATCCTGGTGTTAATACTTGTGTGAATGTTTTGGTTTGAACATTTCTATGTTTTGCAAGTTAAATATTGTTGGATAGTGGACTGCATTGTTATATATTTCTGGCATACATTCTGCAATGATTGAGTAGTTGCTAGTTATTAGATCTGAATTTGTTGAAGTGTTTGAGAGATTTTTTTATACATCTAGACCTGAGAACAGCTGATTCACCCCCCATCTCTGTTGTTCTAAATCATATTAACAATAGCAACCATACACACAAAAATATTATGACCCAAAAGTTTTTTTGTTTAAACACAATTTTAATGCTAAGACTATAACTTATGGTATAAGTTCTATATGAGTTCTATGTGTTAATTTATGTTATATTAGTTTGAATTATATAATGTTAGTAGCCTATTAATAATCATATTGTTGTTCTTGAATATGGTAGTTTGAGGGGTGGATAATTAGAGGTTAAATGTGATTGAAATGAATGACATCATCCTCTCATATTTGATAATATATATTTATTCTTATTTGTGTACAATCATGGTGTAACTCTTTTCTTCAATCCTACTTTTTAAAGGTATAGTATATAATTGTTGAACACACAAACGAAGAAATAAATCATATTAATGTATATGAATGCCCAAATTTTGGCTAATAGAACTTGAGAGTACATCAGATTAAAATACCAAGTTAAAAAAATTTAATTATAATTCCTATTAAAAAAACTAACACAAGATAATATAAAAGATATTAGATATACTAAATATAAAACAACATTTTATTTGTAAGATCTTTACCAAAAAATAAAAAAACAAATGAAATTGTTTTCCTTTCATAACTCAAAGTTATCCATAGTAGATAATCACACTTTATTCAAATATTCTATGTAGTTCTAAATAGATTATGCTTAGCATAGAAGTTAAAACAGAAAAGAGAAGCAAATTAATAAACGCAAAAATACTATATATCCTCAACTATTTTCATATCACATGGAGAGAAGTAAAATAATTGTGTACAAGAAATCATACCTTCATAGAATTAATATCATACAATAAATCAAATAGAAACTAAATAAACCACAATTAGTACTTATTTAGCAAATAAAGCACAATTAAGCATCCTATGGCTCTCTATCTAAGAGTGTTAATGTGAAGCTCTCACCAAGCTACCATTAACAACAGTCCTAGAATGAGAAATGATAATGATAAAGCAAATGATAACAATTAATTCAAATTGAAATGCTAAATTGCTCCTAAAATGCCTTTCTAGCTATAAAATGCAAGAGGTTAGATGCAATTCTCAGATGTGTGGTTATGAATTATGATTGATTTTAGCCTTCCTTTTATAGATTTATGCAAGGGTAGGGGGTGTAGTTGTGTTGATCATGATTAAGCCTTGGTTGAGTCTTTGGTTCCACCCTTTGAAGATAATTTAAATATTGTGTCCTCAAAGCTTGGGACAAGGAGACAAGATGAGTGGACAAGATGCTCTTTCACCTTGAGTGATTGGGATTGAATTTGGATTGAATTTGGCTTGATCCATGTGAATGCCTTTCCTCAAATCCTATTGGTTGATTGAATTCCCTCTCCTTTTCGGTTGTCGAGAGAAATTAGGATTTATTAATTGATTTATTTAGCCATGTACCCTTTGAATGGGTTGAATTTAATTTAATTCAAAACTATACAATTAATAGAATTAATTGCACTTTGATTTGATTTCACTTGATTAAAATGCTCTCAATTTTGATTTATCTTGAATTAAATCTTGATTTTAATTTTGATTGGCTAAATGTTTGATTGGATTCAATTAATTTGATTGTGTCCTTTATTTTCTTTGATTTACCTTGATTTACTTTGATTTAGTACTTAATTGTCTTTGTCCATTTTTAGGTGATTCTAAATGCCCCTCTTTGAGTTGATGTACGAAGCATGTCAATTCATAGAATACTCTAAACTTGCTGATGATAGGTCCTGAATTTGTCGATGGTCAATCTTTGATGTTCATTTGATGTTATTCGATGATCGATTCTTGATATCTGATATGAGATTGATGCAGATTCTGATGATGTTTATTCAATTGATATTGTTCAGTGATGGTCGTTTTGATGATTGATCCTTGATATGATGGTTGATCTAATGAAAAATCCTGATGTGATACCAGATTTGATGATTGATTTTGATGTGATGCCCCATTCGATTAATTTACAAAAAATTTTCTAATAAACACTTTTACTTTGATTTGATGGTTGATCTCCTGATTCAATGATGATGTTACTGATGCTAATTATCTGATGGTATGCCCCCTCAAAAATGAAATAAAATTTGATCAATGGTTGAGAATTTTTGCAATTTAGGTCAATTTACGTTGATTTAGTTCCATTTATAATGAATTTTGATTTCATTTTCGATATTGTTTTTACGTCTGTTTGATTACAAATGCCCCTGTTTTGGATGTTTTGATGAAAATTACAAGTTATTAGGTCAATTGTGGTAAAAGATTCCTCCTTTAGGTCAAATATACCCTTTTTAGGTCAAAAGAGCTATATAAAGGGGTAAAAATTCCTTTTCACTATTCATTTTCACTTTTACTTTTCACATTTTACTCTCTGACCTTTGTTGAATTTTGACGATGTCGATCCCCATCTATGAGCATAGATTCAAGTGAGGTCATCGATATCAGTGTCTACCTGGCTTTGGACCTCCAGTGAGTACTTATACTTCCTCATTTTGTCGTTTCATGCATTTAATTTCAAGAAATTTGTATTTTCCCTGTAGAAACCCTCTTTTTTTTCTTTTTAAAATTCAAATAGCACTTTTGCTCAATTAAACTATGCTTTCACCCTCCAAATTGCGCTTCCGCGACTTTAAGTTGCACTTTCACATTTCAAAACTGTGCTTATATTTGCCAGTTTTAGACCCTAATATGCTTTTGCCATGTTAAAGAGCACTTTTGCTCTTTTTTTTCACTTTTGCCAATTTAAACAACACTTCCAATCTTTTTAATTGCACTTTCAAATTCTTTTGGTACCTTTTCCCCAAAATGTGCTTTTAATCCTTTAAGTAGCACTTTTAAACATTTCAACAATGCTTTTGTGTTTGTGCACTTTTTAAGCCTGAAATAGCGCTGTTACCCTGCCAGAAATGATTTGAAATTGTTGAAGTCCACTTTTCAATTTTCTCAACGTCTTCGATCAGATGATAAGTTAAAGTCATGAACTTGATGTTTTTTAGAAATTTATAAGATATCAGTATGAGTCAGTCATAATTTGAATATTTTTTGCATCAATCTAGATTCAGATGATGGGTGGTGATAAATTTTCCATTCTATTTGAGTAGAAACATGAAAATTGATTTTGGTTTGATATTTTGAATTTTTTTTGATTGACTTAGAATGATCCAAATAATAACTAATTTCAATTCTGATGTGATTGAACTTTCTTTTTGCAGGAGGTACTGAAGTCTTTGGGTATTCGCGGGTCCTATCCATTATCATGGAGTATGATTCCTGATTTGAGTGTGGCAGATCATCACCATATTAGTTTCTATGGCATATCTTTCCTTCTACATCTTCCTCGATTTCGAGTGAATCGGGGTCTCATCACTGCTATGGCTAAGCATTGGCACTCAGACCATAATACTTTCCACTTGTCACTATGGGAGATGACCATTACTCTCGAGGATGTATATCATATCCTTAATTTACCTACTCATGGTGAACAGGTGTATTACGATTCCCTGTATGATGGATCTGCATGTTGACAAGTTTTTGGTGATCCTACCATTGGTGACGCTCACATCCAGTGGGTGCAGTTTGTTTCCTTTCCTGTATTGCCAGCTGTACTGGGTACCTTGATTGGTGGGCTCTTACTTCTTGATAAACATGGGCACAGGTTTGCTATCGATTGGGGTCCTATCCTTGAGGCTCTGATGGCACATCCTCTTTGCTTCGATTGGGGTTATTGTGTCTTGGCCTAGTTATACCATGAGTTACACATAGTGGTTTATAGGCACTCTATTACACTCACTGTAGGAGCTATCCTCTTACAGCTTTGGACCTGGGAGCATATCCTAGTGACACATCCTATTATAGCATAGGATCATCAGCCAGGTTGGCCATTTTCTTGGATGTACGAGGGTAATATCATCCAAACCCATATGGGTAAGCTAGATTACTGGCGGCGTGTCATTGATGACATGGACATTGTTGTTTGGTGGCCATATCTTGGTTGCGAGGCTTGGCCAGAGGATGATGGTGAGCTACCTTACATGTTCTACCCCTGATGGATGATCAAGCATTCCACATATATTATTGAGAGATTTTTCTTCCGAAGAGTTCTACGTCAGTATTGGTGCACTCAAGATATGCCACAAGGAGTAGCCCTGTATGCTCGGGGACAAGCCGAGAGATCATTATGGGGCCCATGTGTGGATTATGGGAAAACTATGCAAGAGATCCAAGATATTGGGTATCGTCCTTGGTCTGCTAGATCACACATCATGGATGCTGGTATTACTGATGATTATGCTACTTGGCTACATTGATATCCTTTTCCTAGATTCACCGATCCTGCAGAGAGAGTTCCTCCATTGATGAGCTATCAGATGGAGATGATAGTAATGTAGGAGATGGTGGTGCTGATGGTGATGATGGTGCTAATATTGGTAGGATTTGGGGATGGCATGGATGATGTGGTCATCAAGGAACTAGAGCAGGTAGATTTCATATTCCAGTGATTTTTGTTGCTCCTATTCCTCCTAGGGGTGATGATTAGGTGAGGGGTCATCGCATGGACATAGTACTACATCATGTTGCTAGAGATCTAGTAGATAGAACTAGAGTTGGGCATTAGAGAGAGGTTGATGCAGATATTGCACAGGTTTTACTCGATCAAGAATAGGGTTCTCCTACTCAACAGGTTATCCACCTAGTTGTTCCACATTCTACCTCATCTCAGGCACATGCTTCTACTTTGATTCCTTCATCTTCCTCACTTCAATCATCTTTGAGCTTTGTTCCATCTTTGTTAGTTCCTTCTTCTTTGATGCCATCTTCTTCCATTCCTCCTCCACAGCCTTCTGTAGCACCAACTCCTAGTGTGCTTGCACCAAAGGTTTAGGCTTTACAGTCTGATGTCTCTAAGATTGGACAAGAGATGAGACAGTTGAGTGCTATGATGCAGAGTTTTATGTCTTCTATGAGTTAGCAGGGTTTATAGGCTAGTTTGAGTCAGCCTCCAGATAGTGCTCCTAGTCTTGATGGTACTGATGGTGCTGGTGGTTTAGCTATTTGAGATATCTCTGATTTTATAATTGATAGACATGATCTCTCTTATTTGTTGTTATCAATACATAGGACTCTTTATTGTATCATTTTTGATCCATTGATGTTGTTTATGTTGATACTTTGGTACTTTGATGGACATTGATATGTGGACATTGCATTTATGATCATTTGTTTAGACTTTTATATCTTGTTGATTTCATGATGATGGTACCATGGAATTTGATACTCGATTTGATAGATTTCACTATATATGATGTCATTATGTGTTGGATCTCTTTTTCAGGTGTTTTTCTATGATATGCAGATCTATATGATTCTATCTCCTATATGCTTTGTTTTATGCTTTTCAAAATGCAATTTTTGAAATGTATGCCTATGTTCTATTGATGATTAAATGATCGTCTTATGTATGACTTAGAATAGATGAATGTAATATTGATTTAATGATTAATGATATTGTGTTTGTATGCAATGAATGTGTTAGATGAATAATGAATAATGGATCTAATAGATGTATTTCTTTTGATATACAAATGTAATGAATCTATGGATGTATTTCTTCTGATATGCAAATGTGATGAATCTATGGATGTATTTATTTTGATATGTTATGGATCTATGTAATGATCCAATGACCATGATCTTTTAATGATTAATGATTCTAAATTTTATATGCGATACGGATGGATGATACTATTATGAATGATGTGCTTTTAATGATGAATGATCTTAATACATGCAATGAATGATTAACTAACTAATGTCATGCACTTAATGGATTGATATTTAAGAATGCACCTTAAATGAGATGAATCTAATGATAATCAATGAACTTAATGAATCAAATGTTGGACACATTTAAATGAATGCAAGGTTTAATGAAGATGGCTTAATGCAACTTAACCAATGCTTAAAAATGAACTTAATCAATGCAAGTAAACTAATGGAATGCACTTTGTTTTTGATTTGTTCTTGATTTCCAACACACTCGATCACATATAGTTATTTTTGATGATCTTTTGATTTTTGATTTGACTACACCCCCTTTCTCTTTTCCTCTTGCAAATTAAGCTAAGAAAGGAAAAACATATACTAAATGCACTTAATCTAAGATGTATGCAACTAATTGTCATTATTCAAAAATTTGGAGCTTATAATCATCATTGAGCGAGTTTGGAATCCCGTTTAGTACAACCATCACTAGTTCAACTATGATGATATGAATACTTTTTGCACCTCTTTCTTTTCTTTCCCATCTCTTTCTGGTATGACTATCACTGATTGAAGCCAATCATGAGAGTGTGAATACTGATTTTGTCAGATTCTATGTTGCAAGTGGATTTTGGTATTATGATATTGAAGATCAAAATAGCCAAGGTATCCGTTTGCATAAACAAATAGAAATCTTAGTTTTATCCTGTATACAAGTCCTCGATGATTATTTGATGATCAAGTCCTTATACAAATAATACATGATTTAAAATTTTGATTTTAAGATAGTCATTCAGAAATCAACAAAAATATCATCCTTTCATCATAGCTTGTCTAGTTTGAAAACTTTCATCGATTCGCTAGAAAGACATGATTTCACCAAATAAGCCAACACTTAGAAAATTTTTTGCTATGTTTTTCAAATCCATATTTCAAGTGTAGTTCCATCCATTTCATACTTTTAATCTTGATAAAGATAAGGTCATGTAAGATCTTGGATCAAATTTTATGTTTTGTTCAAATTGGATTAGAATGTAGATTTGATTAAGTGTTCCTCTTTCATTTTTGATGAATTGATTCCATGATTGAATAAAGTTTGCTTTGATGAATCCTTCCTCCTTTTGAGTAGATTTCCCCCAGTTTGATATGATTTCATTTGTGGGACTTAGGAAAATTTGTAGATTAGATGACCAAAATCTTTAGGTACTTGCAAATGCAACTGTGGGGTTTTATTATGCAATATATACAAATACTGGTGAATGCAATATTTACAAGGTGACCTTATAGGTATGCGACTGACTTGGACTTTCAATGGTGATTATTTACTAGTTTTCAATGATTGAATGGTATTTCTATTTTTAAAGATTTTCTCTTTTTTTTCTACTAAAGCGCCTATTGCTAGGTTTTCACCAAGGCACTTTTTCTCTTTTTTTATTTTTTTTCAATTTTTTTTTCCCCATGTCATCCATGCACCTATTTGCTAGGTTTTCACCAAGACAACATATTTTTGAGGATCATATATGAATGTTTTTAGCTTTCTTCATGATCAATTTTCCACTATTTTTTATCTTTTCTGCTTTTCAATTGTTTTTGGTATTTTCAAGATCCCTTTTGACTATGTACAATAAATATGATGCTTTCCATCTAATTTCTGATACTCTTTATACTCTTTCATCTACCTCATGTATAGAACCTCTTTATATGTATGCTATTGATAGGTTCTTGTAGCTCTTCTCCATCACAATTCGCTAATTTGTAGGTGTCAGTCCCAAAAGAAGTAATGATAAATGGTCCTAACCACTTTGCTTCCCATTTTCCCTTCTTTTTCCTTTCTGCTTGATTCTTGAAATTATCTCGCAAAACTAGGTCACCTATTTGAAATGTTCTTGACTTGATATGCTTGTTATAAGTCCTTGACATTCTATTTTGATATACCTTCAAATGATCAAATGCTTGTTGTTGTTTCTCATCTAGGAGTTCTAGTTCATGCAACCTAGAAACTCTATAGTCTTCCTCACTTATCAACCCATTAAGAGATACACTTAAGGATGGAAGTTCTACCTCCAAAGGAAAAACTACTTCTATTCCAAAGACTAAGGAGAAAGGTGTAGCTCCTGTTGGCTTTCTTATGCTTGTTCTATAAGCCCATAAGGTTAGATTTATTTTTATGTGCCAATCTCTACCTGAAATTTCTACCGTTTTCTTCAATATCTTCAAGATGTTTTTATTTGTTGCTTTTACTTGTCCATTACCTTGGGGGTAATAGATTGATGAAGAACGATGAATCATGTGGAACTTTGTGCATAAATCCTTTAGGTCTTTTTTTTTGAAATGCTTTGCATCATCTGTTATGATGGCATGAGGTATGCCATATCTAATAATGATGTGATTTAGGATAAATAAAGATATCTTCTTTCCCATTGCAGTTGATAAGGGTACAATTTCCACCCATTTAGTAAAGTACTCCATTACCGTGATGATGAATTTATGACCATTTGAGGATGGTGGATAAATCATTTCTATTAAATCTAGACCCCATTGGTAGAACGGCCAAGGTGTTGTCATCATATGAAGCTCTTGTGTAGGCACATGTATCAAGTTTCTAGGGAATTGACACTTTCTACAATTTTTGGCAAAGTTACAAGCATCTTTCTCCATCGTAGGCCAAAAATATCCTATCCTAAGAAGTTTCTTAGCTAGGGTTAATCCATTCGAATGTGACCCACAGATTCCCTCATGGATTTATCGTAAGGCTATGTTTGATTCCTATTATTCTAGACATCTAAGGAACACTTTGTCTAAACTCTTACGATACAATGTTTCAGAAATTATGGTATATCGGGTGGCTTGGCGAATGAAGCTTTTCTTTTGGTTCCTGGTTTGGTCTATGGGTAGGATTTGATCTTTTAAGTAAGTGTAAATAGGTCCATACCAAGGTGATTCATGTGTAGTTAGCAAGCAAATGGTGTGAGGGTGGGTAGGGTCACACGCGGGTTGTTCCACTTCTTCTACCAAGAATTCATATCTGGCAGTTTGATTTGGTAGTTGTAGGAGTGATGCCAAAGTTTCCATTGCATCAGCTACTCTATTCTTTTCTCTTGGTACTTTCTCAAATGTAATAAGGGTAAAGTACTTCTTTAGACTTTCCACCATGTTTTTATTAGGTGCCAACTTGTCATCTTTTGTCTGATATTCCTCATTAATCTGATTAATGACTAATTGTGAGTCTCCATAAACCTTTAGTTCTGTTACCTTCCACTCTAATGCCAAATTGATTCCAATAACTAAGGCTTCATATTCTGCTATGTTATTGGTGCATGGAAATAGTAATTTATAGGACTTTGGAATTTCAGATCCTTGAGGAGTGATTAAGAGTATGCCTGCTCCTAATCTATGTTGGGTGTATGAACCATCAAAATAAAGCTACCATGTTTTTGCCTCAACATTCACAATCTCTGAATTCAGGAATTCCACTTGAATGGGATGATCATCTTGAAGTGGTGATTCTGCTAACTGGTCAGCAATGACTTGCCCTTTTATGGATTTGTGGTCTACATACTCAATGTCGAATTCACTCAACACCATGACCCATTTGGCTAACCATCCATTTAATGCTATTTTACTAAGAAAATACTTCAAAGGATCGATCTTGGAAATGAGCCTTATCTTGTGAGATAGCATATAATGGCATAATTTTTGGGAAGAAAAAACCACGGCCAAGCATGCTCTTTCAATGAATGTATAGTTAAGCTCATATTTGACCAAGGTTCTACTTATGTAGTATATTGCCTTTTCTTTGCCTGTTTCATCTTCTTGTGCCAAAAGTGCCCCCAATGAATTCTCTGTTGCTGAAATATATAGGATCAAGGGCTTTCCTCTGATAGGTGGCATTAAGATTGGAGAATTCATGAGGTATTTCTTCAATATGCTGAAAGCTTCTTCAAACTTTTCATCCCATTTTAAAATTGTATCTTTATGCAAAAGTTGGGTGAAATTATGACATTTTTCCGCTAGTTGGGAGATAAATCTCCTGATAGACTGGATTCTCCCTTGCAATGACCTCATTTGGCTTATATTTTTAGGTGCTTCCATCTCCATAATGGTCTTGACTTTAGCGAGATCTATCTCTATTCCCTACGTTGATACAATGTAGCCTAGTAGTTTACCAGATTAGACTCCAAATGCACATTTTTTAGGATTAAGCCTTACTTTAAATTATTCTAACCTTTCAAAGATTTTCTCTAGAATAGGTAAATTCTCTTCTCTTGAGTGAGACTTGGCTAATATGTCATCCACATAATCCTCCATGAACTTATGCATCATATCATGGAATATTGTGGTCATCAATCATTGATAGGTCGTTTCGGCATTCTTCAAACCAAAAGGCATGACATTCCAACAAAAAGTACCCCATGCACATGTAAAGGCTATCTTATCTTGGTCCTTTGGTGCTATCTTTATTTGGTTACATCCGCTAAACCCATCCATGAGTGAGAACATAGAATGTCCCATTGTTAGGTCTACAATGGCATCTATACTTGGAAGAGGAAAGTCATCTTTAGGACATGCCAAGTTTAGGTCTCTAAAATCTGTACAGATTCTGATGGATTTATTTGCTTTTGATATTGGCACTATATTTGAGATCCATTTTGCATAATCAATGGGCCTTATAAATCCCACCTTCAACAATTTTTCTAATTCCACTTTGACAAGTAGTGCTATATGCGGATGCATCTTCCTTAGCTTTTGCTTAATGGGTTTGGCTCCTTCTTTGATATTTAGATGATGCATTATCAGATTTGAGTCTAAGCTCCACATATCATCATAATACCATGCAAAGTTAACTTGTTTTTCCTTAAATAACTTGATGAATTCTATTCTTTCTTCACTAGATAGGGATGCCGCTAGGTGAATGATCTTCGGCTCAGTTTCTGAACCAATATTTATCTTTTCTGTAGGTTCAATCAAGATTGGAGATCTTTCTTCATAATTTTATGGTAAAGCATCCAAAATTCCTTCCTTAGGTGCCTCAGTTGGGTTTTCACCTTTGGTAACATCCTTTATTTCTTTTTCTTTTTCTTTTTGATCTAATTTTGCCACTACGTGGTTTTCAACATTAGATTTGTTTCTTTTTTCATTTTTTTCATTTTTTTCTCTTTTAGGTGGATTGAAAGTTTGGATGCTCCCCCTTATCATCTCCTCTTGATATTCCATGGCAAAAGAAGGTTCAACTGGGTTAAGGTATTGGGACACCATGTTGTCATTCAAAAAGGTTGGGAGGATGGTGGGTTCAATGGAATCCCATTCGATTAAGTCTGGGTATATGAGAGTTAAGGGGTCAATACTTAGGTTTGGTTCAATGGGGTTTAAGGCTAATACCTTGTTAGATAGTTCATACATTGTATCATGTAACTCTTTGACATGGGCTTCTTCCAAATGTTCTAAAGAAGTAGGATCGAAATCTTCCTCGCTAGACTCCTCTAAGGTTTTTGTTGGATAAAAGTCATGTGGATTAAACCTAGTGTTTGATTCCTCCATAGTACATCTCCATGAAGGTAGGTAGGGTTCACCTACCCATTGATTTATCTCTATTTCTATGCTTGGCATATCATTTAGAACCACTTTATTTGAACTAGATGCTTAATTTGGACTTGATTCTGCTATTTGTCGTTTATCCTTGGTAGAGGTGTAGGTATGAATAACATCAATACCCTTATCATGGCATACTCATCAAATAATGTATCCCATTACCAATCATTAGAATCTTCATCACTATGAGATTCTAATTGCAATATTTGATCATAGAGTTTTGGATAGTGTTTTTGAGTGTACCCTTTTTCAAGATACCCTAATCATGTTTTCTCCTTGCTATCTCGCCATGTTGTTTCTATGGGTTCAATGAGTCCTTCATTCTTCATGCCCAAAGGTCCTTGGCCTTTGTACCCTATCTTTTGCATGATTTGAAACCCTTTCCCATATTGATGTGTGAGAATGGTTATATTTTGAATGTGTTTAACATGTGCACTTGATTCTTCATCTTTGTATAACCAGTTTAAAATCTCATTATCTTCTTCATCCATGGCAGATGATGTGCTTTCCCTCACAAAGTTATCATTATATTTATGGGGTAGATTTGAGGGTCTTCCATAGGACTTAGGTGATACAGGTAAGTCCATCATGGATAAGGAGTATTCACCTACTCCTTTTTGCTTGATCTTGCATTGCTCATCAAAATTCTTCATCATTTGGTCCATTTTCTGATAATGGGCTTCTTTGGTGTATACTTGAATAGCTTTGGTTTGATCTTCTTTTGATTTTTCAATAACATTATCCTCACTAACCTTCTCTTTTCCTTTAGTTGATGTAGCTAGGTTAGTGAGTTTTGGTATGTCTTCAATATAAACTTCCTTTTCTATCTTTTCTTTTCCCTTCAATAATGAGATGTCTTTAGAAATTTTCCCTTGCTACTTTTGATTAGGTATAGACCCTTCTGCATTGTGTGGGACTAAAGAGTCGTTGATAGGCTTGATGTTGTTACAATATTGGAAGGGGTTTGAGTCCCCACTTACCATTTTTTCCTGCCCTAGATAAGGAAATTTTAGACATTGGTGATAAGTAGAAGGAATGGCTTGCATTTCATGGATCCACGGCCTTTCTAACAAAATATTGTAAGTCAACTTTAAATCTAGTACTTGAAAAATGGTCTCTTTTTGCATGGGACCAACTCTTATGGGTAGTACTATGACTCCTTTTGAAGCTCTTTCTTCATCATTGTAGGCTTTAATAGTTATTTTTTTCTTAGGGTCAATAGCCTCCTCAGAAAATCCTAGGGCTTTCACCCTATGCTTATGAATCAAGACTTCTATATGAAAAGGAAAGTTTTGAGGATGATTAAGTGACATGTCATCTTTCTCAGAAAATGATAAGCAATGGGGTGCAATGAGGTGTCCTACCATGTTTTGAAACCTATCTACCTCCAAATTTAGAGGCACATTGGTTTCCATTAAGGCTTTCTCCAAGATATCCTTATGAGTTGGTGATAATTTGAGAAACTCAAGAATAGAAATTTGAGCGGGAGTTCTTTGCAATTGATCAACCAAGTTATATTTTTTTGATGATGAAGTTGAACCTTGGTTTGATAAAACAATTTTAGGAACATTGATAGGTAGAATTATTTTCAATGCTTGCCCCCTAGTGACAACATTTGGTGATGCTCCTCTTAATTTCTCCTTTACTATTATATCATTTATAGTGTTATATTCTTCTCTTAGAGTATTGATTGTGTTATCATAAGTATGAGCAAAGTTCACTTTCTCATTACCTCTTTTATGATTTTGATTGGCATTATATGACTCACCCTTTTCATGGTTCAAAAAGGGGTTCTTGAAGGCTGTATGATCCTCATTGTTTTGAGGCCCTTCAATTTTGATAGTTCCATTATCAATTAGATCTTTCACTAAGTGTTTGAATCTCATGCATTCATTGGTTGGATGACCTCTATTTCAATGATATTCGCATTGGTGAGAGTCATTCCACCAATTAGGTTTAACTTGAGGTTCATAATCTCTCACATTAGGCAATGTGATGATTTTGTTAGCAACCAAGGTCCTTAATGTGTTCTCCAAAGGTTCACCTAGATAGGTGAATTTTCTTTTGTTATAAGTGGAGTAAAAGGGTTTGGACTTATTCCCATTATCATTATTATAAGGAGTATTAGCATTGTTGTTGGAATTGTTGGAATTGTTATTGGAATTATTGGAATTATTGGAATTAAATGGAGCCTTGTTTGATTGATTAACATTATTTGAAGAATTGGCTCCACTTGATCAGGTAAAAGGGGTTACCTTCAAGTTGTGGGCCTCCACAACTCCATCGTTCACAAGATTTTTGTTATTATTTTTTATCCATGACTTAGGCTTATCATTGTGATTGTTGGTCCCTTGATTGTTAACATATTTAGGTACATAATTATTATTATTGTTGTTGGTATTGCATTTATTGTCTTCAAATAATTTTATATCTCCCCTCTTTTCCAATACATCCTCAATCTTGATCCCATTTTTCATAAGTTTTTCAAAAGTTGGGGGACATTGGAGTTGTAATCGATAATTCATTTCCATGGTCGAATTGTTTGTGAAGATTTCCATTATCTCTTTCTCAGGGATACTTCATGGATACCTTGAAAAAATGGTCCTCCACCTTTGTAGGAATCCTAAAAAGGATTCTCCATCTTTCTGTTCGGTATAACACAATTTGAGCATCGTGATCTCATGCTCGATATTATAGGAATAATGGGTTACGAACTTGGAGGCTAACTCCTCAAAAGTCTTTATTCCTTGGGGTAACTTTGAAAACCACTCCATGGTGGGACCTCCTAAGCTCCTAGGAAAGAGTCTCATTAGGTATGTATCATTGTGCATGAACTCAATGCTCAAGGCACAAAACTCCCTTAGATAGTCCTATGGGTCTTTTTTACCCATATACTTATCATATTTAGGAAAGATGGTATTGAAAGGAAAGGATACCATAACTAAGCTTTTGTCGAATGGGAAAGGACACAAAGCTTCAATAGAAAAGGCCTTAGGTTTGGCCGCCTCATGGTATCAATTTTCTCTTGGAAGGCTTTCATTTTCCTAGTCATAGCATTCATGGGGTTATCTTGCTCTTGATATTTCTTACGTTGTTCTATATCATAATCATGTGGAAGCTTTACTCCCACTTTGGCTAGATTTAGGAAAAATTTCTCCCTATCCCTATCTATCAATCTCTCCATGACTTCTAAGAATTTTAGGTCTCAGGCTACTCTTTCAACCTTTTCTTCGATTGTTTCCTTAGGATTATGATTGGAATTGTTGGTTTTATTGTTGTTTCCTCGTTGGTAATTATGAAACATAGAGTTTTTATCCATTTCTTCAAATCTTTCTTCGAATAAGTTTGGGAAAATTTCCTCTTGATTAAGACCTTTGAAAAGACTTTGGTACTCAACTTCTTGACCTTTGTTTGCAACACAAGTGCTATGTCCTTGTAAAGATACCCTAAATTTGTGGGACCGTGTGGAAACCGACATCCAACAAGGGTTTGATTTTAAATTGAAGAGATTACAAATGTAAGATGAACTTTCAATGGATATCTCTCTCACTTGTTTATGTACTTCAAACACAACAATCATGCATACACTTGTCTCTTTTTACCCACTAACACAAAATGTTTGATTTTGAAAGTACATTGTCACGGGTTTTGCACAAAAAGAAACTTCAAGCACCTACCTAGCTCAAGATTAGTTCATAAACATGGCTCTAAAAAGGTGGTCTTTCTATTTTATCAAGGATTTAATATGGATTCCATTCAAAATGGATCCTAAACTTTCATCCCCCAAGTATGTCAGGGGGCTTCCCAACACCGGTATATCAGAGTTTTGCACAATCCATGAGGACTACTCGAGGAAGTTAAAAAATTTAGTATCCTTTTGTCACACACCCCATTGAGGATGTATGCATTTTGTTTTATAGTGGGTTGGATTATCGCAACAAAAGCAAGTGTATCCCACTTTGGGCTGTCCCTCTCACCAGCCTCATTAAGGCAAATTATTGGGAGGCGAGCCCACTAATGTTCTAGCATGTTCATGAAAAGAAAGGAAATGGAGTTAAGAATTAGTTTTTGGGAATTTGATTCACCAAAAGGTGAAGAGCATATCCCTAACTTTTTCTTAATTTCCCAAACACCATAAAAAAGGTTCAATTACTAGCCCACTAACTGAAGAGAATTGAATATTTCTACTCTCTTCTACAAACAAGGGCTTTGATTTTATGTGCTTAATTTCCTCAACCTTTCTTCTTAGTTAAAAAGTTTAACACCTTTGGCATTTTGATTCACTAGAAGAAGTGAAGAGCATAGGCCTAAATGCTCAAATTTCCAAACAAAGATAGGTTGTTTTGTAATTACTAGATTCTTAAAAGCACCAAATGCCACAATTTAAGGGAAAAATTCACTAGTTTGAGGCTTACCTTTCCTTGTAGCTAGCAAAGGCTAGGAGTATTTTTGAGTGATTTTTTTCATTTTAAGCTTACCTTGGCTATAGTTCCTTTCCAATGTGCTTTTCCTCCAACAAAGTTAGTCAACAAAAACAACCAAAATGAAGGAAACCAAAAATGAAATTGAAGAAGCAAAGATTGAATTGAATCTAAGGCCTTATTTGAAAATTTTAAGAAAAACTTGATTTAAGGTGAGAAAATCCAATAAAGTGAAACAAACTTAGTTTTATATGCTTCTACAACCTTAAGATAGTTATCATAAACCTGATTTTCCTCTTGTGAATCCTCAAGAACTGATTTGATGTGAGCAATGTTCTCCTTCTTGATTTTCTTAGTCAAAGACTTGCCTTCTTGGTTGAATCTGTTCTCTAGTTTTTTCACTTTCCTATGATTAGACATCTTGTAGAGTCATGAAAATCATTTTACCACAGTCAGATAATGAAAATTTATAGTTTATTCAAAAGCGCTGCTGTAATGCTTAAAAGTGCTATGTAACTCCTTAAAGTCCTATTAATATAATTAGAAGCACTATTTGAATTTTGACAGTCTACTCAAAAGTGCATAGACAGAGAGTAAAAGTGTTGTAGAATTGAGCAAAGGTGGTAAAAATCAAGTAAAAGCACTAAGTAAATGCACAGAAGCACTTAGTAGTCAGGGAAAAAGCACTATGAGAATAGTAGACAGAGAACAGAAAGATTCAAGAGCATTGTTGATCACTGTAAAGGTGCAGAACTTCACTGTGGAAGTGCTAAAACAATGCTCAGAAGCATTGTTTAACTATGCATAAGAGTCATTTGAGCTATCAAAAGCATTGTTTCCTGAGAAACCTAAGAGTTAAACATGCAAAAAATTGACAAAAATGAAAGAATTATGAGAGATTAGAAAAGTGAAGCATTTTGCCCCACGGTGGGTGCCATTTTGTGTACAAGAAATTGTACCTTAATAGAATTAGTATCATACAATAAATCACATAGAAACTAAATAAACCACAATTAGTACTCTATTTAGAAAATAAAGCACAATTAAGCATCCTATGGCTCTCTATCTAAGAGTGTTAATGTGAAGCTCTCAACAAGCTACCATTAATGACAATCCTAGAATGAGAAATGATAATGATAAAGCAAATGTTAACAATTAATTCAAATTGAAATGCTAAATTGCTCCTAAAATGCATTTCTAGCTATAAAATGCAAGAGGTTAGATGCAATTCTCAGATGTGTGGTTATGAATTATGATTGATTTTAGCCTTCCTTTTATAGATTTATGCAAGGGTAGGGGGTGTAGTTGTGTTGATCATGATTAAGCCTTGGTTGAGTCTTTGGTTCCACCCTTTGAATAAAATTTAAATATTGTGTCCTCAAAGCTTGGGACAAGGAAACAAGATGAGTGGACAAGATGCTCTTTCACCTTGAGTGATTGGGATTGAATTTGGATTGAATTTGGCTTGATCCATGTGAATGCCTTTCCTCAAATCCTATTGGTTGATTGAATTCCCTCTCCTTTTGGGTTGTTGAGAGAAATTAGGATTTATTAATTGATTTTAATCGATTTATTTAGCCATGTACCCCTTGAATGGGTTGAATTTAATTTAATTCAAAACTATACAATTAATAGAACTAATTGCACTTTGATTTGATTTCACTTGATTAAAATGCTCTCAATTTTGATTTATCTTGAATTAAAGCTTGATTTTAATTTTGATTGGCTAAATTTTTGATTGGATTCAATTACTTTGATCTTGTCCTTGATTTTATTTGATTTAGTACTTAATTGTCTTTGTCCATTTTTAGGTGATTACAATAATAAATATACATAATACTTTTCATATTAGTATTGTTTGATGCTTCGATGCGTCATCCATTGCAAAGTCTCTGTAATTTATTTTAACATCATTCATTCTATTTTTAGATATCTGAAGGCATGATATCCTATCAACCTAGGGGAGAGGGACTAGTAGTTGTGTGGGGTCCAATAGTCAATCACTCACTAGTGAATATATTATCCAGTCTTACACCACATTTTTACTATATATTGTGATTAAATAATCTAAATGTAAATCAAAAAAATTCCAAATGTTGATAAAAATGGACCAATACTTGAACACATGGGAACCTATAAATGTTATATTAAAAGAACATAAACAAGTGAAATAGATAACTTTTTATCTCAAATAAAATATCATAGCTATCTATCATATGTGTGTCAATTAAAAAATAATATGCTCACTTAATAAAATAAGATGCCCACTTAAACAAGTCATGCAGTCAAGTATGGAGAATCCAATTAAGGACTATCTAAACTTGCAGCCAAACCACAACATAATAGAATTACACAACAATAACACCAGATCTGAGATAAAATAGGTATTTATTCATCCATTCACTGATTACATGCAATGTGTCAGGCTGTAAGGGCTTCCCGATTACTGCCAAATACAAAGCAAGAATAGTTCTACAAGATCTTGCAGGATCCAATACACCTCTTAGCTAGTCCAGGTCTGTAACATGACAAGACACTGGTAGACACTCCAAGAAAGATCTAAACTTGTGAACATAGGCCACCAAGAAATCTTCTTGTGCCCAAGCTCGCAAGCTACTAACTCTATCTTCCCAATATAATTGTCGATCTCTTGCTCCCACTGCCTAAACAACTACCCAAACATCCTCTTAAATACTAATCTCCAGTGACAAGTTGGCTTCCAAAATATACAAATATTAAATGCAAAACATGGTCGGCTCTCAAATAGCCTTACAATTATTAAATTATCCATGTCGGCCTCCAAATCCACATAGGAGAATGCAACACACCAGATCTAGGCCCCTACACGTCCAACAGTCAATGCATAACTCGAGGAACCTGACCCAAACTAAATGCACCAATCAACCAAGTTGATCCATCCAAACAACCAAGTCAGTAAAACCATTTACCAAGAAATAGAGAAACAACCGAGTGCTAGTGAACCGACAATGCCAAGCATGATCGAGTAGCGCAGTTATCACCAAGAGCCAGAAGAACCGATGCCTTCAGTTACCAAGTATTCCTTAGAGACCAAGCATCTTGGTAAACACTGTAACCAAGCAACCAAAATCCAAGACTGAGAAAATACTTGACCAACTAAGATCAAAACTACCAATTTTCCTTTCAAAACAAACATATTTTTGGGTGATACAGGATTGCCAAGAATCCTAGGATGCTCCTGCATCATACACCCCAGGTAAAGAAGATTTTCTCATAAGGAAATTAGGAACATCTTAAGGGAATCAGAACAGGTATACCATATCTTTTCTTAACCCATATCTCCTCTTGTCCTTCATTCCAAGTTGTCTTCACTTCATCCATTGTTTCTCGCAGCAAGTTTTCCTGCTTCCCATTTCTCATATCTTTCCTATCTGCAACTGATAACAACTGAATCTGACCATCTCTTCCATTGTTGATCACATCAGTACCTTGATAAATCTCATCCTCTTTAGAATCCTCAAGCAACTTGGTATCATCTGCATCTCTCTATGTCATCAATGTCATTATCTGTTGTACTATCTTTGTCATAAAGGCCATCTGCCTCTTAATCTCAACAAACTCTTCAACTCTATCATTCTCTTTCTCTTTCACACTAGAATTTGTAGGAATAGGTTCATCAATCCTGTGCTCCTGAGGTTCTTCACAGACACATAGACAACACCTAATAACTCCACATTCCTTAGTCCCTGTCTCATGTAAAGGTAGAAACTTATGCCTAGATCCTTCATGCCTAACCACATAGGTGTTTGCATGACCATCAAACAAAACATTTCTATCAAATTTCCAAGGCCTACTGAGCACTAGATGACAAGCATCCATACCCAATACATCACACAATATTTCCTCATGGTAAGATCCAATTTGAAAATTAACCAAGCATTATTCTTTGATCTTAACCTTAGACACATCTTGTATCCAACTAACCTAATAAGGGTTAGGGTGTTTCTTTCTTTCCAAATTCAATTTACTAACCATCTCTTCTGGAACAAAGTTCTCAGAACTACCACCATCAACTATGACATTACATACCTTATCCTTGCACTTACATTTGGTCCTGAACAAATTTCTTCTTTTACTGGTTCATGGACACATGTAGCTAACCTCCTAGTGATAAGAGTCTCACCTTTTTCTGCAACATTCACAATGTCTTCTTCAGTAGTTAGTGCAAATCTTCTCTTAGGACATTGAAAACTTCTATGACCTGCTTCACCACATTGATAACAAGTACTAGTGAACTCATTTTTCCACCTTCCTCTTTGTCCATTATTGAAATTCTTAGTGTCTTGACCACTGCTAGATCTTACATCAGTCTTCTTAGGATTCTCTACAATATTACTTTCAGCAACTGTTTCACCAGTCTTACCACGTTTATTCCTATTATTTTTCTTCCTTCAAACTTCTTTTTCAACTTCTCTTCAATCTTTAATGCCATTTGATAAGCATCTCCTATTGTTGTCATCCAAATAGTAAGTAACTCTTCTTGAATACTACGTCTCAAACCATAAATATACATAGCAACCTTCTCTTTATCAGCTTCAAAATGACTAGTCCTAATTAGGATTTTGTAAAACTCGTCAATATACTCCTGTACTGATTTGTTGGTCTGCTTCAACACTTGCATTTTCTTAAACATGTCCAACTCATAATCCACCGGAATGAATTGCTTCTTCAACTTATCAACCATTTAGTTCCATCTAGTGATCTTTTCTTTTCCTCTTCTACTTCTTTCCAACTGAAATTCTCTCCACCAAATATTTGCATGACCCTTCAATTTAGTCTTTGCAAATCTCACTCTATCAGGATCTTTTATCTCTTCATACTCAAAGTATTCATCTATCTCATTGATCCAATCAATCAACTCTTCTAGCCTAAGGCTTCCACAAAATTTAGAAACTTCAATCCTAGGTCTTTTCCCAATTTTAGACATAGCCTTCAGGATTATATTTTCTTCTGGATCTCTAGCTTCTTCTACAACTTCTTCAAAATCATCTTCTTCCTCAAATTCATCAATCACTATCTTCTTTCAATGTAGTCTTCTTTCTCAATTCCTCTTGCAGATCTTGCACTTGTTTTTGCAAAGCCCTAAAATCATCAAGACTGAATTCTCTAGCAGCTTCCTCCTTTGAGATCTCATGAGCTCTCCTTAGAGGCATCTTCAACAACTTGTTCTACAAGGTCAACTCTGCTCTAATACCATTTGATGCAGTCAAGTATGGAGAATCCAATTAAGGACTATCCAAACTTGCAACCAAACCACAACACAACGGAATTACACAACAATAATACTAGATATGAGATAAAATAGGTATTTATTCATCCATTCACTGATTACATGCAATGTGTCAGGCTGTAAGGCCATCCCGGTTACAAAAAAATACAAAGAAAGAACAATTCTACAAGATCTCGTAGGATCCAATACACCTCTTAGCTAGTCTACGTCTATAACACGATAGGACACTGGTAGACACTCCAAGAAAGATCTAAACTTGTGCACATAGGCCACCAAGCAATCTGCTTGTGCCCAAGCTCACAAGATACTAACTCAATCTTCCCAATTTGATTATCGATCTCTTGCTCCCACTACCTAAACAACTACCCAAACATCCTCTTAAATAATAATCCCGAGCCACAAGTCAGCTTCCAAAATATACAAATATTAAATGCAAAACATGGTCAGCTCTCAAATAGCCTTACAATTATTAAATTATCCATGTCAGCCTCCAGATCCACATAGGAGAATGCACACTAGTACATTTGAGACCTTTTTTCGACAGTTGATTGTCTAAATTCATACAGTATATTGTCGATTAAGTGACACCACCTGGCATCACAATTTTGTAGTCAGAAGCACCGATGGTTACAATAGGTGTCGTACATGCGATGTCTATAGTCATCACAAAAGGGGGTTTCAACAAAGCGAATATACCCATTGGGTCTACTTGTAGCCATCCCACGTTCAACAGATCTCTGTTGGATGTAGTTAGTTATTGATGGAAATGTTGTACCTACAACAAGTAACCATCATAATGTTCTGACACCTAACTATCATTGGAATATTGTATACTGATAGAAATGCTATTGGTGCGATGGTTATCCATTGGGCATTTCTGACAGATTATCATCGCTTCTCTAGTGTCATCGTAATTGCGATGGAAATCACAATTTTTAAAAAATATATATATTTGTCGATTGAGTTTGACTCGATTGGTGTTCTTGCAGATTTGGTTGTCATTCAGAGATGACTTTACAATAGATTCGGTAGTGGCTCGTACATTATTGAGTCGAGTCTAGAGACTTGGATTTGTAGATCACTATGGTGTCCATGATGACTTGGGAGAAGTCTGCTTCTAGTTGAACCGAGTTGAGAGACTTGGATTATAGAAAGTGGGTCATTTAATGCAACTTATGAGATATTGGATGCCTCTTGACAATGGGTTTGCAGTGCGGTCTATGGTGTTTCTTTGTGACTTGGTTCTTGGTAGCCATTGAGATGGATCGATATGACTTGATCTTGGGTCAAGACTTATTGAGGCGAGCTGAAGTGATCATTGCTCCTTGAAGTGATTGATGTTTCCAATATAGTCATTGCTTTTAGTTTTGTCATCGATTATTTTTTGGTTTCCATCATAATTGCGACGACTCACAATATTTTTTAAAAAGAAATATATATTTGTCATATGTTGATTGAGATCTTAAATTATTGAGCTTCTCTTTATTTTGATAATAGTTTAACATTCTCTACTTAATAGGGCCAATCGCATGAAGGTGGAAGCTCATCTGGCCCCTCTTAGGATCCTATTATGACCCTTAACGACACTTTAAGACCTCTAAGATGTATTCTTAGGGATCGTAAAGGGTCATAAAGGGTTATAAGGGGTCCTAGGACACAACAGTTGAGAAACATAAATGTACGCATCATGGTCACAATTTTTTGGAGACACAACATAATTGAATGCTATACCCAGATGATGCAACACCACCACTACTCCTGTAGTTCCAAGTTGACACTGCGGGATCCAAAAACCAAAGATAAGAAATCTATATATGGTTTTTGGATCCCACAGTGTCAACTTAGAACTATAGGAGTAGTGGTTGTGTTGCATTTTCTGGGTATATCATTCAATTATGTTGTGTCTCCAAACAATTGGGACCATGATGTCTACATTTATGTTTCTCAACTGTTGTAATACCTACATTTATGTTTTATAGCTGTCATGTTTATTTGCATGTTCTTTGTGTTTGGCTTCTCTCCCTCGCATCGAAAATAAGATTTTCCCATTCTGAAGTGAGAATGTGCATGCAACACAAGCAGAATATGCACGAATAGTAGGTGGAGTTGAGTAGACCCAGCACGTTTACATTTTTTTCTCCTTTGTTTCTTGTACACCATCTCTATCAGAAAGTTTCTTCATGGATGGCCTCCACTATCTTCCCCACTACAACTATAACCACTATTCATTCTCCTGCGGTCATTACTATCTTCTTTATTGATCAGACCTCCACTATAATTTCTCTGATGAAAATTTCCAAATTCAATGTTTGGTATTCCTTCATCTCCCCTCAACTCCATCACTTATGTGTATGGCTTCTATCCCTCGCATCAAAAATAAGATTTTTCCCACTCTAAATCGTGAATGCGCATGCAACACAAGAAGAATATGCATGGATAGCAGGTGGAGTTGAAAAAACACAACACATTTACATTTTTTAATAGGTCAAAATTACAATGTTCACGATGGTCTATAACTTAAAATACACAATTAAAGACCTCTATCAAAAGTGTAACCCTGTTGTGTTTTTCAGCTCCACCTGATATCCTATGTATATGAACTAAGATTGCATATTGAACTAGGCGTCTCCTACATTGCCTGAAACCAAGAGACTGTCATAGTTAATATCTAAATGGCATGTCTCATCATCACAACTAATCCACCTTAAACAATTGATTAACCATTCTAGACAAGATGATGATTTAAGTATTGTGTTTTAGAAAAGAACCCGTTGAACATTCTAATACTAATTTCTCCCAAAATATGAAATCCACTAAAATTTAGCAAAAACCCCTCCAACATTACAATAGTGTATAAAAGGAAACTCAATGTCTAACCATGGAACTAAGCTCAAACACGTGTAAATAAACATCAGTCATTATCAAATAAGTTGCATAAATGAGAATCATTTTTTTTTTTGGCTTTCTCTTTTTTTCTGCTTCCTTATATTATTGCAGAGGCATATCCATGTCCAGAGCATCATTTCTTCTTGGTCGTGCATGTGATCTCACTGTCCTTTGCAAAGGTGGGTCCTCTGTAATAACAAATAAAAGGCTTCAATTAAAAACATATTATCATAATTGGAGTTAATTTAAAATATATTCATTATTGTTACAAGCATTTCAATACATTAAAAAACATAAACGTGAGGCTCTTTACCTTGTCCAACCACATCATCTTGCCCGGTGGCTTGAACCTCAACACGCTCATCAGAAACAACGTCCTCTACATCCCCTGCAACTGCAATACAAAATGTTTTATTAATCCCAACCCATTATAATTAAATTTTTATTACAGCGCCAAATTCAATTTAACATGTTTGCTTGTATTAAATATTCATTAATCAAAATTCAAATAGAAAATGTATACCTTGAGTACTACAATTCACATTAGAATTGATGCCTCCATTGTGCTCGGCTGGTGCAGTATCAATATCGGTAGGCTGCATTCCAATGTAAATAATTAGTGTATTTATCGACAATATATACATATAAATACAAGAAAAATACTAAGAAATGTTAATCATTCAGTTTACTACATATAAATATATTCACTTTAAAGTTTTAAACAAATATATAATCAGTGTTTCCTTACTTAAAACAAATATATTCACTTTATGTTGGAAATTAACATCGAATACGGTAATTGGTAAAGTTTTCAACTTGAAATAAAAATCAATTGGCTTATTTACCTGATCAACAGATCCAGTAGAAGAACCTTGTGCACTCATTGCTCGGTATCATTTAGCCACGACTTTATAGCCTTGTTCGAAGCCTATTTTTTTGTTCTCTTCTGTAATCAATTTTTTGAACTCCAAGGCCTACATTTTTTATTGGTATCATGAATTTTTATTGTAGTGAATTTCATCAAAACTAAATTGATTGCAATTTAATTATAAATATTTTCATACAATTTTTCATTTACTAATACTTACAACTCATGCAGCAAGTTTTGAATATCCACCCGAGCCAAGCCTGTGTTTCTCGTGCTTTTGTTTTCTTGTTGTTGTTGCCTTTGTTGTGTCATGAAACCTATATGATGTTTGAAGTATGTTAGATCACATAAGTACAAAGAGTAAATAGTACATAATTTCATTATTAACATTATCACATACCTTCTTTCCTCAGGTGATACTACTCATCCACTATGTCTTGCACTTCTCTCAAGTGCATCCTTTTCAAGATCCTCCCACTCACTAATAGGAATATAGGGAGGTCGCTCGTAACAAGGGTGGTGTTCTATTTGGCTCCTATAGTTGTCCCTAATATACTTCAAAATAGTGCCTACTTTGTCAAGGAGTCTAAGTCTATGAAAGACTTTGAGTCCAAAAAGTATTGTCATAGAGTCAATGAGCTTATTCTTTAACCCTTTATCTTGTACTGACCACCTTTTAAGAAAAAAAACTGTCAGATTCATAAATGAAGTGAAGATACCTTTTAATATACTTGAAGAAAGGGATGAAATGAAATTTAATCTTGCAATGAAATCAAAATATGATACCATGTGCATATGGTTGGCCCGAAAATGCGCAAACATTCATCATTAATTTTTTCATAAAATAGATTATTCCCTGCAAGATAATTACAAGATTATTATAATTAGTTATTGCAAGGGACCACACAAGGGGTTAGTGCATTACATTATGAGTATTATATTGTATAGTAAAAGAAAGGATCAATCTTTAAAGTACTTGGAAGCTAGGCTACTCTCAAGGGAAGTCCATCTTCATTGCTCATGAGCAATTGATCACATTGTATTGTTCTTGTATATTTAACATGAGTACATCCAGGAATTGCATCATTGCCACCTACATAAAATGAATCCAATATTACAAAATTCCCCCTAAGAAAGAATATATAGTTCAAGTGAAATAAACACATGATAAATAAGAGAGAAAAAGAGGAGTCTACTTACCAATAGTAGGTGTACTTGTCGACATTTTAGGCGGAACTACATCTATGGATCTGATCCTCATACCAGGCATCATACTCAACATAGGTTCAATAGTAGGTGCTAAACCAAAATATTGTTAGAGCATTAAAAAATATGGATAACCATGGACAAGATGGAGGATAAAACATGTGATGTAGTATCCAAAGTATTTGCATCTAAGGTAATGCCCTTTAATATTTTTAGCAGCCCCTGTAAAGAGAACACATATATATTTTAGTTAATGACATAAATAAAATAGTATACTATAAAAATCATTATTGAACTTTTGTTATAATTAAAAATTACATTAATACTTACTCTATAGTTTTGAACATGGCCAATCAACATATCTGCTGCCCTTTGTATTTCAGGAGTGAGGTTGAATATTTGCCATTCGAGCTAACTCTTTTGATATTGCACGAAGGACCCTTTCTAGTGCAACCACAGGATCAACCTCTGATAAAAAATCAACATCAAATGGATCATGCTCATTCTATGGATCCTCATGGACTACATGTTCCTTTCCTTTTCTCTAATCAATACTCATTTGTGAGAATAATATTATTAGCCCTTTATTTAAAAGCAATCCAAAATAGTAGAACAACAAAATATACGCATTAACATAAAAAAAAATATGCATTAACATTTTTCTTGTATGTGCATTTGTACAACAAAAATGAGTTTTACTTGTCGGGAAGAAGAAGTCCCATGAAAACTATCACTGTCATGCATATCGTGTGGTTGTTGATCCATACTATAGCTCTGTATTTCAAAAAAAATTATTTAGACATGTTAAAACATGTGTTCTTATTCGAAGTTACGTTGAATAATAGACAATTATCAAAATGTGTACCACCTTGTCCATGATAGTAATGGAGTTTTTTGTATCTATGTGATTCAAATTGTAATCGATAAGAACCTTCTCGCCTCCACGTATTGATTTGATTGCACATACAAATATGCAATTTCCCTTGCGCACCTCAAATATGCAATTGGGTTGCTTCTTAGTTGACGTAGGTCGTGTACTATTTATAAAAACTACAATATTCCCTGATGCTTTTGGTCTTTTGTCAACGTATATAGCTACTTTTTTACTGTGTTCACTGACTTTTTGTTGTATATAATTTTCCACGAGTGCATACCTACACATACTTTTTTTATATTTAACAATTTGAATCCAACTACTGTAATCATAACAAGGTCCAACATACTCCATCAATTCGACAACTTTGTTGTAAGAGACCTTTATGCCATCCATGGGGCCCAAACCATGTAATGAAGACGGTGCTATGCGATATATCCTATCTTTAACACAAAAATCAATGTTTATTGGAGGAAGTTCATCGGGGACCCATTGTTTCTGTAGATGTTTATACCTAAATGGTAGCTTAGAGTCACCTTTGCTCTCATCATCATAAGAACACGACCCCCCTTGAGCAAGGAAAAATTTCATGCATTTATTGAATTTCTTTATGATCTTTTGACCTCGAGTCGATCTCATTGAATTACACGTACTAAATGTCTCACTTTCTTCTTCCATTCCTAGATTTTCCTCACTCGAGGAAGACAATTCTGACAAATACCTTTTCACTAGTACCTGCACCTTATGCAATGAGAAAGATAGGTGGCAATGGGAGAGATATTTTACATATGGTAAAATACATTAATCTCTATGGGGTGTATTGACTTGTACGTGACAATCCATGAGACTGTGTGGGATACCTGACATAAGATAATAGTTATATAATCAGACAAACATAGTTCACTCCATAGTTTTCATTATATCTTGTGAAGGACATTATTCATTGTTAAAATTATCTCTTTATCCAACAATATTTTGAATATCTTAGCATTGCATATAACTAAACATCTCACCATTGCATGGGACACCACTATTGTGGCATTTTTTCAAACAGTTCTCATGCCTTGCCACTAGTGTTTTTATTACATCTTGTGAAGGACTTTATACATTGTTAAAATTATATATTTATACTTTTAGAATTAGCTCACTCCATTGTAGGGAACAAAGAGAATCCCCTGTGATTTAACATCATTGAGATGCCTCCTTTCATTAGCTTCATGTCACCTTTTCATAGCTTCTCATAGCTTCCTATGTGTTTCATCCTTCATTTATACACTTACTTCCTAAGGGGTATTCTTGACTACAAACAAATTGAGCTGCTATAACTGAATTATAAATCATGAATTCACTATAGAATTAATTCACTATAAATCAAGGGGCATTATAAATCATGAATTTGCTATAAAATTAATGTATTGCTCTAGATTTCATATGGATATTTTGTCAAATGGTTGGCATGTATGTTTATTCAAATGGAGTTATATCATTTGGAATGGATATATGATCGATTGATATCGAATTCTATGTCAAGATTTACAACATTAAATTGATCATAGTTAGAAGACTCAGACATAAGAAGAATATGAGTATAGCCAATTTTCAGAAGAATATGAATGAATTAAAACATACATAAGTGGATGAACATAAATAATGAAGGTACCTGATATTGCCTGAAGTAATGAAGTGTTGACCCTAGGTTCAATCCAGTATGCTCATGTATGATCCAGAAACTGCAAGGAAAAAAAGGATGGGGTTAGATCCAAAGGATCTAAGCAATGCCTAACACCCTATTATTGATCCTCATCTACAATTATGCATCTACATAGTTAACCCATACACTTCTAAAAGGAACTATGCTACAGAACATGTGCACTCAGGAACATGTGTAGTGTATAGGCACTGGAATCCAAATGAAGCCCTACATTTATGTCTCTATAAAAACCTGGTGAATCACTCTTATGGTTGCATTTGTGTCTCTATGAACACCTAGTGAATCACTGTTGTGACTTCATCATCCAAATAGTGCAACAATAACACTAGATGTTGTTGTTCCATCTAGTGTTGCTATGGCATCATTTCCAAATGATTTATCCACAACAGTAACCCACCATGTCCATCAACACAAGGCAGACATGATCAAGCATAAGCAATGGAGGGGACATTATCAAGGTCAAATCAAAGGTCAAATTTCATTCCTTGAAATTTTATATTAGTACAGTTATAAAATTTCATGCCTTGAAATTTTATAACATAGTTCCTTAGCATTTGGTCTTCATATTACAGCCATGACTTGAGGTAGGCATTCAAGCTTTGTCTTCTCATTAACTCAATTTCATTTTGATGGCATTTGTTGATTTAATTGTGACACCATCTTGGTTATAAACCAAAAAAAAAAGAAAAACAAAGTGTCATTTGTAATTTTTGTGAATTCAAAGAGCTGCCGCAAAGATAGCACTGCACTTTTGTGTGGCATGAAGAGGGCATTCAAGTTTGGCTCTTGGGCTGCAAGCTAGGGCATCATGCATTGTTTATGAGCTCACTTTTTGAGCACCTCATGTCCCTATTTGATTAGTCGGTGCTCTGTTTGTTATATTGAGTTTACATCATATATTTAGTCTTATAAATATCTTATAAAACAACATTAAACTAACCCAAAATACTTTGTCTTAATAAAACAATATATTTAGTCTTAATAAAATCTTATAAAATAACATATATTGTGTGAAGTGTTTGATCTCTCTTTATTTGTATCATTGTTGATATTCACTATGTGGTACTCCCCACTTATGATCATTTCATGAGGAAATGTCTTGATGGCTCGTGGGCTGCAAGCTAGGGCATCATACATTGTTCATGAGCTCACTATTTAATACTGACATTGTTTACATCTTTTCATTCGGAATGTTTGATGACCCACGAGTTTTGAGAGCTAGGGCATTGTTGCTATTACCTTCAAGGCATTGTGTGAAGTGTTTGATCTCTCTTTATTTGTTTTTCTATTGATATTCACTATGTGGTACTCCCCATTTATGATCATTTCATGAGGAAATGTCTTGATGGTTCGCGGGCTGCAAGCTAGGGCATCATGCATTGTTTATGAGCTCACTGTTTGAGCACCGACCAATCAAATAAGGACATGAGGTGATCAAATAATGAGCTCATAATGACATAAACAATGCACGATGCCCTAGAAAAATAGAAAAATAAATAAAGAGAGATCAAACACTTCACACAATATATGTTGTTCTATAAGATTTTATTAAGACTAAATATATTGTTTTACTAAGATTTTATTAAGACAAAGTATTTTGGGTTAGTTTTATGTTGTTTTATAAGATTTTTTTAAGACTAAATATATGATCATACATTAATACACTTACTGTTTTGAATTTGAGCTTAGACATCATGCAATGTTATTGTTGTCATTGCATGCTTGCTGCTGTTGTGCACCATATATTGTTTTATACACTGTTTATTTCATTGAGACTGTGAGCTTGGCATTTGTAATATATTTTCTGTTATTGGATCAATGCTACCATGTTGTTGAGGCCGTAGATGCATTGAATCACCACTCGCATTCTAGTTTGATAGTAGCAATATAAAATACAGAGCACTGACCAATCAAATAGGGACATCAGTAAGACATTTAATGCATTATTACTTCATCATGATGATAAAAATTGCATTGGCTCAAAGCACATAGAATGTGGGTAGATGCATTGAATCACCACTTCCATTCTATTTTGATGAAGAGGAACTATGTTATAAAATTTCAAGGCATGAAATTTTATAACTGTACATATATTTTATGAGTATAATTGTACAACAGAAGAGCACCCACATGTCTTGGTTGTTATTGGTCTATGAAAGGTTTTGGTTTGCCTTTCCCAATTGAGATGTCATCGTAATATTCAAAAGGACTACAGTACTGGTGAGGGCACCTAGGTAGGGTTGTTTGGTACCTAGTGTTCCTAAATTTTGGCTTGTAGTGGCCTTAGCCAAGCCACTAGGTTAGGGAGAAGCCTATTTGGTCTCTCTAGGTGTGCTAGCTAGTGTTTGTTCTTCTTTGTTCTTTTGAGTCCTTGGTGTGTCTTTTGGAGCCTAGTTGCAGCAGTCTTAGCCAACTTTGCTAGGTTGCCTGTCATAGGACAATGTTCTAAAGTTGAAAAAATGGCCTCTTTAATGTTTTAGAGGTTTGAAAATGGCCTTTATGACCCTTACTCAATCAAGGATTGAGCGCTTTTGAGGTGTGTGTAGGCGGTTTGTCTATCCACCAAAAGTTGCTTGACAACTTTAAAAGTTGTCATGATAACTTTGAAAGTTGTCATGATAGTTTTTCTTGCAAAAGCATGTAACCGACTCAAGAGATAGCTAGCTTGATCCATGGGCCCTAACACCAAGGAGAAAGATATTTAAGCTTTGAAAACCATAATTTGAGGTGTAGGGAAGAGTGCAGTACGGAGAGCAAACATTTGGTTGCAATTAGACTATGTAACTAGTTTTCCTTTGACAGAGATATACATTTTTGTGTTGATAGAGATAAGAAATGGATTGAATGTCCAACTATAATGTTTGCATGTGATGATTTTTAATGTTTTTAAATTCATAGGATAGTTATTTAGCATTTCATTTCAGTTTTGAGTTAGTCTTCATAGTTTTTTTTATTTTGGCCTGTCTCAGGTTGCTACTGAGAGAGCTTTGAATAATGGAGTGCTAGAGCACTCTCCCATCATACAATCTATACAGGTCTATGGGATTTGTGTCTAGAATCCCTGTAATATATGTTGTGCAAAGGAGGGGCCCTAGAAATTTCATGATGTATCTATAAACTGATGCCCTAGGCAAGCTATCAGTGTTTGGTTAGGGGTCAGTGTGTTGTTGCAGAGTAGATGGAGTGATTGAGGGTGCTCAAAGCCTAGTTCAAATGATGTGGAGGGGAGGTCAAATGCATGATCAAGCATCTCCAATGCAGAGAGAGCTCGGGAGATTGTGGATACAAGGGAAAATACTAAACCCTCACTGTTACAGACAGTGAGTTACCAAACCCTCATTTATAGCCCCATTTTCAGTAGGCCTTGTATGGACAATATGGGAAAAGGAGACTGATAAAATCTTAAAGCCCTCCCAAAAGGGTATTTTAATCCATAATTAGTTGGACGTTTTGCTCAGAGAAGTTTGGAGTTATTAGCAAAAAGAGGTCAATTAGGCCTACTAAACCTGGTAGCCTTTGTAGGCCAGACAACAGACAAAACTTTTTAGAAGGGATAGAGAGGTTCCTAGAACAATGAACTTTATCATATTCTTGGTGTCATAGACTGAATGGAGAAAGAAGGAGTTTGAAACTTCTTAGAAGGGGACTAGGATAACACCCTTAAGGCTAGGAGATTAGCCTCTTTGATTCTAGGAGGGCCTAGGACAAAGTTATAGCAAGGTCTATGTAACATCAAGTACCCTAGTTTGCATTATTAGATGATCTTGTTTAATTTGTGTTCATTTCATGCAAAGATACATGTAAAGGAAAATAAATTTTTGCATCTAAAGATTACATGTATATATATGAAAAATAACTTGTATATACTATACAAGGAAAATAACTTTTAGAAGAAAATACAAGAGTACAGACATACATAAGAGGATGAACATAAATAATAATGGTGCCAGACATTGCCTGAAGTGATGAATTTTTGACCCGAGTATGAATCTAGTGTGCCTCTGTGTGATCTAGAACCTGCAAAGAAAAGAGAGATGAGGGTTAGACAAAAAATATCTAAGTAATGAATGGCATCCTATTAATGATCCTCATCTACAATTATGTATGTGCATAGTCAAGCCATACACTTCTGAAAGAAAAACCATGCTACAAGACATGTGCACTTAGAAGAATATTGTAGAGAGTAAATTGTTGCATTTATGTTTGCATGAACACCTGGTAAGTTACTATTTTGATTTCAAGTAAAGATCATAACATCACAACATGGTTGGTAGCCCCAAGGAGGCCCCATTACATGCAGTGAGTAAGCTACATCAAAACAAAGAGGCACATAAATCTACATCATCTATACTGATGTCCCTATTTGATTGGACGGTACTTTGTTTGTTATATTGCTGCTATCAAAATAGAATGGCAATGGTGATTCAATGCATCTACAACCTCAACAACATGGTGACATCGATCTAATAAAGAAAATACATTACAAATGCCAAGCTCACAGTCTCAATGAAATAAACAGTGTATAAAACAATATATGGTGCACAATAGCAGCAAGCATGCAATGACAACAATAACATTGCATGATGCCCGAGCTCAAATTCAAAACAGTAAGTGTATTAATGTATGATCTAATAGAAGCAACCTCATTGATCATTACATTTCACTCCTCCATCATTATAGAAGAGATAACTACCTACAACTATATTTCATAATTCCTCCTTTGAAGTATATATATATCAAGTATAATTATGAGTTTACATCATATATTTAGTCTTAATAAAATCTTATAAAACACCATAAAACTAACCCAAAATACTTTGTCTTAATAAAATCTTAATAAAATAATATATTTAGTCTTAATAAAATCTTATAGAACAACATATATTGTGTGAAGTGTTTGATCTCTCTTTATTTGTTTTGCTATTTTGCTAGGGCATCATGCATTGTTTATGTCATTATGAGCTCATTGTTTGAGCACCTCATGTCCCTATTTGATTGGTTGGTGCTCAAATAGTGAGCTCATAAACAATGCATGATGCCCTAGCTTGCAACCCGCGAACCATCAAGACATTTCCTCATGAAATGATCATAAACGGGGAGTACCACATAGTGAATATCAACATCAAAACAAATAAAGAGAGATCAAACACTTCACACAATGCCTTGAAGGTAATAGAAATGATGCCCTAGCTCTCAAAGATCATGGGTCATCAAGCATTCCAAATGAAAAGATGTAAACAATGCCATTATTAAACAGTGAGCTCATGAACAATGTATGATGCCCTAGCTTGCAACCCACGAGCCATCAAGACATTTCCTTGTGAAATAATCATAAACGGGGAGTACCACATAGCTAGTGAATATCAACAACAAAACAAATAAAGAGAGATCAAACACTTCACACAATATATGTTGTTTTATAAGATTTTATTGAGACTAAATATATTGCTTTATTAAGATTTTATTAAGACAAAGTATTTTGGGTTAGTTTTATGTTGTTTTATAAGATATTTATTAAGACTAAATATATGATGTAAACTCAATATAACAAACAGAGCACCGGCCAATCAAATAGGGAAATGAGTTGCTCAAATAGTGAGCTCATAAACAATACATGATGCTCTAGCTTGCAGCCCACAAGCCATCAAGACATTTCCTCATGAAATGATCATAAATAGGGAGTACCACATAGTGAATATCAACAGCAAAACAAATAAAGAGAGATCAAACACTTCACACAATGCCTTGAAGGTAATAGCATTGATGTCCTAGCTCTCAAATCTCGCGGGTCATCAAGCATTCCAAATGCTAAGATGTAAACAATGTCATCCAGACATGTGTACTATGAGCTTTCCTGCAACAAATGGACTTGTGATGATTTTCACAATAGTACATGTGTTGCAGGAAAGCTCAAAGTACTACTTAGCAAAATATGAATGTTCATCACCTGTGCATATCAGAGTTGATTAGAGAAGGTATATACACAACAAAACAAATAAAGAGAGATCAAACACTTCACATAATGCCTTGAAGGTAATAAAAATGATCAAACACTTCAAAATAGGGATATCAGCCATACACTTCTAAAATGAACTACGCTACAGAACATGGGTGTGTGTTAATGTGATTCAAAAGCTATTATGGAAGATTGTTTTATTATTGAGATAAAGATATCTTAATTCTACAAGAATAAATATTTTGAGAAATATTTGAATTTAATTTTGACAATAACATGAGGAGTGGATATATTTCAAGCTTCAGCGAGACTTCATACCACACAGTGTTCGTAGATTATGTTCAATGCGTTACTTACGCTTGTATTGGTGGGAAAACTCTTGAAAAGGTGCAAAAGAGATTGCATTCAACCATGTCATTTACATGACACATGTAGTTTACCTCCAGCCTAAATCAGCGTTGCGTACAAATCTGCAAACAATGTGTGGTACGAAGCCTTGCTCAAGCTTGAAAATGATAAGTATTATGATGTTGAGGTATGGTGTGGTAAGCACAAGTATAGTTTCTCATAAGCTACTATTGGTATAGTTTTTTTTTTTCAATAGTTGCAGAATCTAGCTTCTCCTATACTTACACATATGTATACATTTTGGGCTTGGTTTTAATGTCATGTAAATTTGAGTGAAATGGTAGAAATATTTAAGAGCAAAAGGTATGGCATTTTAAACAAGTATGCATATACATTATATAACAAGAGTGATATATTTTAATGGAAACACTTAATGAGAAGGATGCCTATATAACAGGAGAAGTGATATATTTTAATGGCAGTGGACATAGAAATTGCAGTGAAACTCTGTAATTTATTATTGTAAGTGGACATAGAAATTGCAGTGAAACTTTGTAATTTATTATGGCTCAGTGTTGTATATCCATAGTCAATATCTATTTAAACTTTAGGATGATACTTATATGATGGCTTAAGTAAATTGTTCTTACCTTGAGACTAGTACACCATGGGATTAGAGGATGGTTGTTATAATAGCAACTATGTGTCAGTGGGATACTTTTATATTTTGTATTAAATGATCATAGATACATATGGGTTTCTTCCTTTTGCAACAGTTTATATTCCAATACTTATATCTTGAATTGTCAAATGACCAATGAGTGATAATTTCAAAACTATATCATAATTAAAGGCATGTGAATTCATATCAAGTACTTAATCTGAATGCCACGGTGTAATGTTTTTACTTATGATATTAATCTTAATATATCCCTATTTTATTATTGATGTCCCTGTTTACATCTTTTCATCAAATGACCCAAAAACATCAAGAATGGTCCTATATGGTCACTAATAGCCAACTTTCAGAAGAATATGAATGAATGCAAACATATATAAGTGGATGAACATAAATAATGAAGGCACCAGACATTTCTTGAAGTAATGAAGTGTTGACCTGAGGTTCAATCCAGTATGCTCTTGTATGATCCAAAACCTGCAAGGAAGGAAAAGATGGGGTTAGATCCAAAGGATCTAAGCAACACCTGGCACCATATTACTGATCCTCATCTACAATTATGCATGTGCATAGTCAAGCCATACACAGACTCAACAACATGGTAGCATTGATCCAATAACAGAAAATACATTACAAATGCCAAGCTCATGGTCTCAATGAAATAAACAGTGTATAAAACAATATATGGTGCACAACAGTAGCAAGCATGCAATGATAGCAATAACATTGCATGATTCCCATGCTCAAATTCAAAATAGTAAGTGTATTAGTGTATGTTCGGATGATGCTAGATATTAAACAGTGAGCTCATGAACAATGTATGATGCCCTAGCTTGCAGCCCGCAAGCCATAAAGGCATTTCCTCATAAAATGATCATAAGCGGGGAGTACCACATAGTGAATATTAACAACAAAACAAATAAAGAGAGATCAAACACTTCACACAATGCCTTGAAGGTAATAGAAGTGATGCCCTAGCTCTCAAAGGTCGCGGGCCATCAGGCATTCCAAATGATAAGATGTAAACAATGCAAGTATTAAACAGTGAGCTCATAAAGAATGTATGATGCCCTAGCTTGCAGCCTGCGAGCCATTAAGATATTTCCTCATAAAATGATCACAAATAGGGAGTACCACATAGTGAATATCAATAGCAAAACAAATAAAGAGAGATCAAACACTTCACACAATGCCTTGAAGGTAATAGCAACGATGCCCTAGCTCTCAAAGCTTGCGGGTCATAGAGCATTCCAAATGCTAATTAAGATGTAAACAATGCCACTATTAACAATGCTAAGATGTAAACAATGCTACTGAAATTGAGTTAATGAGAAGACAAAGCTCGAATGCCTACCTCAAGTGCCAGTACTCTCTTCCCAAACGGTGTCGGCCTATTTGTGCACTCCAAACTTGAATGCCCTCTTTGCACCACATAGAAATGTAGTGTTGTCTTCGCAGCAGCTCTTCGAATTCACAAATTACAAATGACACTTCCTTTCTCTTTTTTTTTTAATAACGAAATTGGTGTCGCAATTATGACAATATCATCGCTATTACGACACCATCGGGGGCACTTGCAAAAAAAAACACAAAAAACATACACAAATTCTAGTGGTGTCACAAATTGGTGTCAAAATTTGACCCCAAATGTTGTAGTGGCAACACACCATATCTAGGCCCCTACACGTCCAACAGTCAATCCATAACTTGAGGAACGCGATCCAAACTAAATGCACCAGTTGGCCAAGCCGATCCATCCAAACAACCAAGTCGATAAGACCATTTACATAGCAGCAGAGAAACAACTGAGCGCCAGTGAACCGACCACACCAAGCATGATCGAGCAGTGCAGTTATTGCTGAGTGCTAGGAGAACTGACGCCTTTAGTTACCGAGTGTTCCTCAGAGACCGAGCATACCGGTAAACACTGTAACCGAGCAACCAAACTCCAAGACTGAGCAAATAATTCACCAACTAAGATCAAAACTACCTATCTTCCTTTCAAAACATGGGTGATACAGGATTGCCAAGAATCCTAGGATGCTCCTGCATCAACAAGTATTGTTATCTTAGTGCACAAATACTATTCTTATGTGTACAACTATTGGGGTAGCAATGTATATGCATTAGAATATTTCATATTAATAAATTTTTTTTATCACAAATATAAAAGGTGAACACAACCAAAATACCTTGTATTTTCCCATGAAATGTGTGAGATTGTCAAAAGCTTTAGTGTTCCACTATTGGTCCTTTTGTGTTGGATATAGGTTGTATTTTACATAATAATGTGTTATTTTTATAACAACAAATAATTTTTTTGTGTTGAAGCGTTGGTCCTTTTGTGTTGGATTTAAAAGTTAGATATAACAAAAATTTATGATTACTAATAGGTATATGGTCCATTTAAGTTGCATAGATGTCATATTTTGTATAGAAATACAATCACCCACTAATAACAGATGATATTTTTAAATTCAACTACTAGTGATTTTTAGATTAAGTTTTGGTCGAATCTTTAAAAAGCCAATTTTTTCACACGTTTAACAAGGCATGCTATTTTAATGAGTTGCATGATGAGCCACACCTTCAAACCTTAGTTATAGGTAGTTAAGTGTCCATTTTACATTTTTATAAAAAAAATGGTCTTATGATATTCCATGCAATGGCTACATATTGATGAAGTTAGCCCTCGCGACTATTGATCCCTCTCCCCTACTTTCCAAAGGAATCAAAACAAACAAAATCCATGGAAAATATACTCTACATTTATTTGATGCAATTGGTTTCATCTGCTCTCCTATTTTCTTAAATGCATGGTGAGTTTTCCAGTAAGTAGTATACTTATGTATTTTGTTTGGATAAGAGTTATTTGTAGGCATGAGACAAGGGAAGAGTATCAGGCTTCAATTATCTTTTAGACTTTGTTCACCCAATCTTTTGATTATCAATAGTCATTCATTTGTACTTCTAATTGTTAGAATTTATAAATTTTAATTGGAGAAGTTGTGCAACTTTATTGGTACCCATATCATACAGCTATTGGGACATTTGTGCATAAGTATTAAATTTTTTTAAGGTGGTTGTAGTGCATAATTATTAGGACATATTTAAGTAGGTACTGGGTAACACTTTGAAATAACCACTTTTTGACCCTTGTGTGCATAACGGATCCCACAACATGCATTTTCACTACACACAACCCATAACACTAGCGATAAGAAGTTAAGTCGTATGCACAGAAAACCAACACAAAATCTTCAAAATAAGATGTATTGTTTAGGATCTATGTGTATGTGCACAAATTCCTAGGTATTCTGTTGAAACTTCATACTATAAGTAGCCTGTCAACAAATAAATAGCTCTTATTTTCAATGTAAATTAATAAATAGTTTTTACTTGTGTAAATTAATATTCACTAGTTGGATGGCTATTATTGTTTTCTTGGTAACATTGTACAACTTTTTTGCTCTAGAATACTTTTCAAAATTGATATTTTTTTTCCTTTTATTTTGAATTACCATCAATCATATCTTATGAATTATCAAAACTAAAGGGTGGGGGCACAAATGGTGGCCTAGACACAAACTCTAATTCATCCCACTTAACACCATTAAAGAACTCATGATTCTTAATTTCATGAGAATCATTGTGAAATCCTAACCTCCTACTTTGCTCCTTCACCAATAAACGTCGAATCAAATCTTTCAAAGGAGATTGAGGTCCTAATAATTGTGGCTCCTTACATAGGACATTATAAAATGTTTCCTTCCTTGTCGCTCCCTTGAAAGGGGTCTTCCCATATACCATCTCATACAATAATATTCCAAAAGCCCACCAATCTACAACATTGCCATACCCTATGCCCCATAAGACCTCAGGAGAAACATACTCTTCAGTACCAGCAAATGAATGTGACTGGTCAAAAAATGATTTACTTTTGATATTGTCAAGACATGTATCTTTATAATCTCTAAAGCTTTTAGACTTGGAAAATGACCCCCCTTGTTCCTCTTGTTTTGGAATTGAAGTGGATGGATCTATGCAATTATTTTCTCTAGTGAGATTCAACTTGTGTAGACAGGGCCTTTGGAAACTTGTCTTGCTTGCCTTCTTGTCTTCTTGGAAGGATCTTGACCTACGCTTTTGAGGACCATCGATGATGGAGAGATCAAAATCAATGAGCATAATATGCCCATTGGCTTGAACTAGAATGTTTTCTGGTTTCAAATCTCTGTAGAGTATTCCATGTTGGTGAAGGTACTCAAGAGCAAGGACTAATTCTGCTGCATAAAACCTACAAAAAAACACAACAATATCAATGAAATGAAATATTATATTTTTGTACATAGATGTACATATACCACATATGTATATATTGACTATTTTATAAAAACATAATCAAGAAAACTTCACTTTTTAAACATTACTATAATTTTATACCATCATAAAAATTAAAAATTAAAAGAATTTCTTCAAACCCAAAATATCCAATATCTTATGGAAGAATTTAATAAAATTATATTTAAACTAAATTATAATTTATCTAACACTACCCTAATAAAATTATAAGCCATAATCATATTATTTGAAGAATGTTATATTAAATAATAAATATATCTAATCCTATTAAATAATATTTTTCAAAATTTATAGCAAATATATATATATATATATATATTTCGAATCAAATTCATTTAACAGTATGAATCGATTCATTAAAAAATGGCATTCCCTACAATCTATTTAGCCAACTTAAAAAAAATGTTCCAGTTTTTAGGCATCTACATTCTACATTCTAATTTAATTGGCATTCTTACGACTACATAGTACTGGATTATTATTTTCCTTAGAAAAATTATAATTGCAAAAATGCAGATAAACAATACTGGATTACCATTCTCCTTAGTAGTCTTTTTCTCTTTTATGGAAAGAAAGAGATCTTTCAAAGTAGAATCACAGGTCAGTTTACAGATGATTTTAAATCTCAGTACGTAATCTTTATTGCAGCTTAAACATCTCAGATGTAATTATAATTAATTTTAAAAATACAAGGCAATAAAAGCAATAATATTCATGTTAAGATCAAAATGAACAAATTTCGTGGTACAAGCTATCATTTAAAAAAAATAAAAATAAATGAACAAAATGTCTTGATTAGACTCTGATAAATTGTCAATATAGACAATTTTTTTTCACTGAATATGATTTGAAATATGAGTTAAAAAAAAATATACAATTAAATCTAAACAGATTTCAACCAATTTCATAGATTGCAAAAAAATTCATAGTCCATTCATACTTAGATGAAATGTATTCAAACAAACAGATATTTGACATATTTTGTCAAAATATCTTACAAACCCCCCACTGCGCCTATTCTTACATGTTATGTCATACAAAACCACCCACCTTTTTATGAAAATAAAAGAGAAGGATGGATTCAAACATGGAAATGTTGTGTTGTTGTCTATATAAAGTTAAAGAAGTTTAACGCTGAAATATAGAAATGTTGTGTAGTTGTTTATATAAAAATAAAGAAGTTTAATACTGAAACATAAAAATATTGTTTAGTTGTATTTTTGAACAGCAGATGAAGTTCTTCAAGTGTAATCTAAAACTTTAATCAATAAAAATAAATAAAAGAACTCTAACACAATGTAATCTGAAATATTAATGATAATGGATGACAGAATGAAATTTGAAACATTGGTAAAAAAAACATAAACAATCTAAATAAAAAATAATAGTAATAACTCCAAAATCATTAAAAAAAAGAAGCTAATTACCTTGCAGCAGACTCTGAAAATCTTTTATCTTCCTGACTGTGTCTGAGCACACTAAGGTCGCCTCCAGGACAATAGCCCATCAAAAGGTAATAATGGTTTGTAGACTCAAATTTAGCAAACAGTTTGGGCAGAAATGGATGATCCAGCTTTGACAGAATCTCTCTCTCCATCTCAACCCTCTTAAAACTCTTCTTTTCTTCCACAACTTGTTTATCAATCATCTTCATTGCCACAGGCTTCCCACTCTGTAAATGCATCACCAAGAAAACAGTCCCCATATCACCATGCCCCAACAGCTTTATGGGCTTGAATTCCTCCACAGATTCCGCAGATTTAATGTTCCAATCTTCCATATAATCTTTAAAAAAAACAATTAGCTTTGTTCTATGGTGATGATAGATTTTCTATGGTGATGATAGATTACAGAATGTGACCTAAATTTTTTTAATTTTTCTCTTCCAAAAATTCAAACACAATTAAAACAAGAAAAGATTTATGACTATTACTATAGACTGTGAAAATCTTATTTTAAAATACTACCTTTTTTATTTTCTGCTAATGCTCCTTTAGTCCCTCACCCACTGCTGCCATTTGTTTGATTTGGGTCTTGTGATGTTTGATGCTATAACACAGTCTATTTGTACAACTTCCTGGAGATGGGTGGATTTCATTGAGATGAGGCGAAGTACACGTGGCGTGGATATTACGGCATTTTTGGATAAGGTAGGGGTCAGCGTCGGGTGTCCTATTGTCGAGTTGACGCGTGGCCATTGAGCAGCCGCCTCGTCATTGAGCCCGTGACGTGGACCTGTCACCTCAGGGGTCAATGGAAAAGAATGCGGAACACTCTTGTGGACCTTCCGTCCACGTGGCAATTACAGCAATGACAGTACAAAAGAGAAACTTTTGTACCTCGCACGGATATGACCGTTATTATTCCATTGGTTTATTATTGTTGTCCGCAAGCAAAAGGCCGGTGGAAAAATATCTTAACATATTATATAATGAACTTATCATTTTGATTTAATGTATTATTTTTCTAATTGAAAATATTTGTAATATATTGTTTTATTAAATTATTTATAAAAAATAATATAATGTATAATATTAAATTTTATTTCATAAATGTTAAAATTTAATTCATAAATGTGGCCATCCTTTTCGAAAAAATGGTTCTATAATACTAAAAGAATTCAACCAATCATATTCTGGATAATTAATTTGTCTAATATATTAACTTCATAAATAAATATGTCAATTTTAGATGAATTCAAATTATCAAAAAATACTTTGTTTTCTTTGGTACAAAACAATGAGATAATTGTGCATAGGTGAATGCAAAGTTATAGGGCAAGTGTATATATATATATATATAACATTAAATTTTTTTATTTACTATTTTAATTTTTTAGATATATTTTTTAATAAAAATAACAAGAACAATACTTATCAAATATTATTAGATAAATAACTAAAATTTTATTGTTTGTTTCATGTAGTTACATGGATGTAAAAATAATTTTTAGAGTATTTTTATATTATTGAGTGTTGTGGAAGGTTTCACATTAATTTTAGAAAACAATATTTAAACTATTACTTATAACATATATGAATAGGTCATCATCTTCCATGACTCTTTTGGTCTTTTCCATATATCTATTTCACATTGAGGATGACGTGAGTTAGTATTCAATAAGAATTGATGAAAGATTTGTTTACAAGATGGTGTATGTACACTCAAAGTGTTACAAAATGCACTACAAACTCTTTGGATTGAATCTGCACCTTTCACATTAGCTTCCCAAAACTTTAAAGAGTTGTATGTTTTTTCATACTTTGATTAATGATTAATGAAAAGATTTTATTATTTATTATCTAGATTTTGAATCTATATAGTTTTTAATAAAAATAACAAAAACTAGTAGAAGCCCTTGGCAGGGGTATATCAAACTCAAGAGAGAAAGGTAATAGAGGGGTATATAAGTAGCTGTTGGTATTGAATTTTTGACTCATCAACAATTTGTTGATGATACCATTTTGTTTGGGAGTGCCAATAGAGTGAAGGCCAACAATATTAAAAAGTTGCTCAATGATACAATAAGGCTTTGGGGCAAACTATTAATTGGAGAAAGTTTGAGGTCTTTTTCCTAAATGTTCAACCTAGCCTTCAAAGTGAGATAGTGATGTAGGAGCATCTAGGGTGTAAGATCAATCTTGCCTCACCCAAAATATTGTCTAGTTTTTCAATGAGGGCTATTTTTTTGGCAAGTTTACTATTTTTAGTAATGTACATACTAGAACCTAAAAAATGGTCCCAAGGAGCATAATGAGAATATGTAATGACTGGATAAAGAATCATGGCAATATCTTGTATGGTTTGGGAGATATTCAATTTTTTGGGGAAATTTCTTCTATGTAAATTGCAAATGCATTTTTTGGGGCCTTAGAAGCCTCAGATCAAGTCGAAAAGGCCATATCTTATATATCTAATAGGAGGAGGGTGTAGATATCTTCACGAAATTTTTGACAACATATGATAATTGAGAATCCAATAATCAAATTAAAAGAAATGGTCTCTAGAAGTTTTTCTACTTAGTTGGAAAAATAAAAATTCTTGAAATACTCCAATGAGTGCCATGTAACTCATTTTGGGCACACTCTCGACATACTCTAATATGGGGGAAAAATAATATAAAAGTGGTCGGCCTAAAAAAGGGGGAGTTACATCTTCCAGAACATTCTAGAGCAACTAAATTTCCCAATATAAGAAAACAAAGTAAGGTTACAAGGGACAGTTCTAATAATGCATATGTTGGCTCTAGCTTGGAGATTATTGTAATGAAAATGCCAATGTGGCTATAGCATGTTATTTTTCTAAATTTTATAATGTCATTTCATTGAAGATAATAGAAAACAAGTGTTTATGTTCTTGTAATAGTTTTGTTCTTGTAATTTGCTATTTATTTCTCTATTGTGTTGTGTGTGTTTGGATGAGTAAGAGGATTTTGCTTCATTAGATATCCTATATTCTAGACTTGAGAGTTGTCAATTATTCAAGGATATTTTTGGGGATGTTATTATTTGTTGGTGTTAATAAAAAAATGCTACTAGAAAAAAATGATCAATAGCTACAAGAAAAAAAATGCAAATGTGGAAATAGAAATGATTAACTTCTACGGGCAGAATACTCACATTGAAGGTGGTTCTCTTTGCCATCCTTGTTTACTTTATATCTTGCGTGAAAGTTCCAAGGGTGGTTGATGATACTCTTATACAAAACACGAGGAGATTATTCTTGAATCAGATAAATGACACACAATAAAATCAAATTGATATCATGAAAGGAAATTTGCAAGCCACAAGAAACTAGAAGAGAAGGATTAAAACAAATTAATATCATGGATATGACCATGGGTTCCATTCTTATTTGTAATAAGTATAAAAAAGAAACAAAGATGTGTTCATATTCTTAGGAAGAAATATCTTGACTCTTATGAACCAGTCTAAATACACAATATACAAGAGACCCCCCTAGAGGATCAACAATATGGAACTACATACTAGATTGTTGAGAAATAATTACTAAGCATATCAGATGGGAAATAAAAAATGACTTAAGTGCTTTCTTTTGGGAATACTCGTGGGAAGGACATCTATCTCTAATAAATATTCCTAACTTGGAAACTATCTAAAGGGACACATGTAGGCTTTGAGGGAAAAATTTTGTAATTATGGGAAAACCATTATGAAAAATGGCATGCCAAGATGGCAATGGAAGTGTAATGCCCCACTAGGGAATCTGAGAGGACAACACTAACTAAGTAACTTACTAAATAATAAATGGTGTACAAATATTGTTTTTTTAAAGATAATTGCTACGATTATCTAAACATGATGACATGATGTGCATTAATTATATTGCATGATATTAATGCAAAATTTAGATTTTATCATTACATTACATGAATGACTACACTACATGAATACAAAGTTCATGTCTTTTAACCTGAGACCTCACTGGGTTCCCTAATGTTTCTACTTTAAGCAACATATTCTAATATTTAACCATTCATCTAATACTGACAATGAAATGCATCATAGGATAAGAAACATCATGCTCCTTAAAGCTATTTTCTTTTTATAGCACCAAGATAAGTGTTCCTAAGTTCTTTTCTTTCCTCACACTAGTACATTTGAGTCCTTTTTCTGATGGATATCCATCGCAATTCCAACAGCACACCATCGACCAAGTGACACTAACCACTGTTGCAGTTTTGGTGTCAATAGCACCGATGACTGCAATGTCTGTCATTTGTTGTAATTGTGACAACACGCACCATCACAATATACATGGTAAAAGGGCCTACCAACATGGTTAGAGATGGTCAAAATGTCATCGGGAGTTATTATTGTTGCCACAATTATGACGTCCATGCGACAACAATGCTATATAAGTGACGACTACCTGTCAAATAGTTCTGATAGATAGTCATTGTGTCGAGTGCTTTGTTGTTGGTCATAATTTGACTATCGTCGGGACTTATTATGGGTGTCACAATTACGATGTCTGTCCAACGGAAATGTTGTACAAGCAACATATGCTTGTCAAAGAGTTCTGATAGATATTCAGCATGTCCAATGCTCTACTGTCGATCATTCTCTGATGACTGTCATAATTGCGATGGTATGCTGTATTTTTTTAAAAAAAATATATTGTTAATGGAGACCTTAAAATATTGAGCTTCTCTTTATTTCGAGAATAGTTTAACATTTTCTACTTAATAGGGCCAACCATGTGAAGGTGGAAGCTCATCTGGCCCCTCCTAGGAGCATCTTATGATCCCTTACGATACTTTAAGACCTTTAAGATTTATTCTTAGGGATCGTAAAGGGTCATAAGGGGTCTTGGGACCCAACAACTGAGAAACATAAATGTAGGCATCACGCATGGTCACATTTCTTTGGAGATACAACATAATTTAGTGTATACCAAGACAATGCAACACAATCACTACTCCTCCAGTTCTAAGTTGACATTGTAGGGTCCAAAAGCCATCATTATCTATAGTTTTTGGATCCTACAATGTCAACTTAGAACCAGAGGAGTAGTGCTATTTGCATCGCATCATCTAGGTATACCACTCAATTATGTTGTATCTCTGAAGAATTATGACCATGGTGCCTACATTTATGTTTCTTACCTATTGTGAGATTAAAAGTCTTTTAAGGAACATGTCATGTCTATGTGGAACTGTGTAGGATCATCACCAAATGGCTGATGGTTATTGATGAAGAAGATTAAAAAATGATGATTGATCCAATTTAGATGGTGCAACATTTTTAAATCTTATTCATAATCATCATCAACATGGCCAATTTTGTAAAACTAATTCTGCATACACTGAATTCTACATACTCCTTATTTTGTTATGGGTTGATATTGTTAGACATGGTCTTTCTTGAATAGAATGACTCGTTACTTGTACATTGACTAGAATGCTAGTGGAAGAAGGATGATTTGTTTGCAACCTGCATATACTAACACCGAACAACCATTTTCTCAACTCTATTTTTCTCAACACAAAGGGACATTTATCATAGCCATAGAAACATGATTATTTTTAAATGGAATACACCAAGGAGTACTATAAAAAATATTGACCATTTACAATCATGAACACTAAACCTAAATCAAATAGCTCATTTTTTTTATCAACACGTGTAGTCTATGTGTATATGTAAAATGAATGAAATATCAAGCTGAAATAAAACAGTGAACAAAAATTCAAATTCAAGGCTTAATTTATCAAGAGCAACAAACAACGTAGAACTCCACAATCAAAAACATGAAACTTAATAAAAGAATATTGCAAAACTTGATTGGGACAATGGAATTTACAAAGTATGGAAAGGTGAGAGGATCGATCAAATAATCAAAAAAAGAAACACGCTTTGTCAAAAATGTTTGAAATCCTGTCACCAAGTACAAACATAGGAAATAAAAAAGGGACTTGAAAGACAAGAAATAAGAAAAATCATTAGGACTATATAAAAATCATTAAGACTATAGAAAATCAAGTTATAGAAATTTACGGTTTTGATGCTTTGCCATTACAATAATTGAGCATTCATCATTTGGTACTTCTTGGTGTATTCCATTCAAGTATGTCAAGCAAAAAGTATTCCATTTAGGCCTCGTTTGGTTGAGGGAATTAGGAAATGTTGGATTTGATCAAATGCTGGAAGTGGTCAAATCATGGATTTGATAATTCATTTTTTTATTTTTGGATCATAGTTTGGACCATTTGGTTGACCCGGAATATGAGCGAGAAGATGTATTTCCTCTGTTTGGTTCCACTTTTTGAAATTGGAATTGGAATTTGAGTATGATTTTTATTTTATTTTTTGAATTATTTTAATATTTTTTAATATAATAATTTATTTTTTAATTTTATTTAATTTTATATAGAAAATCATTTTTTTAAAATTTTTTTTAAAATGTTATAATTTTTAAATTTTTTTAATAAGGTTAATTTTTAATTTTGTTTAATTTTATATTGAAAATCATAACAAAGTCATAAACAATAAAAAAGTTCATGAATTTATCCAAATATGTCCAACGTATCTACTTGAAATTCTAAAAGAGTTTCAGTATCTACAATAGCCCTGTTAACCACATTTACGCATATGGTCCCAACAAAGTAGTGCACAAACTACACAAAGAAGGCATCATAGAAACATGATTTTTTCTTTCGTTATTGAAGCAATGTTGGCGGCACTAGCTGCCTCTCGAGCCTTACACAAGTTGCACTAATTTCCTACATCAGGTATAGATGTAGATGGGGTAGATGTAAATGTGGTTTCATCGACTCACCGAAAGGATTGGCATCCACTATTTCCCTACAATACCAAATCTACATTAGTTCTTCCTAAAATGATTAGTTGTCACATTATTTTTAAACATAAAATATAATTACATATCCAAACCTTTTTCCTATTTGGGCAACCCCAAAATTGATGCCCAAGATTACTTGTTGTGCGTGATGTCTTCAACATGAATGGGCGAACACCACATTGACACATAGGCACATTGACCGAAGTCATCGACGCTATATTGAAAAATATTTCATTGTCACAAATATTGCATTATCATTGTTTTGTGAACATTCAGACTACTTATAATTGCAATAAAAAGCAACATACTAATGTAGACTTGCACATTTTTTGGCTAAGTTGAAGTCTTTGGTTTAAATCACTGGACACTCAAAACAAAATGACAAACCAAAGACAACAATGCACTAAAAAGAAATTACTAAGGAACCAAGGAACTAATTATAATTGCAATAAAAAGAAACATACAAATGTAGATAAAATCTTAAATCAGATTGCAACATGAGAATGTTCAACAAGCATGCTACTTTTATTTTTACTTTTACAATTCCTCTCATAAGTTCTTCTCCGCTTCAAACAATTGAGAGTTCCCGGGAAAGACGATATGATCTAGGCCTACACCCTTTTCGAGCTTGGAAGGATAGTGGTTTTCTAATCCATGACTTTGATTTCTCTTGAATCAAGTACTGCCTGCATGATTATCTGCAACTACTATGCTTCTTGGTCGTGGCCACTTCCTGCACAACTAATTTCTTCTTTGCTATCTCTATTTCCCTGCATGCTTTGCTCTTGTTATATGTTGACTGGACTTGAATTGAGGGACATTAAAGCCATTCATCTCTCACTGCTATATTTTTAGGGTTGAAAAGGGCATAGTACATTGCAATCCTCTTACCTAGATACTACAAATAGTTTGAAGTGGTGAAGAAGTAATGAGAGTTTCCTTACCAAATCCCCCGACATGGTATCTTGTAGTCCCAGAATTGCTTATGATGCAATCTAAAACATAAAAATTCATTCAAATACACTTCATAAAATTTTAGAAACTCCACATAATTAAATCTGCTCTAACAATCCATGGTTGATTAAAGAGACTTTGTATGCTGGGTAAGTGCACAAAGATGGGGGACCAAAAAGGGGGTATAAGATGCCACTTTTTTCCTGAAATCAGCAAACTCTGAACTTCAACAACAAATTGAAGATAGTTAGACTCAAAATTTTAAGATGCGACAAAAACAAGAGTTGTAATACTCTAAATCTAGTTCCTAAACTACTAACTTATTTTGAAAATAGTGCAGATTAAGGCTCTCAAAAAGGGGGAGCACAAAAAGTGGTCCTATTTTTTGTGAAAAAACATAACATAGCGTCTGGTGTGCTCCCCCTAAAATGTTAACTTTTTTTTTGAATTTTTTAATGGCTCCAGTGAGAAGTTAGCTAACACCACGTAGTTTATCCCAAATTTTTTTGGTAATTTTTTGATGAATGTATAATTTTTTATGAATTTATGAAGTGCACACATCCTAAAAACATGAAATTTCTGTGTGCTCCCCCTAGAAATCATTTAAAACTAATCAAAAATCAAATTTATTTTTTTTTAAAGTGTGTAGAATGGAGTCTAGTTTCTAAAAATGTAACTTGTTGCAAAATTTGATGAACGAGCCAAAATCTATGCCCAAAATACTAAACGTTGGTTTTTTACAAAAAATAGACATACACACAAAAGAAATTAAAGTTGAAAAACTTAACATAATCAGAATTCAAAATAAATTATATGCTTAGATAGCTAACAGAGAGATCTACAATATCATGTTGTTTGATTTTTACGTTCTTGAACTACGAGTAAACCTGACGAGGAGCACACAAAAAAACATGTTATTTTTTTGTATGTTTGCTGGAAAACACGTCTCAGGCCTGTTTGAATTGTCCAAGCCTTTGGGTTGATTTTCCAAGGCAAATCCAAGCCTTAGGATTGGTAAATTCCAATGCCTTGAAAAGTGCATGCACCCTATAGGGCGCACGCGCTATAGCACGAGCGCGCTATTGAAAACTATGGCTTTCATAGCGCGCACGCGCTATGAAAGTCATAGTTTTCAATAGCGCACGCGCCCTATAGCGCGTGCGCACTATACTGAATTGAGAGGAAAAGAGAGAGATAGAGAGCACTCTCTCTTCCTCTCTCTCTTTCCAAAATAGAGATTCTCTAAAATTTGTATACAAAGGCATCCTACAAGAAGGATGAAATGTTTCCTAAAGAATATCCACAATTCATATACAAAAGCATCATACAATAAAAATGACAAAAAATAATAGCTAAAAGGTAAAATTTACGATTAACGTCGATAGCACCAAGGTCATATCCACTGTCAAATATTGGCCTATGATGTGAAAAATAAGCAAAGCAAGTGAAATGAAAGGGAAGGGATAGATCAAATAGCGAAGGTGCATCAAATCGGATCCAAATTTCAACCCTTTTATGGATTTACAGGTTTAATTGCGAGCCCATGGAATTGGCTAAGAGAAAAATGTGATTGTATATCAACTGATTACAAAATGTGCAGTTGAGGAGAAAATATTGCAATGATGAAGAAGAAAATTGGCTATGGAAAATCTAGTAATGAATTTTCTTAAGAATGAAACTATTAAGGAATTGCATGATATATCACTCAATGGTGCAAGGAATATTCTTGATGAACATGGGATTGTAGTTACATCTATTCAATATACCGAAGAAGATATAGAAAATCTTCTTAATAGAGAGATTAATGTGAGAGAAAGGGACATTTTAGAATCTAATGGTGATTTTTGGTGCCATCGAAGGTATGCCAATTACTTAGGATGAAGAGTAAAAGCCCACAATTAATGGAAAAGAGTGGGAAGAGCTTCTTGGACCCATGTCATGATAGAAGTTATAGATAAGGAAGAAGAGCTAGGAAGGGGAAAGCAACAAAAGAAAGAAGATATGCATGTGAGCCTATGTTAGATGCTGATGATGACATGAGTACTCACCATTTGCTAGTAGCTCAAGTAGTGACAGAAGCTCTTCAGTGCACATGTACACTAGAACACAAAAATTTCAGATAGAGAAGTAACAAGTGCTATGGAATTATCATAGAGCAATGTGAAATGAAGCCTCAAATTGGTTCATTAGCAAGAAAATAATTTGGCCATGCACTTCATTCTAGCACCACAAATATTTCTATTAGAAATGCCTATTCATCAATGGTCTTACATTTACGGGACTTGGGAAACCTAGTTACTCATGTTGGGCAATATCCCTCAAATTATGTAAGTTCATTGGCACCTTTGGAAAGGTAGTCTCACTCCTCATTTTATAACAAAGGGTAGTCATCTATGGTCCAAGGTTATAATTCAACTGACAAACAGAGAGCTTCTCAAGGTACTGATCTCTTTCGTAGAGAAGTTCCCAATTCATCTCAAGGTTCTCATTTAGGTGAGCAACTCCTCGAAGGTCCTCAAATAGACCCATTCAATATCCCAAATTGGTAAAAGGGTAGATGCAATTTTGGAAAGAGTGGGAAGAGCTTCTTGGACCCATGATAGAAGTTACAGATAAGGAGGAAGAGCTAGGAAGGGGAAAGCGGCAAAGGAAAAAAGTAAGATATGCGTGTGAGCCTATGTGAGATGATCATCATGAGTACTCACCATTTGCTAGTAGCTCAAGTAGTGACAGAAGCTCTTCAGTGGACATGTACACTGACACAAAAATTTTAGATAGAGAAGTAACAAGTGTTGTGGAATTATCCATAGAGCAATGTGAAATGAAGCCTTGAAAATTGGTTCATTAGTAGGCAAATAATTTGTTCATGCACTTCAATCTAGCACCACAAATATTTCTATTAGAAATGCCTATTCATCAATGGCCTTACATTTACGGGACTTGGGAAACCCGGTTACTCATGTTGGGCAATATCCATCAAATTATGTAAGTTCATTGGCACCTTTGGAAAGGTAGTCTCATTGGACTCATTTTACAACAAAGGGCAGCCATCTATGGTCCAAGGTTTTAATTCAGTTGACAAGTGGAGAGATTATCAAGGTACTGATCTCTTTCATAGAGAAGTTCCCGATTCATCTCAAGGTTCTCATTTAGGCAACCAACTCCTTGGAGGTCCTCAAATAGACCCATTCAATTTTTGAAATTGGTAAAAGGGTAGATGCAATTTTTGAAAGAGTATCCCAATTGAAGAGAAATGGAAATTCTAGTGAGCATAAAGTTATTGTAGATCCAATAGGTGTATCTCCTCTACTGACAAATATAATTGCTTCTAGAGACTTGAGTTTAAATGGAGACTGTTTGATCCCAAACATGCCCCAGTCGAGCAGATGAACCAGATGTTGCTTGAGTAAAGAAGATAGTGGTTTATTAAAGCATCTACATTATCCCACTTGCTATCAATTCTCTCTCTCTCTAGATTGTCAAGGATTTCTAAAATTACAACTGCAAGTAAGAAAATATTGCATATTGCACGCTTCTATAAGCATGTGAAATATATAATCTATTCAAACTGATTTTTTTGTCTAAAACTGACACAAATCTCCGTGGATATTATCATGCTTAACATGATTTTCCAATGTTGTAGATATGCCATTGCCCTACTCTTTTGAGCATTGCAAGGCCTCTAGAATTGGTTTGGTCTGTCTTGGTTGTCTGTTGCCATTAGGTATCATAACATACATAGCTCTTAAACGTTGGGTTAGATATACATTTGGGTACATTTAGATATAAATTGGGTACATTTGGTCTTTCTTGGTTGTCTGTTGCCATTAGGTATCATAACATATATGAGTGTATTTTATCCTCAGGCAGTCACTCATCATCCCACCATCAGTCTACATAGGATGCATCCATCCTTATGTCAAACATGTCAAATCTAATATTTTTCTTCAATCATCTAATTTTGGCAAAAGATATTTGTTACATTCATGTTGACATTAGTTCTTTTGGATTTTTTTATATCTTTCTTGGAGTTCTCTTGTTTAGTCTCCTCAAGGTTACCATGATCCTTTATATCATGGTGTGTCGTGAATGATGAAACTTGGGACTTGTTTATGGTTTTATTTACTTTTGTGTGTGGTCTAAATTTGTTCCTTGCACTTCCACATGTGATTCCAATAGTCACATGGTGCACTAGGTCATATCTCTTGCTTGTGTTCTTCCAACATCATTTGCACCAAAGTCCTTTATGGATCTTGTGTGATGCCAGTCTAACAGTTTCTATTTGTTGTCTCATGTCCTATGCACTATTTATGCCACAACCTTGGCTCTTCATACCTTGGCTATTCACTGATGTTGCTAAATCAAAATAAGTGCTCGCTACATGACAAGCCATTTGCAAGGGTACTCAAGATCCATGATCATTTTTCATCACCATTTTGCTTGCATTTTTATTCACCCATAATTCATCCTAACCTAGTTGCTTTTCCTAATTAAGCCTTTTACCCCCATCCTTGATTATGTCTTGGGGAGGTAAACTATCAGAGCATTTTCATTCTTATCTAGTCTATCTGCATAGTTATCTAATTTGCATATATGTTATATTATGACATTCTCAAGTTTTAATTGTGAGTGAACAATTGATTAACCCCACCACTCTTAGTTGTATTTACCTCCTTTTGGGCCTAACATCTTTGTCACATGATCCCCTATGGATGAGGTTCCCTCTCCTTGTACCTTCATGGATGCTCTAGTCCTCCATATTGGTCCATGTACTAGATGGTGGTTGTGGTACCAATGTTGTCTTTGTCCTTGTCCTAGTACTTGTAGTTGTGCTTGTGCACCCTGATCAATGTCCATCATGGTAACACATCCCTACCCACTATCTCTTCCATATATCTAGGTTACCTATACCCATGGTCTTCCTCCATCTCCCCCTCTATCTTACCTAGCTACTCTTTTCTTGAACACCCTTTGGTAAAGTGTTTCTACCTGTCTTTGTACCCCCTCATAGGTGAAGCTTCCTTTCTCTTCCTCCATAGTGCCACTACCACTGCTCTCCTCAAGCACTGAGCCAACTGGTATGCATCAACCTGGTGTCCTTGTATGTGCACCTCCCTCTTACACATCCATAGGGTAGGAATCCCTATCCTACACATATCTCTTGGTATCATCCTAACCCACCATATTGTATATGCTATAGTCACCCATAGATTTGTTGGCCTAACACATAGATCCTAGTCAGATGACCTTATCTCAATCCACTCCCTCATGATCCCTCTCCAATCTAGAGTCCATCCAAACTATCCAACCATCTCCCATATCCAACCAAGGCTCAAACATACACATATTTATTGGTCTCTCAGTGCTACTGCTAGTGCCCACGGCAAAATAAGTACTACTTGTGTGTGTGAAAATTGTACCTGATCTGTAGACACAACACTTCAGTAAAACATTAGAGGTTAGTGATAATCAAAATCATGCAAAATTGAAAGCTAAACTAACCAAGCGATTTACTGCCTTCTAATAGGTGCGAGATTAATGTTCTCAGATTGTAATCGAGATCAGTGACCTAGACGACACCTAAATGAAAGATTTGAATGCAAAAGATGGATATGAAATTGAATGCAATTAATTTATTTTTTTTGGATTTTATGATGCAATAAGGAATGAAAACTTGATATGAATATTAATCTATATGAAAACTGATATGCTATGCTAATCTAACAATGATATGAAATATGAATCCAAAAATAAGATTGATCTCACAAAGATGTCGATTCGCAAGAGCTTTGATTCTTCAATTTCAATTCTCCAGCGTGATTGTGCAAAAATATGAGATGATTTGTGAAGAGCTAAAGCCTTGTTTTATAGAAATCCAGGGCTTTGGAGGTGTATGGGAAAAGCCATAAATCACTCAAATTAACTCATCTTGATTTTTGAGTTATCTGATCATGAAAGATAATTAATTCTCAAAATCATGCAAAAATAGCTTTTTAACTCAAATTAGAGTTTAGATCAGCTTTTTGAACTCCAAAAGGATGTTGAGTTCCAAAAAGTCAATAACTTGCATTGATTTTCTGATTTGGAGTTTAACTGTTTCTTTTGAATATGCATAATAATTAAGAATTAAATAAATAAATAAAGTGATTTATCCTCAACTCAACTGATTTTTGAAAATAAATAATTAATTTATGGGTTAATTAACTATTTATTCAAACTTTTATTAAAAATTATATTATTAAATAATGACAACATACTTTAATTAATTAAATAAGAATTTAATCAATTAAAGATAGGAATTTTGATTTATTGTCAAAATTAAATAATACAATTAATAATAGATAGAATTAAATTTAATTTAAATAATTAAGTGGCAAATTTGATTATCTAATTAATTAAATATGCAAAATATTTAATTAATCAAATTTTAGGATAAATGTGATTTATTGCCAAATAATTATTAAATTAAAGATAATTAAGATAATTAGGAATATTGTTAGGAATATTTCCTGATGCAAAATTTAAGATAATCAATTAGGATTTGATGATGTTTAGATGTGCCTTAGGTTAGGACTTTGATGTTGATTTCGTTCAATTTGTAGATGTAGGAGGTTAATGAACTTATAGCCCATTTTTGGGGTATTACATTTTGCCCCTCTTTGAATTACTGTGCGAAGCGCAGTGGTTCAAAGATAGTCTGTGTTTGATAAAGATATGAAATTGATGTTTGAAATTGATAATTGATATGAGATAGAAGCTGATTGATATTGAATTGATATGGAGATAATAGGTCCTGAATGACCAAAGATAATGTTCACTGTAGCAGCAAATGAACCTATGATTGTGAAAAAGTGTCAAAATGTCTGATTTTGAACCATGGGATTGATAAGAAGTGAGTGACCCGTTCTAGACTCGATTGTCTTAGCAGAACTAGCAAGTATCACATCCGAATCCTTCAGTTGCCAAAGAACCAAGGAAAGAACACTATGATCTGATTGTTGCAAAAACTGATACAGTTTACAAGATTAGGAGAATACCAGATTGATATGGATCTTGATGAATCTGATATGCCCCAAGTGATGATAGATTTGCCCCGAGTGATGAGGTCTTTTGATGAATCAGCGAGTAGACATGATTGTTGTCTTGATCACTGATGAAAGATATTGATAAATTTGATTGATAGAATTTTGATTTATAGACTTTGAATGATGTGCAATGCCATGCCCCCTTCGGGATTAAAATTGAAATCTGACAAGAAAAGTCAGTGTTATAGTTTAGAAGCATGTTAATTGATTGGAAAAGTGGTTATACACGTTCAAGAATGCATTCTACATCGTTGGAAGGTCCTGGAGACCGAATTGGACTAGGTTTGACCATGAGTTGACCATGGTTGACCAAGTTGAAATTTTGATAGTTTGATGAAAGATAATCAGTTGAGTTGAATACTGGATTTCTGTGATGATTGAAGGTTGATTATGCAAGCAGTAGACCGTCCTAGTTCCAAAAATTTTAAATCGCGATTTTGACATAATAAATGATCTCAGATTTCAATTTTGATCTTGAAAATGGATTCAGAACGTCGAAATTAGCCAGGGGTACAATTTTCATGGAAAACGGAGCACTTTTAAAAATTAGGTCAAAAGCTATATAAAGGCCGGAAGGGTCATTTTCAATTCATTTCAACCCTTTGACTTTAGAGATTCTATGGAGCCCTTTGAGCGAGAAAAATGGCAGAGCAGCGAGAACTGAAGGTACCTGTGAGTTCACACCATTTTGAGCGCAGCTGGAGACATGACAGACCCCGACAGTATGGACATCCAGTAGGTGGACCTCTGTTCCCCCCTGAAAATGCATGTTTTTGATGATTTATAGCATTTTTAATTTTTTCCATACTCGTTTTTAGTTTGTGATTTTCGCATCTGTAAAAACTCGTACAAGTCCCATTCCAGACTCGTACGAAATTTCATTTCAGTTTAGAATGTTGTTTTGTCCATGCCCAAGTGTCGTATGATAGGGACCCTTGTGTCGTATGACATTTCGTCGGATCCCTTGAAACTCGTATGAATCCAGGTGAAATGTCGTACGACACTTCATGCCAGTTTGGAATGTCGTTTGAAAAATAGCGTGTGAAAAACTCATTTTTAGGTCAAAAATCAAACTTTTCTGATCTTTTTGCCTGATTGCGGATACTTTGCCCTACCTTCTGAAACTTCAAAAACTGTGTCATTCTGATATTTTTGACCTGATTTTGAACTGAATTTCTGACAAAACACCCTATTTCTTTATGATTTAGGTCACATATCCTGACGTACATGTTCGCCATTCTTATCCGGCCACCCAGAGATTGTGTGTCGCCTTGCCAGACCCGATGAGGGTTCATCTCGCTGCCTGTGGATTTGAGCACCTGATTCATTTACCCGATATTAGGGTAAACCATGGTTTATTGACTGCCCTGATTGAGAGGTTTCATTCTAAGACCCAGACTTTCCACCTTCCGACTGGGGAGATCACTGTGACCCCTGAGGATGTGTATAGGATTCTTCGCATTCCTTTTCATGCTCCGCGGCGTCCCGAGTATGTTAGTGGAGGATCGAGGGGACTGCATGCATTCAGACGACTGTTCGGTGATGAGACCCAGCTGACTGGGTCTATATCCTGGGAGACACTTGTGCAGAGATATGGTCAGACACATCGTCTAGAGTGTATCATTGCGGGGATGATCGGAGAGTTGATTATGCCTGGCCATCAGCAGAATGGCTTTTTGATGGGATGGTCACCAATGGTAGCATTGTTGATGGCTACGCCTACCGAGCTTGCCTGGGGTCAGTGTCTATTAGCACACTTGTATTCCGAGATGCACGAGGTCGTGTATCAGGACTGCAAGACATTTGCTTCAGGAGCTTTGGTACTACAGATATGGGCTTGGGAGCATATCCCAGTTTTGAGACCAGTGTTTCAGAGTCAGCGACAGCCACAGGAGCCGATTATATATACGTATGCTGGTTACGTTACTCAGGTTCGCATGGGTCACACTGAGTATTTCCGTCGATGCTTGGATGACATGACCTTCATGATCTGGAGACCATATGTACAGATAGAGGCCTGGCCTACTGTGAGAGAGCAGTTTTCATTCTTTTTCCAGAGTAGGATATTGATAGGACGGACCTCTACCGTCTTGGAGAGATTTTTGATTACCAGAGTCTAGTGTCAGTATGGACGCATTCAAGATGTCCCACAGGATTATACTACTTATGCCCGCATTGTGCGTGAGATAGGGCTTGGATGGGCACCACGACTGAGTTATACAGTATGTGCTGAGGAGTATAGCCAGATTATTGGTAGGGATTGGGACTACCTTCCACAGGTGGTTGATGCAGGTGTGACAGATGCATATGTGGCATGGCTTGCTGATCACCGGATTCACCAATTTTTTGATCCGACAGAGCTGATACCCTCCATGGAGGAGGCTATGGATGTTACAGGGGCTCCTATGAGAGCAGGACCGAGACCACAGGTGGTACACCCTACTCCTCTGAGACAGAGAGCTATGGCTCCTTTACAGAGAGCACCAGGGCATGGGAGGCCTCCACATCCTTCTACATCTACAGCGGGCACATCTTTTGGCACACAGAGACAGAGTAGAGGTGAGAGTGGCACACTGGGCGGAGTAGGATCTGCAGATGATGTTCTAGGAGCTGAGCAGTTTCCAGGTGGGACTAGTGGGGATGACACATTTGATTTGGGTGCTGAGGTTAGACGTCGTAAGGCGCATAGGGTGAGCATTCTTTCACATGCAGATCAGCCAGCAGAGCAAGCACAGGACATAGATATGCCAGCAGCTGATGCAGAGTCTACAGTTCCTCTTACTTCAGCCGAGATTATCAGACGGCTTAGAGTTTAGGTCCGGGACTTGAAGATAGAGCAGGCCAGATTAGAGGAGAGGCATCGAGAGGCAGATAGATAGCGTATAGAGCAGCGCGTAGAGATACAGAGATTACAGGCAGAGGTGATTCATCAGACTGCGCGGGCCTCATATTATGTATCTGCGTACTATGCAGTAGTCCCTGCGGCACAGAGAGTGCCTACCTATTCTCAGTATATGGCAGCATCAGAGGGAGCTAGGGCACCGAGAGCAGAGCAGATACCAGATGCACCACCTCCTCCTCCACCAGATGCAGAGGATCATGCTGACAGTTGATTTCCCTTCTCATCTGTTACTTTCTCATTGATACATTGTTGTGTCTGATAGCTCTATGGAGTTCATTCGTTTGTACCCTGTGCCAGTAGTGCACCCCTGACTATTTGAGATTTTTGATATATATATGAGATCGATATTTTTGGTTTTGACATCATGTGTACTTGTCATTCTTGTTATGTATGATGATATCATGTGATGTTAATGCTATGAGTAGTGTAGAATGTATGTATGGATCAATGCAATGCGATGATTTCTTTCATATGTATGAATGTTATGCAGATGTAATGATTATGGATATATGTATGTTTATGCAATGGATGTAAATGTAATGCAATAAATGTTTATGATATGATATGTAAATGCAACGATACACATGATATGTTTGGCAGGTTGATGAAGACAAGTACTCAGTCTTACGTCAAAAGGATGGTTAACCCAGGAGGATCATTGCTTGCGATTCTATGAAGAGACCTTCGAGTTAGGTTCAGCTCTTGTTAGATTTGAAGATGTGATTGAAGAATCATTTTAGCTTTGAAGTTCATGTAGTCATTATGAGATCATGCAACATGCAACATGCAAAGAGACATGCAAAATGAAATGAGACATGCAAAATGAAATGCAACCTAAGACCTAGGACCTAGTCACTGATCATATGTTGATTTGTTATCATCATTGAACTTTTAGGTAACCGGATAAATCAATACAATGCCCACTAGCCATGAAACCATAGACATATGAATATCGATTTTTATGCACAAGAATCAATACAACACCCACTGGTTATACAACCATGGACATATGAATATTGATTTATTTTCAGAATGTTGGATTAGATATAAGCACCAAGGCACAAACGTCAGGATGACCGAAATATCATGTCCATTTTTATATAGCAATTTGTACAAGCATCAAAACATAAACATCGTGATGACCTGAGTATGCCTTGCATTGCAAACACATCAAATAGTCAAGAGATCATTCTAAATCCAATGTGAATTACCCGTAGTGACCCTTTATCGTTCACATCCTTAGGCAAGATTGCGTTCCACAATAGGAGAAAGAACTTACTCAAAAAGACAATAGTTAGATCAAACTTCCTTGAATTGTCTGGGTATCAATGGTCGAGGTATGCATGGCCATCCAATTCGAGATAGAGGCTCTTATAGTCGGACACCATTTCAATCCAGAATTTCCAAAGTTGTTAGATTTTCACATACAAGCAGAAGACAAAGAAAAGATTATGCCCCCAGTCATCACTCTCTAAATCCTATAAAGGACATCATCGAAGAGCTCGAAGGGACACAATATGCAAAAATCTCAATGCGAATCAGTAAGCATACAAGGAGATAAAAGAATGTAAAAAAAAAAAAAAGCATAGATTGTTTTCAGTTTGAGTTTGATGTTTGATTGTGTTGTTATAGATGCAAAATCCTTTCTGGAGACAAGACTGACTGACTGACTCAAATGAAGCTTCAAAGGACTCTGACTAGATATGATTCGTCTAAGATACATTGGAGGCCATAGGATATGACATTTATTGCCCCCAAATTTGAACATTGATAGGATACAGACGCTTGAGCTGATTGGTGTACAGACCGACTTATTGAAAACTGGAAATGTTGAAACAAACCGGGAGATATGTACAAACTAAAGCAAGACTGAAAGCTGGGAAAGACCAAGATTGTGCTGATAGATGGAGCATTTTGAACAAGTGGCGCCCGTTTGCTGGGTTTTCACCATCTTGGTAGAGATTCTATTTTTGCTACCAAGGCGCCTGTTTCCAGGTTTTCACCAAGGCACTTTTTCTTCTTTTCATATTTTTTTGTATTTTTCATTTTTTTAATTTTTTAGAATTTTTTGATATTTTTTGATATTTTTTTTCGTGAATCATCAAGGCGCCTATTGCTAGGTTTTCACCAAGATGTTCATTTTTTCAGGACTTTTTCAGATTTTTAAGATTTTTTTAGGACATTTCACCATAGACTGAATGCCTTAGGCGTAGAATTTCTTCAGATGGAGAACGTTGATTGGTTCTCAGAGCTGTTCCCCTTCAGTCGTTGAGAGTTGATAGGCACCAGAGCCAAAAGTAGCAATGATTACAAAGGGACCCAGCCAGTTGGGTTCGAACTTCCCCTTGCGTTCTCGATGGGATTGATTTTTAGGATTTTCTCTCAACACTAGATCACCAACCTAAAATTTTCTATGTCTGACTTTCTTGTTGTAGCCTCTAGACATTCTTTTCTGATACACTCTGAGATGATCATACGCTGCTTGTCTGCGCTCATCTAGTAATTCAAGTTCTTGTAACCTAGACACTCTGTAGTCTTCATCAGTGAAAAGTCCATGCATTCTGATTCTGAGTGATGGGATTTCAACTTCAATAGGCAGTACCGCTTCAGACCCATAAACTAAAGCGAAAGGTGTAGCCCTTGTAGGCATTTTGATACTAGTTCTATAGGCCCAGAGAGCTGGATTGATCATGAGATGCCAGTCTCTTCCTGTTTTATTCACCGTTCTGTGCAAGATTTTCAAGAGATTTTTGTTTGAAGCTTCAGCTTGTCCATTCCCTTGAGGATAGTAAATAGAAGACCAATGTTGAGTAATCTTGAACTTGGCACATAACTCATCTAGGTCCTTGTTTTTGAATTGTCCCCCATTATCTATGATTATAGAGTGAGGGATCCCATATCTGCAAATGATGTAGTTCAGGATGAACATAGAGATCTGTTTCCCCGTTGCTTGTGTTAGAGGAACTGCTTCTACCCATTTTGTAAAATAATCTGTAGCTGTGATTATATGAGTATGTCCATTAGAAGAGTGTGGATGGATAGCACCTATGAGATCAAATGCCCATTGTTGAAAAGGCCATTATGTAGTAAAGGGAATCAGATCTCTCCCTGGAGCATGAATCAAGTTGCCATGTACTTGACACCGTTGACATTTTTTAGCAAATTTAATAGCCTCTTTCTCCATTTCAGGCCAATAGTACCTAGCCCTAATAAGTTTTCAAGCTAACGTTAAACCGTTCGAGTGTGACCCACATATACCCTCATGGACTTCCTCTAATGCACGTTGAGACTCTTCCCGTTCTAAACATCTAAGCAGTGTACCATCTAGACCTCGTTTGTACAGATCATTACCAATGATGACATATCGGGATGCGGATCGGATAAGGTTTCATTTCTCAAAATGGTTAAAGGACTCAGGGATGATTTGGTCATGGAGGTAGGAGAACAGATTTTTGTAGCGAGATGAGTCATAACCTACAATAGTGCAGATCATGCGGGTTTCAGGGGAGTCATATGCAAGATAGGATAGGGCTTCCACCAGGAACTCGTAGCGTAGTTCATGTTCAGGCTGCTGTAAGAGAGTAGATAATGTTGCCATTGCATCAGCAGCCTTATTCTCCATTCTGGGTATTTGCTCAAATGTAATAGAGATAAAGTATTTCTTTAAATCATCTACCATTCTCTTGTAAGGAATGAGTTTTTCATCTTTGGTTTGGTATACATCATTGACTTGGTGGATAACCAGTTGTGAGTCCCCATGGATGTGCATCTCTGTAACTCTCCACTGTATTGCCATTTTCATACCATTGAGAAGTGCCTCATATTCAGCAATATTGTTTGTGCAAGGAAACTTTAATCTGAATGCTTTGGGTATCGATTATCCTTGAGGAGTGATGAACAATATGCCTGCTCTAGATCCATTCTGTGTGTAAGAGCCATCAAAGAATAACCGCCATGCTCTAGAAGAGAGGTGCATGATAGAGGAATCGGGAAATTCCATTTGCATGGGTGTATCATCAAACAGTCGTGCTTTAGCTAATTGATCAGCAATGACCTGTCCTTTGATAGATTTTCTTTCAACATATTCAATGTCAAATTCGCTCAAGAGCATGACCCATTTAGCTAGTCTACCTGTGAGGGCAGCTTTACTTAGGAGATATTTCAGTGGATCAATTTTAGCTACCAAATGAGTAGTATGAGCTAACATGTAGTGTCTCAATTTCTATGATGCAAAGATCACAGCGAGACAAGCTTTCTCAATCATAGAATAGTTCTTTTCATACGCCACCAATGTTCTGCTGATATAGTAGATGGCTCTTTCTTTCTTGTTCTCATCATGTTGTGCTAGCAATGCCCCTAGTGATGTATCTGTTGCGGAGACATATAATATTAATGGCTTCCCATGAATAGGAGGCATCAATATGGGTGGATTTGATAGATACTTCTTGATATGTTTAAAGTTGTTCTCGCATTCTTCATTCCATGCAAATGTCACACCTTTATGTAATGTTTTTGTAAAAGGCTGTGATATGTCTGCTAGCTGTGATATGAATCTTCTGATAGATTGGACTCTGCCTTGCAACGTCCTCATTTGATTGATATTTGTGGGAGGTTGCATCTCTATTATAGCCTTGACCTTAGCTGGATCAACTTCAATGCCTTTCTTGGAGACGATGTATCCTAGGAGCTTTCCAGAAGTGACTCCAAAAGCACACTTTTTAGGATTTAGTCGAAGACTAAATTTTTCCATTATGTCAAGGATCATGCTCAAGTCTGTTAGATGTTTAGTTCTAATCATGGATTTTGCCAAGGTATCATCCACGTAATCCTCCATTGTTCTATGCATCATATCATGAAAAATAGATGTCATTTCTCTTTGATATGTAGCTCCAGCATTTTTGAGTCTGAATGGCATAACATTCCAACAGAAAGTTCCCCACGCACATGTGAAAGCTGTTTTCTCTTGATCTTCTGGAGCGATTTTGATTTGGTTGTATCCAGAAAAGCCATCCATTAAGGAATACATTTCATAGCCCGCAGTCATGTCCACTATCATATCAATGTTAGGTAGTGGAAAGTCATCCTTAGGGCATGCTCTGTTCACATCTCTAAAGTTTGTGCACACTCTGATTGAACCATCTGGTTTGGAAACAGGTAAAATGTTGGAAATCCACTCAGCATAGTCTATGACACGGATGAATCCAGCTTTTAGGAGTTTTTCCAGTTCTGCTTTGACTAAGAGTGCAACATGAGGATGCATCTTTCTCAATTTTTGTTTGATTGGTTTTACTTCGGGAGCAATGGATAGATGGTGCATAATGAGATTGGGATCCAATCCTGGCATATCTGAATATTTCCATGCAAAGTTGATCTTTTTCTCTGATAAGAAGGTAGTGAAGTTTTGTTTCTCTTCGTCTAATAGAGATTGTGCTACATGTACCAATTGTGGTTCCTCTGTTGTACCCAAATTGATGGATTGAGTTGGCTCAATCAAAACTGGAGATCTATCCTGTAAATGACTCAGAAGGACATCAAATATCTCATCATTAGGCACCTCAGAGAGGTTTTCACCTTCAGATACATCTTTTCTTTTTACTTTTGTCGGTTCTGAGACTGCCACAAAGTGGTTTTCACCCTCAAAACTCTTTTTCTTTTTCCTTTTACTCTTGTTTTTTTGACTAAGATATTTGATGTCTGACTCGGTCATGCTGACGCTCGGTTCACTGATGGAAGTACTCATAGGCTCAACTGCATTGAGGTAGCAAGCAAGGGTATAGTCATTTGGGAAGGTATACATACCATGGTTTGGGTTTGTGGAAGTTTGGTCGATAAGATCAGGGCGTTGGATAGTCAAAGCGGGAAAGGCTTGGGATATGGTGTTCACGGATGTGGATATGTCATCATTGGTCCTAACCCGATGCTCAAGTTCAAAGGTGATATTAAAGCTCAAAATGTTCAATTCGTGAATAGGCTCAACATCATCATGGGAGTCCTCTTCAGCCATAGGTGGATTAGACACGTTAATGTTTCGCTCGACACCTACGTTGGGTTGAGATACATATTGGTGAATAACATCAATATATTTCTCTATTATAAGCTCATCTTCTTCTGGAATGGCACCCCATTCATAGTCATTTGACTCAGCTTCTGATTCAGGATCTCTAGGAAATCTTAAAAAATGTGTGAAATCAGGATGAATACTCCAAGAAGGATTACCCTCAGTCTCTGACTTGAATTCATATTCATGGGAATCAGTGTCAAAATAACTACCCCCTTCTTCTTGATTAGTTTGATTGCCTTCAAGATTAGCTGGTTCTTGTGGTGCAACCATCTCTTGCGCTATAGTAGGTTCTTGTGTTTCTACTACATTAATTCTTTTGATAGGATCATCTTTATCATCAAGAAGATCTTTGATCTCTTTAGGTAATTTTTCATAGGGGATAAGCTCAGAGCTATTTGAATCATCATCAAAGGGTTCTGTTTCTTCTTTCTTAAGAAGGAGTTCTCCTGGTGCAATTTGTTCTATGACATGAGAACAACCACCTCTGAGATGATAGGGTTTCTTCTTAAACCCTATGCCACCAGTATCTTTTTTGTCTCTACCAATATGTGAAATGGGTGTCACAAGACCCTTTCCCCTGATTCCTAGAGGTCCTTGACCGGAATATCCCATCTTGGCTATCAATTTGTTTCCTGGACCATATGAATTAGAAGGGATCGTAGGTGCTATAGATTCACTAGGTTGAACAATTTTGGATTCAGAATCATCTTTGTATAGCCATGCAAGCACAGCTTCATCTTCTTCAAATTCTTATTTGGATACTTGCTCTGCCACAAAATTTCTTTTGTATGCTTCCATAGGTTCCTTAGGTTCTGATTTGGATTGCTTCAAAGATTGTCCATATGACTTGGGTGAGATAGGGAGAGATGTCAGAGACAAGACTGGCTCTATAGTGTATTCTCCCATCCCATTTTCTTTGATATTGATCTCTTTAGCAATGTCATCCATCTTAGATGTGGAAGCAACATTTAGCTGCTTGATGGAAGATTCTCTGTTATTGGGAACAAGCTTATCGACACTTTCCTTCAATGTATTGCAAGTTGTACTCAGATCTGCTGGGATAGTAACCTCCACTCCTTCATAGGGAAATTTCAAGCATTGATGGTACATAGAAGGAATAGCTTGCATTTCATGTATCCAGGGTCTCCCTAGAAGGATATTGTAAGCTAATGGTAGATCAAGCACCTGACATGTGGTATCTTTGATGACCGGACCCACTCAGATGGGTAAGACAATAGTGCCTTTAGAAGCTCTTTCTTGTTCGTCATAGGCTTTTATGGTGATCTTCTTTCAAGGATCAATAGCCATCTCTGAGAATCCCAACTGTGTGATTAAGTTGTAAGAACAAATGTTGAGGCCTGCGCCCCCATCTATCAACACACGTTTGACTCGACGGTTCTGGATCAAGACTTCTATGTGCAAGGGTTGATTATGTGGGTGACTTAGGGAGTTGTCATCCTCTTCTGAAAAGGAGATATATTGCGGAGACATTAGATGACCAACCATAGTCTGGAACCTGTCTAGATCTAGATCATCAGGAACATTAGAGCCGAGCAAAGCTTTGTGTAGGATATCTCTGTGAGTTGGGGATATTAGAAGTAACTCAAACATAGAGATTTTGGCATTGGTATGCTGGAGTTGTTGGACGATGCTGTAAGATGTGGGTCTTTTATCCTTTGGATTGGAAGATTTCGAGGCAACCTTCTGTCTAGAAGCAGATGTGAGATTGAAAGGTATCTTAGGGACATTAGATGAACTTGGTGTTTGTCCTTTCAGATGAGTCTGAGCTTGTGATCTGGTAACCGCATTAGCTGAGGAATGATTTCTATCCTTTCGTACAATTGTGATGACATTGCAGCTCTCAGAGATACATGGTTCAACCATATTGATCACAGCATCGTTTCCAGGGTAGGCATAGTTGACTTTTGCCCCCATGTTAGGCTGGGAAGTGGAAACTCCTTTGCCATGTTGTGGAAACGGTTTTGTAAATGCTATGTGATCATTATTATTGGTAGGATTATCGATCGTGATATCCCCTTGATCTATCAAGTCTTGAATGGTATGCCTCAAGTGAAAGCATCCATTAGTTTTGTGGCCTTTAGTCCGACGGAAAGCACAGAATTCATTATCTTTCCACCAATATGGTTTTGGATCCGGATCAGGTTTTTGGATTAGTGGTAAAGAGATCATGTTATCAGCTATCAGGGTTCTCAGGGCAGATTCCAAAGATTCTCCCAGGGGTGTAAACTTTCATTTATTATCCCATCGTTTGAATGGCTTCTTTGGAGATGGTTCAGCAGATTTTTGCTTTGAAGCTTCAATGGCTTTGGTGGCAAGGGTGAGATTGTAGGCCGGTGACTTTGATGGGGCACGGATAGTGTCAACAACACCATCAGAGATGATACCTTTGTTTCTATTCCAGCTCTTGTTTTTATCTTTTGAGCTAGATCCAGATTCAGACTTGTCCTTTTGAAGTGTGATTTCTCCTTTCTTGACAAGTACTTTCTCAATCTTGATTGCATTATCCACCATTTTATCAAAAGATACATGATCTTGCATTTGTAATGGATAGTTGAGCTCTGGAACAAGGTTATTGATAAAGATTTCAAGTTTCTCCATTTCGGAAATTTGTCTAGCATATAGAGAGAACTTCTTTCTCCACCTCTTGAGGAAAGTTAGGAATGATTCCCCTTGATATTGCTTGAGGTTACAGATATCGATCATGGTAATCGGATGTTGAATATTGTAAGAATATTATTGATAAAACAATTTAATCAATTCCTCAAAAGTTTTGATCGTAGAAGGTAATCTTGAAAACCACTGAATGGATGCTCCTCCCAAGGATCTAGGAAAAAGATGCATTAGATAAGTTGGTTCATGCATGAATTCCATGGATTGCGTACAGAACTCTCTGACATGATCTTGAGGATCAGAGTGTCCATCATATTTGTCATACTTTGGTATCTCCACTCTTTTTGGGAATGGAGGCATATACAAGTCTTTGTCAAAAGGGAAAGGACAAAGGGCCTCCATGGAGAATTCCTTGGGTTCCTTCTCTTTCTCAATTTTATTCATTTTGACCTGCATAGCGTGCAGCTGGTTCATTATGGCCATCATTGGAGTTTCTTCTTCATGCGTGATGATATCTTCGACATTGAAGTGAGGAGGAAGTTTAGCTCCTTCCTGGGCTAATTGCAAAAAGTATGCCTCTCTATCCATTTTCAAGAAATGCCTCATCATTCTTTTGAATTCATCGTCATTCTGACACCGATGGATTTCAGAGGGTGTAGGGTCTTGGTCAGCATTATGTTGAGAATGGTGTCCCTGGGATCCTCCTCCTAGAGAACTGTGGTTTGTCCCTGCTTGAGACATGGTAGGAGTTTTTGGGCTCCCTGTAATAGATTGAGGAGGAGTTTGCTGATTACCTCTATGAGTTGATAGAGGAGGTATGTAACCGGTTTCAATCGAAAGTTACCGAGACCGTCATCTTCGTAGATACCTAACTTGATGAGTTGTTCAAGAGTTGGACCCGGGGTATTGGTCAAAAGTAAGTTCTGAGATGTTTCTTCTGATTTCTTGTGTGAAGAAGCTCTAGTCTCCACCATTAACTTTGAATGAAACAGAGGAAAAGGATGAAGACAACTGAAGAACAATTTGATTCGAGAAAATCGAATGACGCAACCTTATCAAGATTATGATAGTTTTGAAGATCTGATGAGATGTGGGTGAAGGAAACTGTGCCCTGGATGTATGGGATAGATCACCCAAAAGATAGCGGACACGAGTTCTCAACACTTAGTCTATTTTTTAAGATTGATTGAAGATTGATAGTTATGACAAGGTTTTGACATGAGATAAAAAGGACTCAAATTGATCAAACAGAAGACTAGATCAGATTCAAAAGATCAAACTTAGAAAATGGTAGAATGCTCAATAGCTACTGCTCTGTTCCTGACACAATGATATTTTTGACAGATTCTGGAACTAGGCTGGAAACATTGGATACCTCGCAAATTGACAATTTCTGACAACTCTCTCAAATTTTCCCAAACGACACTCTGCAGACTTGTACGACACTGGGTAGTCTATGAAATGACAGTTGTGAAACTCGTACGACAGTTGGGTAGCAATGAAATGATAATTGACAAAACTTGTACGACAGTTGCTAATAGGTTTTTGACTTCCTTGGATTTGCTGGTTTGAAAACTCGTACGACACTGGGTTCTCAATCATACGACATATGGGCGATACTGAAATGACATTTGACAAAAAGTCGTACGACTTTTGAATTCTTGAAATGACTTTTGACTCCAGAAAGAACTTTATGTCAATTTTTGCAAAATTTAAGGTTTTCAGTTCTGGATTGTTTGCAAATTGTACTGTCCAGATTTTGAAGGTTATACCAGATTTGATCATTTTTAAGAGCCAAGTAGTTAAACAAGCATGCAGAACAGCAAGCAAGTGATTCCAAGCACGTCTGAAAATAATGAACAAGGGCAAAAGCAACCTTGCACATGAACAATCAAGTGACCAAATTGTGCTAATCCCTGAGAGTACTAATTGTGGATGTTCTGAAAAGTTTTGCAATAACACACATATACCTGAAAGTGAAAAATTGGCCTCTCTAGGGTTTTTAGTAATGGTTTGACTCTGCAACTTTTATGATTCAAAGGGGTGAACTCCAATCCCGGCGCACCAGGGTTTTGACACAGTCTGAGTACTTAATCTTCAAGAGCTGCTAGGGAGATCTGACAACCCAACAATGAACCATACTTGTGGAGATTTCTTCCACAAGGACATTTATATAGCGGCTGTCACTGCCATGGCAAAAATGGCTATTACCACTTGAGGTTCTGTCAATGCAGTTTGCCTTGTGAAGGGATTGTCCACTACGGTTAACCCTCTCTAAAGATGACTCACAGATTTAGACCACAAGGGGACTTGGCTCCAGATCCAAGGTTTTGACACCTCTTCACTTTTAACCCAAACAAAGCAAGCAGATTAATCCGACACGCTAAGACAAAGTTTTGTTTCACCAAGGTCTGTGATATCAACTCCACGTGATCTATCAACCTCTCCGAGGAGAGAATGTATCAATCAATAAGAGAAGACGCACTAACCAATTTTGGTTCACCAAAGCTCGTGATATCAACCCCACGTGATCTATCAACCTCTCCGGAGAGAGAATGTGTCGATCAATAAGAGGAGATGCACTAACCAGGTTGAATGTGAAACGCACTAAGTATCCTCCCTACCTACAAGGATTCTGTCATCAAAAAAGATTTCGCTAGGAATCCAATCTCTCAAGAATCTCGAATAGTGTTCATAGGGCCTAATTACTATGTGAGCACAGATATATGTTCCGAAAGTAAATCTACCAAAAGCATCCAAAAAGTAGAAAGAGGAACACTTAACGCTTAAAGATAATATGAGATAAGTCCACAGAGTGGAACACTTAACACCTCACACAAGCTAAAAATGAGTCCACAACTTAGAAAACAAGTGAGTTTCTAAAAGCACAAAAGGGTTGCCAAGTGGAACATTTAACGCTTCTGTCCTGTTGACCCCTCCCCTTTATGGCGCTGAGATTGCAACCACGGGGCAGAAATGAGGGGCCGGCGGATTAGCGAGTCCAATAACCCAAGATAGCAATCAAGATCAATCACAAGTATTCTAAGACTACTTAATGAATTCTTATGGGATTACAACCTAGTATCAAATTATGCAAGTGTGTAGAATAAAAGCATGAGAAGACGCACACAAGTTAGACACATGAGAGATTTATTTTAAGCCCAAATCAAAATGTTATTAGATGAAGGAGAATACCTGGTGATCCTCGCAACGCGCTTAGTAGATCTTACCTGATTTTTAGCAATTCTTGCACTTTTCCCAATCAAAACCAGCAGAGAGCAATAAAAAATAGAGAATTTCAATTGTCAAAATTAGCAGTTAGCCGAAATATAAAAATCAAATTTGATACTCTGCTGTGAAAAATGAAATGACAGTCAAAAACTAGTACGGAAACTCGTACGACAGTGGGTATGCTCTCAGACGATAGTCCAGAAACTCATACGACACTGGGTATGCTACCATACGACAGTTGAGCTCCCAAATGACAGTGGGTTTGTGATGAAACAAACCTCGATCCGATAGACTATTGTACGACAGTGGGTCCAGTATCATACGACAGTGGGTATGCTCTCATACGACATTTGTCAGAAACTCGTACGACAGATGTACGAACAAAAATTAAAAATCATAGTTTTGCACAGATCCCGAGGAGAAAAAGATAGAAATTGATAGAATTGAATTGGAAACCCGTTTCAGGGCCCCACGGTGGGCGCCAGAAATGTGTGTGTGAAAATTGTACCTGATCTGTAGACACAACACTTCAGTAAAACATTAGAGGTTAGTGATAATCAAAATCGTGCAAAATTGAAAGCTAAACTAACCAAGCGATTTACTGCCTTCTAATAGGTGCGAGATTAATGTTCTCAGATTGTAATCGAGATCAGTGACCTAGACGACACCTAAATGAAGGATTTGAATGCAAAAGATGGATATGAAATTGAATGTAATTAATCTATTTTTTTTGGATTTTATGATGCAATAAGGAATGAAAACTTGATATGAATCTTAATCTATATGAAAACTGATATGCTATGCTAATCTAACAATGATATGAAATATGAATGCAAAAATAAGATTGATCTCACAAAGATGTCGATTCGCAAGAGCTTTGATTCTTCAATTCCAATTCTCCAGCGTGATTGTGCAAAAATATGAGATGATTTGTGAAGAGCTAAAGCCTTGTTTTATAGAAATCCAGGGCTTTGGAGGTGCATGGGAAAAGCCATAAATCACTCAAATTAACTCATCTTGATTTTTGAGTTATCTGATCATGAAAGATAGTTAATTCTCAAAATCATGCAAAAATAGCTTTTTAACTCAAATTAGAGTTTAGATCAGCTTTTTGAACTCCAAAAAGATGTTGAGATCCAAAAAGTCAATAACTTGCATTGATTTTCTGATTTGGAGTTTAACTGTTTCTTTTGAATATGCATAATAATTAAGAATTAAATAAATAAATAAAGTGATTTATCCTCAACTCAACTGATTTTTGAAAATAAATAATTAATTTATGGGTTAATTAACTATTTATTCAAACTTTTATTAAAAATTATATTATTAAATAATGACAACATATTTTAATTAATTAAATAAAAATTTAATCAATTAAAGATAGGAATTTCGATTTATTGTCAAAATTAAATAATACAATTAATAATAGATAGAATTAAATTTAATTTAAACAATTAAGTGGCAAATTTGATTATCTAATTAATTAAATATGCAAAATATTTAATTAATCAAATTTTAGGATAAATGTGATTTATTGCCAAATAATTATTAAATTAAAGATAATTAAGATAATTAGGAATATTGCTAGGAATATTCCCCTATGCAAAATTTAAGATAATCAATTAGGATTTGATGATGTTTAGATGTGCCTTAGGTTAGGACTTTGATGTTGATTTCGTTCAATTTGTAGATGTAGGAGGTTAATGAACTTATAGCCCATTTTTGGGGTATTACACTACTTGTAAGGACTACATTCATTCTCCTTCCCCTTGTGTATCTCCCTTTCCCCTTCTCTCTCTCTCTCTCAACTTCTCCCTCTCTCCTTCTCTCCCTCTCCCTTTTTTATCACCTTCTCCCTCTCTCCCTTTTTCTTGTTTTATATAGCGCGTACGCACTATGAAAAAGTAAAGACTATCACTCTAGTCTTTAGTTTTACATAGCACGTGCGCGCTATGAAAAACTAAAGACTATCACTCTAGTCTTAGTTTTACATAGCGCGTGCGCGCTATGAAAAAGTAAAGACGAGAGACTTTTAGTTTTGCATAGCGCGCTCGCGCTATGCAAAACTAAAAACAACGGTTAAATTGGCCATGAAACTCGTGATTGAGGCCCACTTTTGCTGTTTTTGTTTGATTTCTGCATCTTAGCCGACAAGTTTTCTTCTTTTCATGGTGCTAAGTGACAAAAAAACATATTTTGTCAATTTGCACTATTTTATTGTTTAAAAATCAACATCAAATTGTGAAGGTCAATCATTATCAGCGAAATTTATTGATTGAGGTAAGTTTTTTAGTTTTTTACATGTCAAATGTGAATAAAGAGTGTTTTGGTTTATAATTAGTATGATATATACTTGTTCAATGCATAATTTGATATAATTATAATAAATTTATATTATAATTTGTCATATTGTAAGAGGTTTAAATTAGAATTTGACTTATTGTTTTACATTTATATTATATTTTTAAAATTGTAATCAATTCATATGTAGAAATCATCATCATGCCAAGGAAACGAGCAAAGAATTTAACATCGGAAGAGCATGAAAGAGACAAAGAGAAGAAAAGGGAAAGAATGAGACAACTTCGTGAACACAAAAAATTAGAAACCATACAAGAAGATTTGTCTTTGGATGAGGAACATGAAACATCAATACAATGTAAAAGAGAATTGGAATTGGAAAAAAAAAGACAACGAATGAGAAACTTGCGTGCAACGAGACAATTGAATTATGAAAATGCGAGGACATCATCTATGAGTTCCCAAGTTGAAGAGACATCGTCATCCAATGTTGGAGGCACACCAATGTATCATGTTGAAGGCACACCATTGTCTACTTCCGAAGGTGGAGGGACACCAATGTATCACGTTGAAGGCACACCATCATCTACTTCCGAAGGTGGAGTCACACCAATGTGTCATGTTGAAGGCACACCCTTATATCATGTTGAAGGCACACCATTATCTACATCTGAAGGTGTAGCAACCACATCATCTCATGTTGATGACACTCAAGATGGTACGCAATTCACACATAATGTTTCTGATGCTCCTAGAATTATTTATAGAAAGCCAAAATATTTGATTGATATTGATACTAACATTTTGCAAGCAATGCCTGACAAGATTCCCAAGCGTACTTGTCAAAGAAATGCTAATCATATTTGGAGATCATTTTTTGAGAATTTAAACATGACACGAAGATGTCAACTATTTGTTGAAATGATGAGAAATCTTAAATTTAGGCCCATCATGAAGATTCTTGGGCTAAGAACAATGGATGAGTCTAGCGAAAAATCTATTGTAAAGAATCTAATGACTGCATATGAGAGTGTGGGTTCTACATCATGCACGAAAGATAGTAATGTCACACGTCGTGTACTTACATCAACAATAGTAAGCAATCAAATGAAGAAATCTCAACTCATTAGAAAGACAAGCAAAACATTGAAAATAAGTAGAAAGTCTCTAATGAGAGCCCTGACAAGGCGTAAAAGAGTGGAAGATCCAAATAGCAATGAGTTATGGGCATTTTCCGGTAGACTACCGCGAAAAGATAAAGCAATTGTTGAAGCTTTGAAATCCTTGATTGAAGAATTTTGGAAGAATAATACACGGGTATCTCCTAATCAAAGAGATGTTGTAAGAAGGAGGATTGGTAGTCGAATTCGTGTTCCACATCCAAAACATTTTTTGGATTCAACTCAGACACAATTCTTTTCAAAATTTATGCTTTCGTATCCTCAAATTAAAATTAGTCAGAGATATTTTGAAATGTGTAAACCTTTTTATGTCAAGATAAATCACACACGCACAACTTGTTGTTGTAGGGTACATATTGAATTTTCTAACCATTTTGAAGTTTATAGGAATATATGTGTAGCTTTGCACTCTAACAATGTTTTGCAGGATTGTAACATAAATGTCCCACCTAGATCTTCAAGGGAATTAATATCTACCATTTTATGTGAAAGAGTGGATGGTCAACAATTTTATAAGCTCTCATGCTTGAATGGTACATGCATAGATTGCGGAGGTTTGCAACGTTTTCCAATTTGTCAACATATGGAGAGTACGCATGCAATCGATAATGAAATAGTGGAATTTGGAAAATATAAGACCGTGACATACAATCTAAAAGATGGAAAAGAGGTTAAAAGATGTGATTTAGTAATTGAAAAAATTCCAGTGTATCAGTTCATGGACATTTTTTGTAAAAAAGTTATTTATGAGTATGCAAGGCATACACATAGAGCACGATGGTTAGATATGCAATTCAAGTTGTGCAAGGACACATTCCCACTTGAAACCATTGTTTCAGTTGTGGACTTTGCAGAGAACTACACACTACAACCACATAATGAGGTGCAAGAAAAGTATTACAGCTCTCAACAGGTTGCTATATTTGTTCATATAGCATTCATGCATGCACCAGACAGTACAGAGCAGAACATGAAGATATTGAGGGAGTATCATTTTTATATCAGCGATGATCACTCACATTCTACAGAGTTTGTACATGGTTGCTTTCAACTATTTTAGGTCATTTGGCAAATAGGGGCATAAAATATCATCGACATATCATTTGGTCAGATAATTGTGCATCCCAATTCAAGAATTCACGGATGTTTTATTGGTTGTGCAGGATGCATAAGATTACTGGAATTCAATATATGTGGAATTTCACAGAGGCCGGTCATGGAAAGGGAGAGCACGATGGCGCAGGTGCATGTATTAAAAGAGCTTTAGCACGTGAAGAATTAAAGTACACAGAGAAAGCAACATTGTCAGATGCGAGATGTATTGTCCAATGGTGTAATGCTACAATGGGTCCAGGTAATGAAGGTGAGTCTATGGTTCGTAGATTTTTTTGGTTTATGGATGAAACTAACATTGCACCATATGAGGATTGTTGTACATTGACAGGATCGAGTGAGCTACACTCTTTTAGAATTTGTAATGCAGGTTCATGGAGTATCCACACACGACATATGGCGTGCTTTTGTTCATCATGTGTAGATGAAGATTGGGATGGGTGTGAGTCAAAGGAATGGGTTGACGAATGGTATACACATAGTTTGAGTCCACTTGCCTCCTATCATCCCCATGAATCACTACAACTGACAAAAATGGAATCATCCATTGACTTTGATCGCTTATCTGATCTAGTACAACCAGGTCGGTATTTTCCACATACAAATAATCTCAAATTCAGTACTTTATCATAAATATTTAGTAAACTAATGTCCTCATTATGTTTATATTATTACAGGCCATGTTTTTGCTGTTATTGCACCTGAAGACAATGAAGAAGGGACAGATTATTATTTGTGTCATTGTGTAGAGGGAAAAAAGAAACTGGATCACTCAGTTATCGATGGTGAAGAATTGGAATACCCTACAGGAGCAGTGGTTGTAACTGGTACATGGCTTAGACAGTATGCTATGAAGAACCCTAGGTTGTGGTTGTTTGAGGATTGGGAGACACACAGAAATATTCTTCATTATTCAAACCTCGTCGTTGCATCAAATGTCCACTTAATCAGATATGGGGGAAGACCGCAAAATAAAACTCTTTGGAAGGTTCTTGAGTCAGACCACGAGGCAATACTTGAGACAATCAAGGGTAGGGCAGACCCAATTGGTACATTGGACTAAATGGAGATACAAAATATCGTAACATGTCAAATTTATATAGCATTGTAAATTGGGTGGATTGTAAATTTCTCATGCATTACCCTATATGTATAACGAGAAGTTTGTAGCATTTAATGACCATCCTTTACTTCATTCTCTCCTTTCATACCATATTGATGTAGAGCTCTCCACTATCACCTTAAATACGCTAACTCAACTTGAGGATTCAACAAGTAACTTGGAATCAACTCAAGGAATTAGTCCTATTCAAAGATCAAATGGAGTTCTCTGACTTTTTAACTAGGCCAATTATGGTGCAGGGCACCCTCCACTAGTAGAAATTTGTGTTGCTTTGTTAGTGTTTGTAATAAATAGGATGGATATGTATAGATCATCTTAATTTTGGTTTGGAATCCTAATGTGTGATCAAGGATCTTTTGGCAAAGTTATAAGCCTAAGATACCTTAGGTCACAGGGTTCACCTAGATAGTGACAAATTGCTAGGTTAGATTTGTGAGGTTTTAAAGGTTAATTGGCCTAGGAAATTGGCGTGCAAGTCTAGTTTGCTATGGTATGGTTGTAAAAGAAACAAACCAAGAGTTGTTTCAGAGTCCTTAGGTCATATGAGGACCATCTACATGCTTGGGAGTGGTCAGGAAGTCCACTGGTGAAGAGTTATAACTAAAGGCCAGGTTTAGGCGTAGGAAATTGGCGTGCAGGTCTAGTTTGCTATGGTATGGTTGTAAAGGAACAAACCAAGAGTTTTTTCAGAGTCCTTAGGTCATATGAGGACCATCTACATGCTTGGGAGTGGTCAAGAAGTCCACTAGTGAAGAGTTCTATTTAAAAGCTAGGTTTAGGCATAGGAAATTGGCGTGCAGGTCTAGTTTGCTATGGTATGGTAGTAAAGAGAACAAACCAACAGTTGTTTCAGAGTCCTTAGGTCATATGAGGACCATCTACATGCTTGGAAGTGGTCAGAAAGTCCACTGGTGAAAAGTTCTAACTAAAGGCTAGGTTTAGGCTTAGGAAATTGGCGTGCAGGTCTAGTTTGCTATGGTATGGTTGTAAAGGGAATAAACCAAGAGTTGTTTTAGAGTCCTTAGGTCATATGAGGACCATCTACATGTTGGGAGTGGTCAGCAAGTCCATTGGTGAAGAGTTATAACTAAAGGCCAGGTTTAGGCGTAGGAAATTGGCGTACGGGTCTAGTTTGCTATGGTATGGTTGTAAAGGAAAAAAATCAAGAGTTTTTTTAGAGTCCTTAAGTCATATGAGGACCATCTACATGCTTGGGAGTGGTCAGGAAGTCCACTGGTGAAAATTTCTAACTAAACGCTAGGTTTAGGCCTAGGAAATTGGTGTGCAGGTCTAGTTTGTGATGGGACGATTCTCAAGGAAACAAACCAAGAGTTGTTTCAGATTCCTTAGGTCATATGAGGACCATTTGCATGCTTTGGAGTGGTAAGGAAGTCCACTTGTGAAAAGTTCTAACTAAAGGCTAGGTTTAGGCCTAGGAAATTGGCGTGCAGGTCTAGTTTGCTATGTGATGATTGTAAAGGGAATAAACCAAGAGTTGTTTCAAAGTCCTTAGGTCATATGAGGACCATCTACATGCTTGGGAGTGGTCAGGAAGTCCACTGGTGAAGATTTCTAACTAAAGGCCAGGTTTAGGCCTAGGAAATTAGTGTGCAGGTCTAGTTTGCTATGGTATGGTTGTAAAGGGAACAAACTAAAAATTGTTTCAGAGTCCTTAGGTCATATGAGGACCATCTACATGCTTGGGAGTGGTCAAGAAGTCCACTGGTGAAGAGTTCTAACTAAAGGCTAGGTTTAGGCCTAGGAAATTGGCGTGTAGGTCTAGTTTGATATGGTATGGTTGTAAAAGTAACAAATTAAGAATGTTTTCAGAGTTCTTAGGTCATATGAAGACCATCTACATATTTTGGAGTGGTCAGAAAGTCCATTGGTGAAGAGTTTCAGTAATAAGTCACTTTTAGGCCTAGTTTCTCTAAAGCCAAAAAGACATTGAACTTTGATTAAGTGTCTAACTTTGCAAAAGGATTTTATTGGGATAGAAACTCACTTAATTGACTGTGTTACACCATCCTAAGAGATTTGGAATACCCATAAGTCATTATAGGTGATTGGTGAATTGCGGGAGTCAAGTGAAGGGCACACTACTTTTTGGTTGTCACCTCTGCATTAAATTAGGTCTGTGTCCAAGGTGAGTGTTAAGTTGTGCTAGAGTGGAGCTAGAAAACAAGGCTTTGGGATGTTAAATAACTTCGAAATGGGTGTCTTAAAATATCCTGATTGTGTCAAGATACCAAGTTGTCAATAAGTTAGAGTGAAAAATTAAGGTTGAGAAGGCTACAAGGAAAAGTGCGTGCAGGTCTAGTTCACTATAGTACAGTCTTAATGGGAATGAACTAGTTGTTATTTCAGAGGCCTTAGGTCAAATGAGGACTATTTACATGCTTGGGATTGGTCAGAAAGTCCACTGGTGAAGAGTTTCAGCAATAAGTCACTTTTAAGCCTAGTTTCCCTAAAGCCAAAAAGACATTGAACTTTGATTAAGTGTCTAACTTTGTGAAGGGAGTTTATTGGGATAGAAAATCACTTAATTGATTGTGTTACACCATCATAAGAGATTGGGAATACCCTTAAGTCATTACAAGTGATTGGTGAATTGTGGGAGTCAAGTGAAGGGCACACTACTTTTCGGCTGTCACCTCTACATTAAATTAGGTCTGTGTCCAAGGTGAGTGTTAGGTTGTGCTGTAGTGGAGTTAGAGAAAAAGGCTTTGGGATGTTAAATAACTTCCAAATGGGTGTCTAAAAATATCCTGATTGTGTCAAGATACCAAGTTGTGAATAAGTTATAGTGGAAAATTGAGGTTGAGAAGGTGACAAGGAAAAGTGCATGCAGGTTTAGTTCACTATGGTACGGTCTTGATGGCAATGAACTAGTTGTTATTTCAGAGGCCTTAGGTCAAATGAGGACCATTTACATGCTTGGGATTGGCAAGGAAGTCCACTGGTGAAGAGTTTCAGCAATAAGTCACTTTTAAGCCTAGTTTCCCTAAAGCCAAAAAGACATTGAACTTTGATTAAATGTCTAACTTTGCGAAGGGAGTTTATTGGGATAGAAACTCACTTAATTGATTGTGTTACACCATCCTAAGAGATTGAGAATACCCTTAAGTTATTACAGGTGATTGGTGAATTGTGGGACTCAAGTGAAGGGCACACTACTTTTTGGCTGTCACCTCTGCATTAAATTATGTCTGTCTCCAAGGTGAGTGTTAAGTGGTGTTGGAGTGGAGTTCGAAAACAAAGCTTTGGGATCTTAAATAACTTCTAAATGGGTGTCTAAAAATATCTTGATTGTGTCAAGATACCAAGTTGTGAAGAAGTTAGAGTAGAAAATTGAAGTTGAGAAGGCTACAAGAAAATTGGCGTGCAGGTCTAGTTTGCTATGGTATGGTTGTAAAGGGAACAAACCAAGAGTTGTTTCAGAGTCCTTAGGTCATATGAGGACCATCTACATGCTTGGGAGTGGTCAAGAAGTCCACTAGTGAAGAGTTCTATTTAAAAGCTAGGTTTAGGCATAGGAAATTGGCGTGCAGGTCTAGTTTTCTATGGTATGGTCGTAAAAGGAATAAACCAATAGTTTTTTTAGAGTCCTTAGGTCATATGAGGATCATCTACATGCTTGGGAGTGGTCAGGAAGTCCACTGGTGAATATTTCTAACTAAAAGCTAGGTTTAGGCCTAGGAAATTGGCGTGCAGGTCTAGTTTGCTATGGTATGGTTGTAAAGGGAAAAAAACAAAAGTTTTTTCAAAGTCATTAAGTCATATGAGGACTATCTACATGCTTGGGAGTGGTCAGGAATTTCACTGGTGAAGAGTTCTAACTAAAGGCTAGGTTGAGGCTTAGGAAATTGGTGTGCAGGTCTAGTTTGCTATGGGATGATTGTAAAGGTAACAAACCAAGAGTTTTTTCAGAGTCCTTAGGTCATATGAGGACCATCTGGATGCTTGGGAGTGGTCAGGAAGTCCACTGGTGAAGAGTTCTAACTAAAGGCCAGGTTTAGGCCTAAGAAATTGGTGTGCAGGTCTAGTTTGCGATGGGATGATTCTAAAGGAAACAAACCAAGAGTTGTTTCAGAGTCCTTAGGTCATATGAGGACCATCTACATGTTTGGAAGTGGTTAGGAAATCCACTGGTGAAGAGTTCTAACTAAACGCTAGGTTTAGGCCTAGGAAATTAGCGTGCAGGTCTAGTTTGCTATGGGATGATTGTAAAGGGAATGAACCAAGAGTTATTTCAGAGTCCTTAGGTCATATGAGGACCATATGGATGCTTGGGAGTGGTCAGGAAGTCCGCTGGTGAAGAGTTCTAACTAAAGGTCAGGTTTAGGCGTAGGAAATTAGCGTGCAGTTCTAGTTTGCTATGGTATGGTTGTAAAGGGAACAAACCAAGACTTTTTTCAGACTCCTTAGGTCATATGAGGACCATCTACATGCTTGGGAGTGTTTAGGAAGTCTACTAGTGAAGATTTCTAACTAAAGGCTAGGTTTAGGCCTAGGAAATTAGCGTGCAGCTCTAGTTTGCTATGTTATGGTTGTAAAAGGAACAAACTAAGAGTTGTTTCAGAGTCCTTAGGTCATATGAGGACCATCTACATGCTTTAGAGTGGTTAGGAAGTCCACTGGTAAAAAGTTCTAACTAAAGGCTAGGTTTAGGCCTAGTGTCCCTAAAGCCAAAATGGTATTGAAGTTTGATTGTTTTGGGTTTGGAACAGAATTGTGGGTGATATAATAACATCATAACATCATTTTTCATCTATATTGAATGATTATATAATCTGTTTTGCTTCAAATTTGGAAAGTTGCTGTAGGTGGTCATTTTGGTGCATTGAAATAACTCTATTTTGGTCTTTTTGATGATATAATGGGCCATTCAATGAATTTAAATAATGTTTTTCATTGAATGGACCCTATGTAACATATGTATGATGTTACTAACCATTTGGATGCAGGATAAGTTGTTTTAGTGGGTGTACACCATGACGAAGAGTGGGAAAATGATACAAAATTGATGCCACAAGTGTAGCAGCAAAGGATCCGCCTTAACAAGGGTATAATTTTATTTGAAAAAATAGAATTATATGTCAAATGAAAGGTGAATCTACAAGGAGGAGTTCTAGAAATGAGTTTTGAGTTGTTTTTAATAAGGCCCTAGTTTTGAAGGCCTAGAGGGAGCAATTTGGGGCTTTTGGGTATAGAAAGCCTATAGGATCCAATTGACTTCAAATTTCTCTAATTGGGACCATATTAGCACTCTGTGAAAAGTGGCAAGGTTGGGTGTTAAGTTTTTAATAGGGTTCCTTTGTAAAAGTGACCTATTACGTCTAGGAAGGAAAGTGGAGCAGCAGTTTTTGGGGGTTGTGTTCCAAATTAACCCTACCTAATTCTGAGATATGTTTTGTAAAAATATAAAAGGTATCTGAATATGTAATTTATTTTGGAAGTGTTTTGGGAAAACTAAGAGTTATTTGGGAAAAACTCGCTGGTTAAGACTACAAGGATAGAGAGCCTAGAGTGTGGATTGAGGGTAAGATCTTGGAGTAGGACTTCAAGAACCACTTGAACATTGTTAGATTCATATTTTAAGCCATATTGAATCCCTATAATAGTAAGGTAGTTGGGAGAAGTCAGATTGATAGGTTAGTGGCATATTGGCACTTGGGGCCACTTGGGTAAGGAACACCTTTGAGGAAACCAAGAAAACTTTATTTATAAAATAACCCCAATCTAACCTACCTATTTGCATCAAATTTTCAACCAAGCTATAAACAAATTGTTGAAGCATTAGTATCTGGATTTGTTAGAATTTCTTTAAAAAATTATCATTGCAAGAACAAGAGCCACTTAGGCTCCTTACATATTATATTTATACATTTATGCATTCATTTCATTACTTTTGTTATTATTATAGTTAAGGAATTGACTTTTATTGAGGACAGTGACTGGCATTTGTAGCACAGTTAGCAAGTTAAACATACAAGCATAACTATAAGGCATGGGAAATTTACAAAGCAAAGACATGAACATAAACATAATTTAGTATACATCAATACACCAAACACATGAATTGCATACCTAAAACATAAAAAATATATATTTGTAGGGCATGAAGTCAAATATATATGTCCAATAATGTCATACATTGAATATATTCAGTAAAACTGGCTTCCTCAAAGCCAAATGGATGTACAATGTATCACTGATACAATATACAAAAAATATGTCCACTAATGCCATATAGGCATACAATCCATATCCCTAATCTAGTCCTTTCCCGCTAGGGGAAGAAAACAAATCTTGAGCTATCTTCAATCATCACGTCGATGGAGATGTAGTGGATGTCGTAGTCTTCCGAGTGCGCTCACTCGTCCTCCTATCTAGACTCTTTTGTAGCTCGACCTGATAAAAAATAAAATTAGATAGAGATAACTAATATACATCAAAATTGAATTATACAATGACATAAAATTGAATATTGGCTTACCGCTAGTAGATAGTCACTATGTTCATCCATCGAAGGCGCATGATGGCGATCTGGAGTCATAAGTCCCTACAACAATGATCAAAATAATAATTAAAATACATACATGGATATCATTATAAAATTCAATACAAACTATTAAAATAACAATTAAAGTTAAGTGATCTCTTTCATACCTCAGTCAGTGCTTCAGAACTAGCTACTGCTGCAGCTACTCCACGATCCAAACTATCACAGACAGAAGGAGGAGTCTCTGATGTCAAAAGCTGAAAATGAAACAAAAAAATTAAATTATGTAGTTATCAAGATTACATATATTTTTTACAACCCTACTAATGAGTAAATGATACCTCTGTGAAGGTTCCACCGCGTCCTCCGGTGTGTGGCGGCGAAGTGTAAAAGGGGACATTAGGATCATTGCCGCTTCCATCACCACCATCACTGTCACTGACACTCTTGCCCTGAATTTTCATCATAAACAATAGATACTACAAATTAAATAGTTATTATTTTATAAATGAAATATGATCAAAGCAATTTCATGAACTTGGAAATATTTACCTGTGTGTCAATGCCAAATGTCGTATTTAGAAAGCTATCGGTCATAAATCCAGGATCATCTTCCTCTCTCTCGCCAGTACCATATGTGCACAAGCATCCACATGACCGACAAATATGGCCCCTCGAGGATTGACCATGGTCACCCTCAACTAAAGGAGTGGCACACTGAATGAGAGTCTATGTCAGAGCACTAATTGTGCCTAGTGTGTCTGTCTCTACATGTTCCTTCACAGCAGAAGGATTACTAACATGATCTTCCTGTGGCTTGCCAATAACAAGCCTAGGTGCATTAGGGTCACGATGTGCCCCTTCTTGATCAAATGATGACCCCCCTCCTCTACCCTGAGAATCTAGAATGTCAAAATAATTTGGCACCTCTTTGAGTACAAACTCACAATAGAGTTTCCTCAAGAAATATATAGGAACTTCATGATTGTTACAAGGAGGCGCATCAAAGACCATCCACCATCTATCCCAAAAATTGTTTTTAATGTCTTCATTTGTGCACCAATGAATTGGGAACCTCTTTATTGTAGTTCTAAGAGTATTTGCGTCCCCTGGTTTTTTAAATAGCAAACAAATGTCATCTTTTGTGATTTTTTTCTTCTTTATGTCGGCATAAGATAATTTATTTGCATAATATCTTTTTTGTTCTTCTCTTTTATCCTGCCATATATTAAGTTGCCCACTAACCATGCTTACGTGGGTCAAGATTGTTTCTAATGATTTTGCAAGACTTTCCCATCCCGGATTTGTACCTCTAAAATCTTTTAACCTACTAATTAAAGATTCTAATTCTTTTTGCCCTTTTTCAATTTGGTTCATCAAATTTTCTTGGGTTCTAGGAGGAGGTTTCTCAATTGTTGGAGGAGGCAATTCAGGTTCATTTTGTTCTTCATGAGGAGATGGAGGGTTTGGAGGAGTGTTTGGTGGAGGGAGATTATTTCTTCCTGAAAATTAAAAAAATTACATTTTAAAATCTTCACTATACAAAGAATTTAAACAAAAATAAATTAAAGCAAAATAAATTGCAAAAAAATTGAAATTTTAAAACAAATAAGAGGCATAAGTTGTAGAAACACTTACCTCTTCTTCTCAATCGACTTCGTTGATGCAGTGGAGCCATTTGATCAATGGATGAAGGAAAATAATAGCAGCAGGTGGAAGGCGTGCGTGCTTTGGGAGGTTTTCTTCACTGCACACGCGGGTTTGAGAAAGCAAAATGAGTTTTGGGCTTTCTCAAACCCGCGTTTGCCATTTATATTAGCTTTTTCAAAGCGCGTGCGTGCTATAGTGTGCACGCACTTTGTTTTGGATTGCCCAAGCCTAAGGCTCGGGCAACCCAAGCCATAGGGCATGCGCGCTATAGCGCACATGCGCTTTAGTGCATACGCACTATGTGCGATGGGGGGCCAAAAAGAAAAGTGGCATCTTTTTGGTCCCCCATCTTTGTGCATATACCCTGCTATACTGAAAAATAGTTCTTTAAATCAAATTTCCATGTAACAATTATGAAGGAGATCATAACCCTACCATATATATACTCACTTCTTTTCATCTAATATGTATGCTATGATCAAATAAGCACATAAACAACAAGACTACATATCGGTGTTTATAATCATCATGATTAATAATAACTTAATTATATACATATATATGGTTCTTATATATGCACATATACATATATAGCTGTCTAATATTATTAATCATGTTGAAGATAATGGCATTCTTCACTTTGGCAAAGCAGCTAAGGCAAAAACATTCTTCATCTTTTAAAAATAAATCAAGTGTAAATTTCTTTTTGTTTATTATTAAGAATAAATCAAATGTACATTGCTTTTTATTAAGAATGTCATTGTCTTAGCCGCAATGTATACCAGCTGCCAACCCCTCAAGGACATACTTTAGTAGAAATGATGAGCCTAAGGAATGACCTAGCCATGGTCAATGTATAAAATTCAAGATCGAAAGAAAAGGTCAATCAATTGTACAAAGAGACTAGGGGAGCAGAAATGAAAAAAATGACACAAGTAATACAGTCTCTCCCAGGGTCCAAATTAAATGCTATCTAGGAGCATGCATGTACTACATGGGATGAGCATAAGTTTTAGACTTTCAACAAGCTCACTTGAAGTTGCAAAGGTATATTGCATGTTCAATTTCATTTTTGCATAGATTGATTAGAGGCTTAGATTTCTACTTTGAGAGGCCACTTCCAGAATGTGTATGATATGATCAATGAAATGAAAGGGAAGTTGAAATTTTTGACCCAGATGTTTGCAACTCATAACGTGTACACAAGGGCCATCAAAATAGAGTTGTCTAATTTTTATAATCCCACTGCTTGTCAAATGCGTCCATTGTTTGGTGAAGGAAAAGATGATAAAGAAGGGGAAATGGTCTTGAAACCTAAGTCAAAATGGAGAGAAGCAGTTCTAAGAGTTATGGATCTAATGCTGGTAGATATCCATGTGGATGAAACTGTCATTTTGAAAAAATTGGATTCATACTTAGACCAGTTATCTAGATTAGAGACAAGACCATTTGAACCGCCCATCTGAACCTCCCATGTGGATGCATTGAACAGGGGAGATGGAGTATATATATGGTGGGGTTATGATCTAATGGTCCATTTGAAATAATAGTCCTATACAAAAAAGATGGTGTTGAGCCCCAAATATCCTTGTCATGAAATGTATAGGCTTGCCAAGACAATTTATAAGAAAGAATTTGGGAGCAATTTTGAGTAGATGAAGAAGGCATGAGAGAAAATAGCCATCACCTATGCATATGAAGTGGCTCTAATGGCAGATACAGTCACTGGATAACCATTGTGATAACTTGTTGTAATGTCCCCACGTAAATTCAACTAGTTTATGCATAAAAGGACCTATGTTTAATATACTCAAATTAAATTTATACATAAACACTACATTAACTTAATTATTACATTTATATGTATAAACACTACACTAACTTAATTATTACATTTATGCATAAACACTACATTAACTTAATCAAGGACATCATTGAGTTAGTAGCCCACTACACCAACAATCACGAGTACAGCTTAAAATTAATCAACACATGAGAGACCAAGGTTACCATTATGTTCCATCATAACACTGATCAAGTACAGTCTCAAAGAAACCAAACATAAACATATATATACACACAAACATTTGTATCTCAACAAAACCATGGCATAGCAACCATACACAAAAATATTAAGACCCAAAAGTTTTTTTTGTTTAAACACAATTTTAATGCTAAGACTATAACTTATGGTATAAGTTCTTATATTAGTTCTATGTGTTAGTTTATGTTATATTAGTTTGAATTATGTAATGTTAGTAGCCTATTAGTAAGCATATTGTTGTTCTCAAATATGGTAGTTTGGGGGGTGGATAATTAAAGGTTAAATGTGATTGAAATGAATGACATCATCCTGTCATATTTAATAACATATATTTATTCTTATTTGTGTACAATCATGGTGTAACTCTTTTCTGATCCTACATTTTAAAGGTCTAGTATATAATTGTTGAACACGCAAAGAAATAAATAAATCATATTAATGTTTATGAATGCCCAAAATTTGGCTAATAGAACTTGAAAGTATATATATTAAAATAAAAAGTTTAAAAAATTTATTTATAATTCCTATTAAAAAAATTAGCACACGATAATATAAAAGATATTACATATATACTAAATATAAAACAACATTTTATTTGTAAGATCTTAAAAAAATAAAATAAATGAAATTGCTTTCCTTTCGTAACTCAAAGTTATCCGTAGCAGATGATCACACTTTATTCAAATATTCTATGTAGTTCTAAATGGATTATGCTTAGCATAGAAGTTAAAACAGAAAAGAGAAGTAAATTAACAAACGGAAAAATAGTATACATCCTCAACTATTTTCATATCACATGCATAGAAGTAAAATAATAAACATACATATTACTTTTGATATTAGTATTGTTTGATGCTTCGATGCGTTGTCCATTGCAAAGTCTCTGTAATTTATTTTAACATCATTCATTGTATTTGTAGATGTCTTAAGGCATGATATCCTATCGACCTACTTTCCAAAGGAATCGAAACAAACAAAATCCATGGAAAATATACTCTACATTTATTTGATGCAATTGGTTTCATCCGCTCTCCTATTTTCTTAAATGCATGGTAGAGTTTTCCAGTAAGTAGTATACTTATGTAGTTTGTCCGGATAAGAGTTATTTGTAGGCATGAGACAAGGGAAGAGTATCAGGCTTCAATTATCTTTCAGACTTTGTTCACCCAATCTTTTGATTATTAATAGTTGTTCATTTGTACTTCTAATTGTTACAACATGCATTTTTATTACACACAATCTATAATACTAGTGATAAGAAGTTAAGTCGCATGTAGAGAAAACTAATACAAAAACTTCAAAATAAGATGTATTGTTTAGGATAGATATGTGTATGTGCACAAATTCCTAGGTATTCCGCTGAAACTTCATACTATAAGTAGCCTGTCAACAAATAAATAGCTCTTATTTTCAATGTAAATTTATAAATAGTTTTTACTTGTGTCAATTAATATTCACTAGCTGGATGGCTATTATTGTTTTCTTGGTAACATTGTACAACTTTTTTGCTCTAGAATACTTTTCAAAACTGATCTTTTTTTATTTCCTTTCATTTTGAATTACCATCAATCATATCTTATGAATTATCAAAACTAAAGGGTGGGGGCACAAATGGTGGCCTAGACACAAACTCTAATTCATCCCACTTAACACCATTAAAGAACTCATGATTCTTAATTTCATGAGAATCATTGTGAAATCCTAACCTCCTACTTTGCTCCTTCACCAATAAACGTCGAATCAAATCTTTCAAAGGGGACCGAGGTCCTAACAATTGTGGCTCCTTACATAGGACATTATAAAATGTTTCCTTCCTTGTCGCTCCCTTGAAAGGGGTCTTCCCATATACCATCTCGTACAATAATATTCCAAAAGCCCACCAATCTACAACATTGCCATGCCCTATGCCCCATAAGACCTCAGGAGAAACATACTCTTCAGTACCAGCAAATGAATGTGACTGGTCAAAAAATGATTTACTTTTGATATTGTCAAGACAAGTATCTTTATAATCTCTAGAGCTTTTAGACTTGGAAAATGACCCCCCTTGTTCCTCTTGTTTTGGAATTGAAGTGGATGGATCTATGCAATTGTTTTCTCTAGTGGGATTCAACTTGTGTAGATAGGGCCTTTGGAAACTTGTCTTGCTTGCCTTCTTGTCTTCTTGGAAGGATCTTGACCTACGCTTTTGAGGACCATCGATGATGGAGAGATCAAAATCAGTGAGCATAATATGCCCATTGGCTTGAACTAGAATGTTTTCTGGTTTCAAATCTCTGTACAGTATTCCATGTTGGTGAAGGTACTCAAGGGCAAGAACTACTTCTGCTGCATAAAACCTACAAAAAAACATAACAATATCAATGAAATGAAATATTATATTTTTGTACATAGATGTACATATACCACATATGTATAGATTAACTATTTTAAAAAACATGTAATAAAAAAACTTCACTTTTTAAGCATTACTATATTTTTATACCATCATAAAAATTGAAAATATAAACAATTTCTTCAAATTTCCCAAATATCCAATATCTTAAGGAAGAATTTAATAAAATTATATTTTAATTTAAATAAATTATTTGGATAATTTATCTAACACTACTCTAATAAAATTATAAGCCATAATTATATTATTTTAAGAATGTTATATTAAACAATAAATATATCTAATCTAATTAACTAATATTTTTCAAAATTTATAGCAATTATATATATATATACCTTCCTTTCGAATCAAACCCATTTAACAGTATGAATTGATTCATTGAAAAATGACATTCCCTACAATCTATTCAGCCAACTTAAAAAAAATTGTTCCAGCTTTTAGGCATCTACATTCTAATTTAATTGGCATTCTTACGACTACATAGTACTGGATTATTATTTTCCTTAGAAAAATTATAATTGCAAAAATGCAGCTACACAATACTGGATTACCATTCTCCTTACTAATTTTTTCCTCTTTTATGGAAAAAAAGAGATCTTTCAAAGTAGAATCACAGGTCAGTTTACAGATGATTTTAAATCTCAGTACGTAAGTTTTATTGCAGCTTAAACATCTCAGAGGTAATTATTTCAAGATTTTTTCATTAGACTGATAAATATAGGCAGATAATTTAGGCAAATTTTTTTTCACCTAGATTAAAGATCACTAAATGTTATTTGAAATCAGTTAAAAAATATATACGGTTAAATCTAAATAGATTTCATAGACTGCAGAAAATTCATACTTACACCAAATGTATTCAAATAAACAGATTTTTGACATATTTTGTCAATACATCTAACTACAAACCCCCCACTGCTATTCTTAGATGTTTATGTCATCCAAAACCACCCACCTTTTTATAAAAATATATTGAGGGAGAGACAGTGACCGCCCATGAAATAAAGAAGGATGGGCTTCAAATTACTAGATATATTCTATACTTTCAATTCTAATTTTTTTAACATATAAATCACTTTTATGAAATGATTATATAATGATAATGAATGATAAAGTGAGATTTGAAACGTAGATACAAAAAACATACACAATTTAAATCAGAAGTAATAGTAATAACTTCAAGATCGGTTAAAAAAAGAGGCTAATTACCTAGCAGCAGACTCTGAAAATCTTTTATCTTCCTGACTGTGTCTGAGCACACTAAGGTTGCCTCCAGGACAATAGCCCATCAAAAGGTAATAATGGTTTGTAGACTCAAATCTAGCAAACAGTTTGGGCAAAAAAGGATGATCCAACTTTGACAGAATCTCCCTCTCCATCTCAACCCTCTTAAAACTCTTCTTTTCCTCCACAACTTGTTTATCAATCACCTTCATTGCCACGGCCTTCCCACTCTGTAAATGCATCACCAAGAAAACAGTCCCCATATCACCATGCCCCAACAGTCTTATGGGCTTGAATTCCTCAACAGATTCCGCAGATTTAATGCTCCAATCCTCCATATAATCTTTTAAAAATAAAATTTAGCTTTGTTCTATGGTGATAATAGATTACAGAATGTGATCCAAATTTTTTTTTCCTAAAAATTCAAACACAATTAAAATAAGAAAAGATTTATGACTATTACTATAGACTGTAAAAATCTTATTTTAAAATACGACCTTTTTTATTTTCTGCTAATGCTCCTTTAGTCCCTCACCCCCTGCTGCCATTTGTTTGATTTGATTTTTCTGATGTTTTATGCTATAACACAGTCTCTATTTGTACCACTTCTTGGAAATGGGTGGATTTCATTGGGATGAGGCAAAGTACACGTGGCGTGGATATTACGGAATTTTGTTGATAAGGTAGGGTCAGCGTCAGGTGTTCTATTGTTGAGTGGACTCGTGGCCATTGAGGAGCTGACTCGTCATTGAGCCGATGACGTGGACCAGTCACATCACGGGTCAATGAAAAAGACTACGCGACACTCTTGTGGACCTTGTGTCCACGTGGCGGTTATAGCAATAATATGACCGTTATTATTCTATTGGATTATTATTCAAGGCCGGTGGAAAAATATCAGATTTATGTACGTTGTAGTGATTTCAAGTGCCACGTGTTAGAGTGGATCTGGTATGGACTCTTTTTTGGTTTTTTCATGGTATGATATGATTTGATATGAATGAATGAAAGGTTTTAATACCGTTCACGAGGCCAAAGTATCTTATGGGACCCACAAGCTAGCCCATTTCCGGAAAAGAGTCGGAGAACCTAGATAAGTTGTAATCTCTTGATCAAATCTTGTCTCTCACAATAGATTTTGACAATCAGATTTGCAATTCTGCCTTGTGATTTTCTTCAAAAAGGTAGTTTAAGCTGCCTTCTTCAAAAAAATTTCACATATCGAGATCCAATGTAAGTCGGGCACTCCATGATAAAATGATGTTTTGTCTCAACCACCTCCGTGTAGCAAAAAAGACAAGTCTTGCTTTCCCACTCTTCTTTTGGCACACGCCATCTACTCATTTCACACCTCAAATGGTGAGAGCTAGTTCTAAGTTGGACTATAAGTATTTTTGCTCTCTATTTAATATTTGCTCTTGTATGTGTTTTTTCCTCATGATCGGGTGTGGGGTTAAATTCTTTAATATAATATTTTTTCCCTGCCTATTGTGTTTTGACCATATGATACTACGAAATTTTTCCCAAACAAACTTATTTATTTCTTTATTGTTGACTGGGCACTCTTGAATGTTAACATCCCATTTTTTCATCCATTTGTCGTTTTGCTTCATCCATGTGCTCTCTCTTCTATCCAATGTTTCCTTCGTGATTAACTTACGCCATCGGCGACTTTCCATATTTTCTATCCTATTGTCGAAGCTTCTAAGGGGAAGGTACTAGTTTCTGCCAATAAAATCTCATAAGGCACTGTTGTTTTAATTTTAGGGCTACTGATAATGAGATGTTTTTGAATTCTCTCTACTTGTCTCCATTTCTAATCTGACATGTTGCTGCCCCAAATTTCACTCCCATAGAGAATCACTGGGGTGACTAACAGACTAAACAACATTCTCTTGGTCTTCCAATCCCACAGCTCAACATTCCTACACTTATTTTGTAAAGAAACAACGCTGTCCAGCCCCTTTGAATTATTTTTGTTGTGTAAGTTTTCCAACTAAGTTTGTTATTAGTACTTGCCTGTAACCAAACAGATTTTATTATTAGTACTTGCCTATAGACTAAACAAGTACTTCATTTTATAGATTGTTAGACTTAACTAGTAATTAATTGAATTTGTTTAGACCAATTACAATTTATTCTATTTTATATTTTATTATATATTTTTTATATTCTAAAGTTTGCATGCAATTTTTTAAAACTTATAATTACTAAAAATTTATTTTCCCATTATCTGATCCGCTAGATAAGTTGAACTCTTATACATGTTTTTTGGGGGATTTAAAACATAAACACTGTTAATAACAACTTTTTTAGACGTATTTGTCGTCACTACTTTAATTAAACAGATTTTACTATAATCTGCCATCATTTCAGAAGCGGGATCTAGTTTCTATCATTTTCAATCGGGAAAGATCGATATTCACCATGCCGTGTTCGCCTACTTTACATTTAATACTTTGAATATCGTAACTTAACCAGTCCCACTTTTGTTTGCCCTCAAGTTCTCTTTCAATCGTTTTTACTTTTGAATTTATCACCTCACTTAATTTATTCTTTAAATTATTTTTTATTAAATTTTGATAAAAAATTATTTATATTTTCTCTCCAATAGTAACATTATTTTTAACACTAAGTTTTAATATACATATGAAACACATTATTTTAAGGTAAGATATATTTAAAAATTCAAGAAATATTTGAGACACAAGATTAGTTAATTTCAACATTTTAATTTAAAATATCTTTAATATGTGAGATGCATTATTGTTATTATATTTTAAATATAATTATTATCAAAAAAATATTTATTTAAAATTTTAAATATTATTTTAATTTCTTATAATGATTAATATTATATATTATTTTAATTAGGTTAGATTTATCATCGTACAATTTAATAATATATAATTTGGATAATAAAATAATAAAAATAAAAATATAATATTTTGAAAAATAATATTTTTGATAAGTAAAATATAATTAGATAATTTTACAATATATCTTATTATTTCTAATAGAATGTTATTTTTAAAAAATTGAAATAAATTACAATGTACCATATAATTCAAGTTACATTGACTATTTCATATAACTTCAAACTTATGATTTCACTTTCATATTAATAGACTAACAATCAATTTATTCAAACTAATGCTAACACTAGAAATATTCTATGCTTATATTATTGCAATATTAACAACACATGCTTTTGTTATTGATTATTTTGGCTTTTTCTATGTTCTTGTTTCACATCAAAGAGACGTGAGCTAATATTCAATAAGAATGAATAAATATTTTTAGGGCCCATTAGTTTTGTGGAATTGGGCTAGAATTGGAATTTTCGAATATTGGAATTTCTGAATTCCATGTTTGTTTTTAAAAAATGAAAATGGAATAGAAATTTCTAAGTTCTAATTTTAACCCAAAACAAACATATGGATCTTCCACCTCAAACTCTAGAATTGGAAAACCAATTCCAATTCCACTTTTCGGTAAATCAAATTTGATAAATTTTTTAAGTCAACATATTGTCTGTTGATAGTTAGGGCTTTATTTTTTGCAAAATAGAAACGTTATATATTGTCCACATTTTAATCGCATTTCGTTATTGTTAAAAAAATTTAAAATTTTTTTAAAAAAACTTAATCAGGTGGTATTCCAATTCTAGATTTATGGAACCAAACGCAGAAAATATATCTTCTCACTCATCTTCCAGGTGAACCAAATGGTTCCAACCATATTCCAAAAATCATTTTCCAGATTTAAAACTTCATAAATTGGCAAATTCGAGTATTTGAGAATTCCAACATTCTGTAATTCCACGAAACAAACGGGCCCTTAATGACATCTTCGAAAAGCAAGTAGTTTAAGGGACCAAAATTTCAAAACAATACAAAGATTGCTAAAGGATCAACAAACCAAATCTAGAAGCAAACCAAGAGGGACCACTAATCCTTGTTGATCAAGTTTCTTGTGAATTTTGACCTAATATTTTGTCATCCTTACAATTACTTCTTCCTTCAACAAAATATTTAAAGACTCAAACTTATAGAATATCTGTTATTTGACCAAGTGAATTGATGAAAGTTTATTTTGTACAAGATGGTGTACATGCACTCCAAATGTTAGATAAAAAACTCCAATCTCTTTGAATTTAAAACATTACATACAACATATATGAACATACCATCATCTAATCAAGTATCTAGTGGTTGTTTGTCCACTTTAATGTATGAAGGAACTTGAAGCAAAATTGAGGTTCTTGAATTAAATCACTTTCAAGATTTCTTTGAGATTCAAGTTGGTCTCTATTAATTTATGTCAATGGAATTACAATCAAGAGATTGTTACATTCTGTAATTTGTATTCCGTTATTATTAGTTATTGGCAAACAAAGTTGCAGTCATATAATTGTAATCCTGAATCTGAATGAATATGACTCTGCATATCTATGTCCATATTTTTTCCTAAGTATTCTTTTCTTTTAGTTTTACATTTATAATATTTTTTTTTCTAGATTAAAAGTTCAACTAATGAATTTTGTTCTTTGGGTGCAAATCCCTTCATGTGCTTGTGTACCTTTGATTATAGACTAGCACACAAGGAAGCTACAAAAATGAGTTAATCACAAAGTATGAAGTTAAATTAATAATAGAGTTATAGTTAATATGACACTAAAGAGATCCTCAATTGGTAGGAGTGATTAAGAAGGAAAAATAATCCAGCAAAATTTAAACTCCAAAGTACTTTTGTCCACTTAAATTATTATTATATAGAAAGTTTCAAATTTTTTAATTGATTTCTTTTTCCTTCTATTATTTAAAATATCCTTGTTTAAAACTAGTTTTGTACATATTCCGGCCGTTATTATTTTATTGGTTTATTATCGTTGTCGGCGAGCAAAAGGCCGGTGGAAAAATATCAGACCTATGTACGTAGCGGTTATGGCAAGTGTCATGTGTCAGAATGAATCTGGTATGGATTTCTTCTATTTTTTCATGGTATGACAATTGACATGATATGATAGAATAGGATATTTGTCATCTAAGGAAACAGATTTTATTATTTTCATTTTTTTCCATAAAAGTTTTTTCAACAACAAATTTTATTATTTTTATTTTTTTAAGTTTTCTGTAATTTAATTTGATAATGTAGTTTTGTATATAATATCAATTATGTTCTCGGATAGACATTGGGAAAAAACATAAATTTTTTTATGTTTCTTTTTGGAGTTTTACATCTTTCTATTTCACATGAGAGATGATGTGAGAGAATTTATAAAAAGAAAATTGTACAATATAGTGTAAGAAGAAGCCCTATATTATGCCCTCCAAATCTTATAGATTCAATCTGCACAAAATTACAGAACTTAAAGAAATATATTTTTTCACACTTTAACTAATTAGTGTTTTCGTTATTTATTATTTAAAGGTTTAAGATATATACACATTTATTAATAAAAATAACAAAACAAAAGGAAATTATTTGTAGTATGTATTATTATACTAGCATTCTTATATTTTATAAATAAAAAAACATGTAGATGACGCAGAGAGTTATCAAATTTAATAATTCTTAATTAATATTCAAAAAATATAAAAATAATAGGTCTACACAAGGAAAGTTGTGATTTTGATTGGATAAGGGAAAAAAAAATTGTCTTACCCTTTTTTATTTTTATGACACAATAAAAACAATGTGCCATTTCAATAAGAATTATATATTGAATTATTTTTAATCTATTAGTTTAATTTTTAAGATATATATTTTTTAATAAAAATAACAAGAATAATATTTATCAAATATTATTAGATAAATAACTATAAAAAAAAATTCATGTAGTTTATGGTTGTAAAAATAAATTTTAGAGTATTTTTATCTTATTGAATGTTGTGGAAGGTTATAGCCTCATATTAATTTTAGAAAATAATATTTAAAACATTATTTATAACATATATGAATAGGTCATCATATTCCATGTCTCTTTTGGTCTTTTCCATATATCTATTTCACATTGAAGATGACACGAGTTTGTATTCAATAAGAATCGATAAAAGATTGTTTTACAAGATGGTGTATTTGCAAACCTTTCACATTAGCTTCCAAAAACTTTAAAGAGTTGTATATTTTTCCATACTTTAATTAATGATTAATGAAAATATTTTATTATCTTAATTTTTAATCTATATAGTTTTTAATAAAAATAACAAAAGCTAGTAGAAGCCCTCGACACATGTATCTCCAAACTAAAGATAGAAGCACATTAGAGGTGTATATAAGTAGCTCCTAGTATTGAATTTGTCACACATCAATAGTTTGTTGATGATACCATTTTGTTTCGGAGTGCCAGTAGGGTAGAGGCTAGCAATATTAAAGAGTTGCTCAATGATATATAATAAGGCTTTGGGGCAAAGTATTAAATGGAACGAGGAAGTTTGAGGTCTTTTCCCTAAATATTCAACCTAGCCTTCAAAGTGATATAATGATGCAAGAGCATCCAAGGTGTAAGAGCAATCTTGCATCGCCCAAAATGTTGTCTAGATTTTCAATGAGGACTATTTTTGGCAAGTTTTTTATTTTTAGTAATGTGCATACTAGAACCTAAAAACTAGCCCCAAGGAGTAGAATGGGAAAATATAATGATTGGAAAAGAATCATGGGAGTATCTTGTATGGTTTGGGAGATATTCAATTTTTGGGGGAAATTGTTAGCTTGTGGTGACTGATTAGGAAAGTACTGTACACTTTTCCTCCTGCCCTCGCCAACATATTGTAGCTCTTTCTAACCCTAAAGTGGAAAAATATTGTATAATATGGCTTAGGGTTAGGGATTTCATAATGTATGGTTTTAGTACTTGCGACGAAATTGAGCTATAAGGGATTACAGATTGTAATCAGGTTGTAATCATTGGATAATAAAATATTGGACTCACTGTTGGTAGACATAGCCTAGGGATTGGGTGAACCACATTAAATCTTTGTGTCTTTTGTTCTCTTCTGTGTGGTTTATATTTTTTTTAATATTGGTTATTTTTGCATGTAATTGTTATTTCTGCCTTGTTAATCCTAACAAGTGGTATCAAAGCGAGGTTGTTTTTAGTTATCCTCTGCAGGAAGATCTCACGGTTTAGTGGGAGTCTCACGGTTGAGTGGGAGCAATGGCAGAGGAGGGTAGGCTAAAGGTTGACAAGTTTAATGGGCAGAACTTTCAGTTATGGAAAATGCAAATGGAAGACTATCTTTATCAGAAGGATCTATGGCGGCCTTGGAAGGAAAAGCCAAGAAATCAACAAGCATTTCTGATGAGGACTGAACATTTCTTGATAGAAAGGCTCTTGGTAGTATTTGATTATGCCTGGCACAATCAGTGGGATTCAATATTACACAAGCAATGACTACTGAAGATTTGATGAAAACCCTAGTGAAGTTGTATGAAAAGCCCTCCGCTTCAAATAAGGTATTTCTCATGAAGCGTTTGTTTAATATGAAAATGGTGGAAGGTGGGTCAGTTGCTGATCATTTACATGAGTTTAATACAGTTCCAGTCAATTAACTTCTATTAATGTTATTTTTGATGAAGTTAGGGCTCTCTTGATTTTGTGTTCTTTGTTTGAAAGCTGGAATGGCTTGGTAATAGCTGTTAGTAACTCTATTCTTGGTTCTAATACCCTAAAATTTGATGATGTTATTGGTGTTATTCCAAGTGAGGAAAAGCTCAGGTGGATCCACATTAGGTAGTGTCTTAAATGCACAAAGAAGAGGTAGAACCAATGAAAGAGGAAATAACTCTAGAAATCGTGGGAAATCAAGAGGAAAATCAAAGGGAAAGAGGTCCCAATCCAAAGGGCCAAATGATTGCTAGTACTATGGAAAACCAGGTCATAAGAAGAAATATTACTGGTCTTGAAAGAATAAAGGAGACAAACAAGAAGGTAACAAGGAGGAAAATGTGGTAAGTAATAAACCCGAAGAGGATGCCTTACTTCTTTCTTTAGAAAGTATTGATGATTCATGGGTTTTAGATTCTGGGGCTTCATTCCATGCTACACCTCATAGAGGTTATTTTCTTGATTATGTCCAAGGGGATTTTGGGCAAGTTTATTTGGGCGATAATGAATTCTATTAGATAGTTGGAAAAGGAAAAATTAAGATTAATTTGCAAAATGGGAATCATTGGCTACTACAAGAGGTAAGACATGTTCCAAGGCTGAGTAGGAATTTAATTTCAGCAGGGCAACTGGGTGATGAGGGTTGCACAGTTACTTTTAATGATAGAAATTGGAAGGTTTCAAAAAGTTCCTTAGTAGTGGCAAAAGGTGTGAAAGTAGGCACCTTATATCTTTGTACAGGTCATACTGTTCCTTCTCCTTTAATTGTTTCAGAAGATAATGAATGTTCAAGAACAGTGGTTGCAGTTGAGCGGGAAGAACATCAAACTATTGTTGTAGGTTCTGACACAACACTCTGGCACAACAGACTCAAGCATATGAGTGAAAAAGGTACAAAATTACTTCATTTAAAGAAAGTTTTACTTGGTATGAAATGTGTCAATATGGATTTCTATGAAAGTTGTGTTTATGGAAAATAAAAGAGAGTTAGTTTTGTAAAGAGTGGGAAGGAAAAGAAAAATGAGAGACTAGAGCTTGTGCATACAAATGTATGGGGACCAGCTCAGGTATCTTCCCTTGGTGGATCTCTGTATTATGTTACATTTATAGATGATGCAACAAGGAAAGTATGGATTTATTTCCTTAGATAGAAATCTGATGTATTTCAAACTTTTAAGAAATGGAAATGCTTGGTTGAGAATGAGATTGGTAAAAGGCTAAAATGTCTCAGATCTAATAATGGTGGTGAGTATTGCAACACAAAATTTAAATATTATTGTTCCTCTAATGGTATTCGTAGGCAGAAAATTGTACCAAGGACTCCATAAGAAAATGGAGTGGCTGAACACATGAACATGACAATAATGGAGCGTGCAAGGAGTATGAGGTTGCATGCTAGGCTGCCCTTAAACATGTGGGAAGAGGCTGTAAACACTTCTATTTATTTAATCAATACAGGCCCCTCTACTCCTTTGGACTGTGGTATTCTAGAGGAAGATGGAGTGGTAAGAAGGTGAGTTATTCTTTTCTCAAAATCTTCAGTTGTGAAGCTTTTGCACATATAGATTCTGAAAATAGAACCAAGCTGGAAGCTAAGTCAAAGAAATGCATATTTGTTGGATATGGCATTGATGAATTTGGTTATAGGCTTTGGGATTTTGAAAATCATAAAATTGTAAGAAGCAAGAATGTCATATTCAATGAGAAAGTGTTGTAAAAAGATCTGTTGCAGCAGCATGAGAAGAAAGAAAATGATTATATAGTACTGGATGACACTCCAAAAGATGAAGTAGTTCCTTATTCTCGGCAACAATAGCAACAACAAATACCACACACCCCAGTGAATGTTAGATGATCAACAAGGCTAAGTAGACCTCCAGAAAGATTCTCTCCCTCTTTGTATTCTATTTTGTTAACAGATGCTGGTGAACCTAAATGTTATAATGAATTTGTCCAGGTGGATACAAAGATTTAGTGGGAGTCTGCAATGATGGAGGAAATGGATTCCTTGCTGAAAAATCAAACTTGGGATTTATGCAAGTTACCTGCAGGTAAATGGGCTTTACAGAACAAATGGGTTTACAGGCTGAAAGAAGAGGATGGAGGTAAGAAAAGATTTAAAGCCAAGTTAGTTGTAAAAGGATTTGCATAGAAAAAGGGCATTGATTTTGATGAGATATTTTCTCCAGTTGTTAAAATGACTTCTATTCGTACTGTTTTAAGTATTGTGGCTACTGAAGATTTGCATTTAGAGAAGCTTGATGTTAAAATAAATTTTCTTCATGGTGATTTGGATGAAGAAATATATATGATATAGCCACAGGGATTTGAGGTCAAGGGTAAGGAGAATTTGGTGTGCAGATTGCAGAAAAGTTTATATGGCTTGAAGCAAGCACCTCGGCAATGGTATACTAAATTTAACACTTTTATGAATGAGAAAGGATACACTCGATGTCATTCTAACCATTTTGTTTACTTTAAGAGGTTGGATGATGACAACTATATTATTTTATGCTTATATGTTGATGATATGCTTTTAGCTGGGTCTAACATGAATCACATTAAGGGATTGAAACAATAGTTAGCACATTCTTTTTCTATGAAGGATTTGGGGGTAGAAAAACAAATCCTTGGTATGAAAATTTGTAGAGATAGGAAAAATAGGAAGTTGACTTTATCTCAGGCTAATTATATTAAGAAGGTGTTGCAATGTTTCTCTATGGAGAATGCGGAAGCTGTCAGCACACCTTTGCTTGGTCATTTTAAATTGACTAAGGAGATGTGTCCTAAGACATCAAAAGAGGAGGCTAAAATTTTTAAGGTACCTTATGCTTCAGCTGAAGGGAGCTTAATGTATGCTATGGTATGTACTAGGCTAGATATTGCACATGCAATGGGAGTCGTTAGCCGATATATAAGTCACCCTGGTATTGAGCATTGGAATGCAGTCAAATGGATTCTTAGATATTTGAGAGGTACATCCAGTAAGTGTTTACACTTTGGGGGATCTACTACTATTGTACAAGTCTATGTTGACTCATATTTGGCAGGAGATATAGATAGCAGGCAGAGTACTATAGGCTATGTATTTACTGTTGGTGGGACAAAAGTGAGTTGGATTCCTCAACTACAAAAGGTGGTTGCTTTATCCACTATAGAGGCAGAGTATGTTGCTACTACAGAGGCAGCCAAGGAGATGATATGGCTTCAATTCTTCATGGAAGAATTGGGACATCCACAGACAGATAATTTTTTGCATACAGATAGCTAAAGTGCCATTCATCTTGCAAAGAATTCTGCTTTGCACTCAAAGACAAAACACATACAGTTGTAGTACCATTTCATTCAGTTAGTTTTGGATGATGGGAAGTTAAAGATGGAAAATATTCATACAGATGATAATCCAGTAGATATGTTTACAAAGGTAGTAACAAGGGAGAAGTTTAACTCATGTTCAGCTTTAGTTGGTCTTCTAGACTAAACAAAATAAGGAAACAACTGAGTCCAGGGTGGTTCGATCCAGTGGGAGCCTCATATGGTAGCAATATTTCTATAGGATCAGTCTCCAAGTGGGAGGTTTTTAGTGTGGCTATTGATCAGTCACCAAGTGGGAGATTGTTAGCTTGTGTTGACTGATCAGGAAAGTACTATACACTTTTCCTCCTACCCTCACCAGGGTTCAGGATTGGGCAGGGCCCTAAGTGGGGCTTTGGGGGTGCAAGCCCTGAGGTGAATTTTTTTGGGGGCTGACATATTTTTGGCTATTTTTGGGCTGACATATTGCAACTCATTCTAACCCTAAAGAAGAAAAATATTGTATAATATGGCTTAGGGTTAGGGATTTCATAATGTATGGTTTTAGTACTTGTGACAGAATTGAGCTGTAAGGGATTATGAATTGTAATCAGGTTGTAATCACTAGATAATAAAATATTGGACTTGTTGTTGGTGGACGTAGCCTAGGGATTGGGTGAACCATGTTAAATCTTTGTGTCTTCTGTTCTCTTCTGTGTGGTTTATGTTTTTTCTGATATTGGTTATTTTTGCATGTAATTGTTATTTCTGCCTTGTTAATCCTAACAAAAATTTCTTCTACAAAAACTACAAATATATTTTTTATAGCCTTAGAAGCCCTAGATCGAGTTGAAAAGGATAGATCTTATATATCTAACAAAAGGAGGGTGTAGGTCTTTTTATGAGCTTTCTGATGATGTATGGTAATTGAAAATCCAACTATTGGATTAAAAGATATGGCCTCTGGAAGTTGTGCTACTTAGTTGGAAAAATAAGAATTCTTGAAATACTCCAATGAGTGCCAAAACTCATTTTGGGCATATTCTTGACATATTTTAATATGGAGAAAAATAATATAAAAGTGGTAACCTCAAAAGAGGGGAGTTACGTCTTCCATAACATTCTAGAGCAGTTAAATTTCCCAATATAAGAAGACAAAGTAGGGTTACAAGGGATAATTTTGATCATGTATACAATGGCTCTAGCTTGTAGATTATAGTAATGAAAATGCTCATGTGGTTGTAGCATGTTATTTTTATAAGTGTTATAATGTCATTTTATTGAAGATAATAGAAAACAAGTGTTTACATGTTCTTGCAATGTGTCTATTCTTGTAATTATTAATTTATTTCTCTATTGTGTTGTGTGTGTTTGGGTGAGTAAGGGGAGTACCCTTCATTAGATAACATATATTATAGACTTGAGAGTTGCCAATTTTTTGAGGAGACTTTTGGGGATGCCATTATTTGTTGGTGTTAATTATAAAATGCTACTGGAAAAAATTGATCAATAACTGCAAGAAAAATTTAGAAATGCGGAAAGGGAAATTATTAACTTCTACATGTAGAATACTCATGTTGAAGGTGGTTCTCTTTGCCATCCTTGTTTACTTTATATCTTGCATGAAAATTCCAAGGGCAGTTGACAATATTCTTCTAAAATCATGAGAAGATTCTTTTGGAATAAGATGAATGACACAAAAAAAATGTCATTGATATCATGGAAAAAATTTTGTGAACCACAAGAAGCTAGAGGAGCAATATTAAAATAGCTTAATATCATGTCCATATGACCATGGGTGCCAAGCTTGTTTGTAATATGTATAACAAAGACAACCAAAGATGGGCTCATATTCTTAGGAAGAAATATCTTGACCCTTATGAACTAATCTGAATACTCAATACAAGAGACCCCCCTAGAGGATCAAGAATATGGAACTACCTACTAGATTGTTAAGAAATAACCACTAAGCATATTGTTGGTTACCTTTTCTTTCTACTTGTAGATTTACAATATGATTAAAAAAATGTCTCTGACTATTGTAACCCACTCCAAATCTAACAAGAAAAAGGCCCAATCAATAAGGACTAGGATATTAGTCCTCCTACACTTCGAGCTTTAATTCTCAAGCGAGTGTACCTTGGATTCACTTCTTAAAGGAATCAATAAATGTTAAGCATTGATGTCCTTGACACATTGATTGAAATATTTTATCATTTATAAGTTGATTGATGATGAAAAACTGCTTCCTGAGAATAGACCAGTGTCTTATCCTAGGGAAAAGAATCAAATACAATATACCTCAACAGAAAACTTAACTCAAACATACCAAAATCCAAAATAAGTGCTTTGCCTATTATTCCTCTCACTCTCACATTCAGACATCGAATTCTCACAAGAACTATGAATTCTCTGAATCTATCCTTAATAATTTAATCCCTCCTTGAAGGAACTCAAGAACAAACTTCACAATTTTCTTTGTAAACCATATATTAACCTTCCTTGCAACATTAACATATAAGAATCCAAGATCAAAACAAGAAGACATTCACAAATCTGAGATGGAATTCAAGTGTATTCTCATTAAAATTTTTAGTATTAATACATTTAAAAATGACAAAATGCTAGAACCAAAACCCTAGATCCAAGCTTTCTCTCTTTAGTTACCGATTTCACCATCCTTTGAAAAATACATTAGACTGCCATATATAGTCACTAGCTATCCTAGAATCCTCAAGAAAGGATGCAACAAGCCTTAGATAGCTAGGACAGAACTAGGATTTTCAACCACTTTCATCGATCTGGAGAATAGGCAAATTAATGCAAACAAGACATGCTAGGAAATCCAGAGCAATCGGGTCCAAATTTGATATTCATTTATGGCCAAAATCATGACTGGTACATTATAGATTGGAAGTTGTATCATTTGAGCTCCTTGTTTACTTCATCTACATCATAAATTGAGTGACTGATTCACCCATTTTTCCACGGCATGGACATCCTCTGCAGACGAGCATCATTCCTGGATCATACTGAGATAGTGGACAAGATCAAATCAAGTAGATCAAATGCCCAAGCATTAAATTACCAGTCCTTTACTCTTTGAAAAACCCTTAAACAATTCAAATTTCTAGTGGCAACAATCAATCAAACAAGTTTAAAACAAGATCATCGATCTCTCTTCCTCTCCTGACACATTGGACAATCCACAGAAATTGTCATAATAGGCGATTAAACCTTTTAAAATTATCTAGCCACATCACTAATTTTGGCAACCAATCAAAAAAGAGCATGTTAGAACACCTGGCAACTGGACCCACTACATCATCTGCCTTTACATCAAACGGTTGTCGCAATCCCGCGATGACTATCTTTCATTCACTTTTCCCTAGCGACATCACAACCATCGTAGATCTTTCCCAGATACACTAGAACTTTACCTTTTAATTAAATTGTGACCCCATAGTCATGTGACATCATCTTGGACATGTGTCACCATGTCACATAAGTGCAAAGACTATACAACGAGCATGTCCCCTTCACGGCTATGCGACAACCATTAGATTAACTTACATCTAGTGTCCATTTAACACATTGAGACCCTTAGCCCCACTGACAACCTCCATGTCACCATCCTTTGCAACTAATGAAAATCAAACATATTTGCAACACCTGGCATCAGACCCACCATATGATCTGATTGGACCCACTATCACATCTCAATGGCTTGATACCAGATCGACGATTGTCGCAATGCCGCAAGCACAAATGTACGATCATATTTCATTCACAGAAACATGACAGTCGTCAGATCCTAAGAAAGATGTCAGTTCATTACAATTTTTATTAACCGAGCCCAATGAACGTACACCGATAGATCTTCACAATCAGATAGTTGTGATAAAATAAAGGCGACTAGTCCCACCTGACAAAGATGCCTAGTTGTCTGACCAAATCAATAGTTGTCGCAATGCCGCAATGGTTAATCTCCTTGAATCTTTCCTTTGTGGCTATGTGACCACCATTAGATTAAAACGTCAAATAAGCATTTGATAAAGTGTCAAAACCTTAGGAAAATTAATCATCTAGACTTAGGAAAAATATTATAGGTCATCGGCTTAGGTAGATAAAAACTTATGAAATAAGGACCCCGCCAAGAGGAAAATATAACACATGCGTTATTTGGACTTTAGTGACTTCCAAAAAGTAACAAAGAAATATAACAACAGAAGGTCGACCTAGGGTTTTTGACTTAGACAAATTTTATGAAGCCCTAGGACATGGATTTAGACCTATATCTCAGACCTTCAAATTGCAACATCTCTCTGGTTTTTTCAATTGAGTGCATGTGATATGAACTAAAACTTGAACACATCATGAATCATCCCTGGCTCAACTTGCAAGCCATGAAATTTGATAGATTTTCTTCACTAATCAAAATAGTGTTGTAGTTAGGGCATGACAACTTCCTAGGGTTTACACAGGATAAGACCATTTTCTTTGGATTTTTTGCCATGAGAGGAAAATGGCCTAAAAATGGCCCTATCTGGGGATGATGGGTAGCTTGTGCCCATGCAAGAATTCAGAATATATGGGGAAAGCAGACCACCTACTAGAAAAAGGAAAACTTCAAAGAGCACTGGACAAAAACCTACTAACAAAGGCAAGACCAAATAGAAAAGAAACACACCACACCTTTACATAACTTACAACATGTAGAGGCCTAACTACTGTTCATGGAAAGAAAAATACCTTCAACTAAAGTATTTCTTCAAGAACTATCCATGAACATGCAATTCTTGAATGTCACCATTTAGCTCTTTGGCAATGTAGGAATTTGTTCCCCACCTTTTATGAATCAAATATGGCCCTAACAAGATTGGATAAAATTTTTCATGCTTTCCTTTGTCTCCCAATCTATCATTCCAGAGTAATACCAAGTCATCAAGTTCAAAATTCATTTCTACAACTCTATTTTCATACAAGTTCTTGACCTGCAATTACAACTTAGCATTTTTTGAAGCTGATTCTCTTTTGGTTTCATCCAACCTGATCAAATCCTCAATCCTCAATTGCATTTCATCATCTAGATCATCATCATATAACTAAAAAAACTTGTACATTTCTAATAGGTTGTTTTGAGGCATCCTTGTGTGCATCTCATACATCAAGTCAAATGGTGCACACCCAATTGCCTTCTTTACAGTTACTCTGTTAGCCCACACAGCCAATGGCAATTTTGAGTTCCATGCCCTTTTATTCTTTTCAAGAATCCTCTTGAGAATCTTTATCAAGATTTTGTTGGATGATTATGCTTGTCCATTTCCTTGTGGATGATAAGGTGAGGAATATGACATCTGGATTCCTAAACCTTCACAGAATTCCTTGTATTCAATAGACCTGAAGCACATTGCATTATCACAGACAATCCTTTCAGGACAACCAAATCTTGTAACAATATTATTCAATAGGAAATTAGTCACCACATTGCTAGTTGCATTCCTTGTAGGAATAGCCTCTACCCATTTTGTAAAATAATCAGTGGCAACTAAGATCCAAGAGTGTCCTCCACTAGATTTTTTTTGGTATTTCTCCAATAAAGTCCATTCCCCATTGTTGGAAAGGGGCTTTCACTTTCACTAGCCTTAGTGGTACATTTCCTAAAAATTTGAGCTTGCCAGAAAATCTCTGACAAGCATCACACTTTCTTACCAATTGTTTTACATCTTTGAAGATTGTGGGCCACCAGAACCCTTCTCTTAGAATCTTTTGAGCAGTAGTTTTACCCATATAATGTCCACCACATATTCCTTCATGTATTTCCTTCAACAATCTGTTTGCCTGACTTTCATCTACACATTTCAACAAAATGTAGTCCAAATTCCTCCTCCATAATTTGCATTTGATGACAACATATTTTATTGCTTGCAACTTTAGATCTCTTTTCTTGCTATCAGCCAATCCTAATGGACATTACATATTCTTTAAATAATAGATAACATCTTGATACCAGATACAATCATCCATATCACATGTATAATCAATTTCAGCTTGGTTTATCTGATTTGCATCAAGATTGGACTGAGCCATCAATTTTTCCAATCCTTGGCCTCTAACCAGTTTGGTAATCTAGATATCAATGTTAAACTCCTAGATTATGTTTATCCATCTGCATCTCCTCCCAGACACTTCTTGCTATGAAAAGATATCCTTTACTACAACACTTGGTACAAAAGAAATCACAATTGCTCCCATCAGATAGCATCTAAAAGCCTTCATATCCTTCATAAGTGCATATTCTTGTTTCTTATTGATATCATACTTTAATTCAACAACCTGTAAAGATTTACTAAAGAATGCAATAGGTTGTTCAAAACCTTCTTTATTTTTCTGTAACAAAACTACAACAATAGTGTGAAAAGAGGCAAAAGAGAAAATGTGCATCAGAATACTATAGTCAGGTGCCTTAAGCACGGGTGCATCTTTGATTTCCTATTTGATATTCTTGAAAGCTTCATCAGGCTCACCTTCCCAATTGATCTCAGATCCTTTCTTCAACATTTTGGACATTGGCCTAGTAATCTCAGCAAAGTTTGTAACAAATCTCCTCAAAAAGTTTACCTGGCCAAAGAAGGATTGGATTCCCTTTACATTTTTTGGTTTCTAAATTTTTTCAATGGCCATTACCCTCTCTAGATCAATTCTTACTCCCTTATTTCCAACTACGTGGCCCAATAATTTTCCCTCATTCACACCAAATGCACATTTCCTAGGGTTTAATGAAATGCCATATTCCAGAGCTCTCACAAATATCTTGTCTAAATGAGAAAATTGATCTTCTTCTCTTTTGGAATATGCAGTTAAGTCATCTTGATAAACAACAAGGAAATCATTTATGAATTCAACAAAAGCAACATCCATTGCTCTTTGAAAAGTTGCACCAGCCTTTGTGAGACCAAAAGGCATCCTTACATAAACATAGGTTCCTCAAGGTGTTGTAAAGGCTATTTTGAATTGTTCTGATTCTTTCAAAATCACTTGGTAGTAACCAAAAAAACCATCCATCATAGACATTAGGTTAGACCTAGTCACTCTTTCTAGCATTGCCTCCATGTTAGGCAAATAGTAATTATCCTTCAAAGAAGAAATATTCAAATTTCTGAAGTCTACACACAATCTGATATCTCCATTCTTCTTTCTAACATAAACTAAGTTTGACACCTAAGAGGAATGTCTTATGGGTTCTATGATTCCTGCATCTCTTAACTTCATCAATTCTTCCTACATTTTAGGTGCTAAGGTAGGATTGATTGGCCTCTATTTTTGCCTGAAAGGTTTAGCATCTTTCTTTAAAGGAATAATATGCTAGAACAAATCTTCTCTATAAACCTTTAGGTCATCATATGACCATGCAAAAACATGCCTAAATTTTCTCAATAACTCAATCAAAGTCTTCCTTACCTCATGAGATATCTCTCTTCCAATGTAGACCTTCTTAGGTGCCTTTTGTGTACCAAGGTTAATTTACTTCAAGTCCATCTGGTCTCTCTTCTTAGTATCCATTTGGACTCTATCTTGACTATCAAATACAGTTTCTAAAATAACAAGTCCCTTGGGAACCTTGTTAGTCTTAAGCTACAGGACTTCATTTCCAAGGATAACTTATTTTCATTATGCAATCTCAACCAAAGCCGAGCAATCCAATTCTTGACCATGATACTTATCCTCACAATTCATAAATCTCAAGATGTCCTGGTCATCTTCAAAAACCTTCTAGTTCTCAACATTATCTGGTATACTAGGCCTAGCCTGAATTTCAACTTTAGAGATGCCTGCAAAAGTAATGTCACTAGGATTGATTTCTATATTGGCTAACAAGTCAGCCATATTATTGGTACTTCTATCCTTCCATACAATATTGAAGGCATAAAAACTTTCAATCATGTCCTAGACAACATTTCTATACTGCCTCAACATTTTTTTCTTGGAAGCATATACTGATCTTACTTGTGACACAACCAACTCAGAATCACCAACAACCTTTACACATTTAATTCCATGCTTGTGTGCCAACCTCAATCCTATTAACAATGCTTCATATTCTGCTATATTATTGGTACAAGAGAAGCTTAGTGTGAAAGAGAACTTGTAAGTATTTCCATTGGGAGAGATGAGTAAAATACCTGGTCCTGAACCATCTTTGTAGTTGGCACCATCAAAGTACATCACCCACAACTCACCCTTTTCATATTTAGTATTTATTTCCACAGTGATAGGGGGCAGTATAGGCTCCTTTTCAAGCATGATGACTTCTGCTCTGAAATCATTAATGTCAGTATCCACAAAATAGGTAATCTCATTGTACATATTCTTTTCAATCACATGGGTTACCCTTGGCTCCCTTTCATTCTTAATGGATTGATCATCTATCTTGAAGGTTGCAAAGGACAAGTCACATTGTAGACTTCCACCCTTGGTAGCAATCCACTTCCTAGATAATAGCATCCCATAATGAGGAGGAATGTCTACCACCAAGATACTCATGGTCAACTCTTTCTTTGGATAGGCTACCAATTTATAAGGCAATGCATTTATAGTCCCAATGACTAGCACTTCTCTTTGGTCCATTGCACAACATCTACCCTGGACTGTATCAACCTTAAGGCCCAACTTTTCCATGATCTTAAAAGGCATGATAGTATTTGAGGCACTTGAATCAATCATGCAATTTCTTAATGTTATTTCATTCACTATGATACTTAAGAAGAATGGATCTATGTTTTCAAGGCTAGCATTGACAGAGTTGTCCAAAGTATATACATGGTATTTGAGATACCATTCCTTGAACTTCCACTTCTTTCATAACTTTTTCCTGGGACTCATTAGCATTACAAGAAACATTGTTGTCACAAACATTATCCACCCATGCTAGAGCCCTATCCTTATGTTCAGGGATTCTCAATAATTCTGACAAAGGAACCTTGACAGTTATCTGAGACAAGAAAGCTAACATATCAACAAGGGTAGAGGAAGGAATCTCAATCTTCACTGCTCTAGTATCCTTTTGTCTCTCGGATACATCAGTTGTAGTTGTCACCTTCATTTTCTCAATTTTAGCCATTGTACTAAATGGCTTCTCAACTTCCTTTTGGTTGTCTCTGTCATGAACAATAGACATCTTCACTACTCCAAATCCCTTTGGCTCCCACTTCTTACCCTTGACATTTTTGAACTTCACTAAGTAATCATCTTTTGATTTGTTTCCAGTGGGTCCCTTGGAACTAGTGTTTTTTATAAACATTCTTGCAGCTTTTCCAATGGTATCATTTATTGTCATACTTCTAGTTTGCACTTGGGCTACCATCTCTGCAGTGATCCTAGCAATTTTCTCTTTTGAAGGTCTTCTCAAATTCACTTTCTCCAAGGAATAGTTCATGTTACATGTCTTTTCATCAATGTATTCATCATCAGAAAAGACTTCTTGATGGAATAATGCCTTATTGTGTCTTTTCAAACACACATCAGTTTCTTCATCAACATCAGAAACATCTTCATGTCCCCAATATGAAGTAGTCATATTACACCCAATATCATCATTAGTTTCTTCTTGATCAAGACCTTTAGCTTCATCATTTTGGTATGTAGACATGGATTGTGCAACCACACAATGTTCTACAGAATGAGGAGATTGACAGGCCATGCACCATGGTGTATCCTCCATGACATTTACAAAAGCCTTTTGTAAAGGATCAGGGATAACTTTGTCATTATTTCCTTTTGTAGTAGGGATAATAGGTTTGTCATCCTTCCATTGGGCGTTGTAAGGGTAATTTTGCAGCCTATTCTACCTACTGAAGTTATTATTGAAGTGAGGCTTTCTACAACAGAAACCTTATCATTTCTGTTACTAGGTGCTTTCAAGTCCTTGAGTGCATTCAGCACTTTTTCCAACTTGTCCTCTTCTTGCTTCTTATTTCCAACATTTCTTTCATTATCCCTTATATATTTTTTGTCCCCAAACAACTTAGGATCATCTCTTTTACCAACCAATTTTCTAGATATTTTCATATTATGCTCAATGTTTTCAGCAATTCTAAAGGCATCCCTGAGAATTCTAGGTTCTTTATCTCTCAGCAAATATCCCATCTTACCATCAAAGGCATTGAAGTATGTGGTCAGGCAGACATTGTCATCCAATCTCATAACTTGAAACAACTTATGCATACCTTCTGGAATCTCATGTTGAACTCAACTGCAGAATCATTTTGATTTTTTCTTATGGTGTTAAATTCATTTAGCACAAAACTGGCATTAGGCTTATCACCATATTGCTCCTTGAAGCATTTTTCAAAAGCATCACATGTATCAATACAACAGTCAGGGAATCTTTTGAGCCAATCTCTAGGATCTTCCACTAAAGACTAAACAAATAATTTCATGACTATATCCTCATGCTCAATTTCATAGTCATTTAGCATATCAACAAATAACCTAAGGTGTTCTTCACAACTAATGGCATTATTACCAGCAAACTTGGTTAGCTTATCTCTTATATCAATTGGGAAAGCATTCAGGTAACCTGGTATTCCATCAAAGCTAATTTTCCTATACCCTTCTAATTGTATAGGTCTTATTTGAAAACATAAACCAATGTTTCCACTGGAACTAGCACTCACATCTATATTTCCACCTACTTGTACACTTGACTATTGTTTAGGGTCAACATTTAACTTGGTAGATGAAGTAGAAAGTGGATTATGAGTAGTAACATTACCAAGTGGAATAGTATTAGAAGTTGTAGATGGCATACATATTTCAATAGTAGAGGGTCCAAGGGTGTTTGTAGATGAAGCCTTCAAGAACTGGATCTTCCTTCTTGTTTCTGCAATAGAGGCTTCAACTTCAGCCTTCTCCAATTCCCTTGCTAGATCATCTCTTTCCTTCCTTTTCTTCTCCATCTCTATATCTTCACTTGAAATAGGTGGTGGGACTTTCGATCTTGCCATAGGCTCATTTATTTGAATCCCAACCATCTTCTGCTTTCCCTTTTCATTAACAACAGTAGTAGGTCTAGTAGTTTCACTTTCATTTTTATCTTTAGGATGAGAATAATAAATTTGGACCTATCTAATCATAGGGCCCTCTTGTTCAAACTCGTGGTCCTACAACAAACATTCCTTCTCACTTCTCAAAGAAAGAAGGTCACCAAAGAGATCAGGTTGCAAGAATTTAGGAGAAGAGTAAAATAATTTCTTTCTCTCCTTTAATTCATTATTTTTTCTAAGTAGGGAGTCTCTTTCCATTAATCCATTTATAGTCTTAGCCTCTCTTTCCTTCTATAACCTTTTGTATATTGCATCTTTCTCTACTAATTATAATCTCAACACACCCAAATCATTTGGGTTTATCATAACATCTTCAAAGCTTGATGATACATCCATATCAGTGAGACTTTGATATGGGAAATTGACCCATCTTGGTTCCATGGGTTTCCTTCTAAACATGTCCTCATCTAGATGCAAATTTGGCCTAAAACCCCTTTCTCTTGCCTGCACATTTTGATCTGCAAGGAGTGAGACTTTATCTTGAAATAATACTTCTGGGGTATCATAAAAATTATCTCTAGAGTGGCCACTATAAGATTTAGAAATTTTATACTGTGATTCATCCTCATCAGGAAATGTATGTTGTGCCCTATTTCTAGCATTATTTTGTTCTCTTACAGGGGCACTAGTAGATTCCCCATCTCTTCTAATCCAATTTTTCCTTCCTGATCTAGGTAATTCTTCTAGAGTAGCCTTTGGATGCTTCTTGACAAAAGTCCTAGTATTTCTTCTTTTGTCCATGGTTTGTGACTTGTATACACACTAGTTCTAACCCTTTGAGTTGCCACTCACTTTTAATGGGAAAATGTTTAGAAACAAACCCTGAAAATCTAAAAGAACAATGTAGATTGAGACAGGAGAAACACAAGAATTTTTCTAAAATTCCTTTTTCTTTATACTTTCCCCAGCAGAGTCACCATTTTGTTGGTTACCTTTTCTTTCTACTTGCAGATTTACAATATGATTGACAAATAAATGTCTCTGACTCTTGTAACCCACTCCAAATCTAACAAGAAAAAGGGCCAATTAACAAGGACTAGGAAATTTGTCCTCCTACACTTCGAGCCTTAATGCTCAGGCGGGCGTACCTTGGATTCACTTCTTAAAGGAATCAATAAATGTTAAGCATTGATGTCCTTGCCACATTGATTGATAGATTTTATCATTTATAAGTTGATTGATGACAAAGAACTTCTTCCTAAGAACATACTAGTGTCTTATCATAGGGAAAAGAATCAAATACAATATACCTCAACATAAAACTTAACTCAAACATACCCAAATCTAGAATAAGTGTTTTTCCTATTATTACTCTCACTCTCACATTCAGACATCAAATTTTCACAAGAACTATGAATTCTCTAAGCCTATCCTTAATAATTTAATCCCTCCTTGAAGGAACTCAAGAACAAACTTCACAATTTACTTTGTAAACCATTTATTAACCTGCCTTGCAACATTAACATATAAGAATCCAAGATCAAAACAAGAAGACATTCACAAATCTAAGATGGAATTCAAGTGTATTCTCATTAAAAATTTTAGTATTAATACATTGAAAAATGACAAAATGTTAGAACCAAAACCCTAGATCCAAGCTTTCTCTCTTCAGTTACCAATTTCACCATCCTTTGAAAAATACATCAGACTACCATATATAGTCAATAGCTATCTTGGAATCCTCAAGAAAGGATGCAACAAGCCTTGTATAGCTAGGAAAGAACTAGGGTTTTCAACCACTTTCATCGATCTGGAGAATAGGCAAATTAATGCAAACAAGACATGCCAGGAAATCCAGAGCAATCAGGTCCAAATTTGATATTCATTTATGGCCAAAATCATGACTGGTACATTAGAGACTAGAAGTTGTATCATTTTAGCTCCCTATTTACTTCATCTACATCATAAATTGAGTGACTGATTCACCCATTTTTCTGCGGCATGGACATCTTCCGCAAACAAGCATCATTCCTGGACCATACTATGACAGTGGAAAAAATCAAATCAAGTAGATTGACCGTCCAAGCATTAAATGACCAGTCCTTTACTCTCTAAAAAACCCTTAAACAATTCAAATTTCTAGTGGCAACGGTCAATCAAACAATTTTAAAACAAGATCGTCGATCTCTCTTCCTCTCCCAACACATCAGATGGTCCACAAAAATTATCATAATAGTTGATTAAACCTTTTAAAATTATCTGGCCACATCACTAATTTCAGCAACCAATAAAAAAAGAGCACATCCACACACCTAGCAACTGGACCCACTGCATCATTTGCCTTTACATCGAACGGCTGTCGCAATCCTGTGATGACTATCTTTCATTTACTTTTCCCTAGCAGCATCATGACCACCATAGATCTTCCCTAGATATACTTGAACTTTACCTTTTAATTAAACTATGACCCTACAACCATGTGACATCATCTTGGACATGCATCACCATGTTGCATAAGCTCAAAGACTAAATAGCGAGCACGTCCCCTTCGCGGATATGCGACAACCATTAGATTAACTTACATATGGTGTCCCTTTAACACATTGAAACCCTCAGCCCCACTAACAACCTCCATGTCACCATCCTTTGCGACCAATGAAAATCAAACATATCTGCAACACTTGGGATCAGACCCACCATATCATCTAATTGGACCCACTATCATATCTCAATGGATTGATACTAGATTGATGGCTATTGCAATGCCCCAAGCACAAATGTCCAATCATATTTTATCCGCAGAAACATGACAGCTGTCAGATCCTAAGAAAGATGTCAATTCATTACAATATTTATTAACCCAGCCTAGTGAACATACACCGATAGATCTTCACAATTAGACAGTTGTGATAAAACAAAGGCAACTAGTCCCACCTGATAGAGATGCCTAGTTGTCCGACCAAATCAACGGCTCTCGCAATGCCGCAGTGTTTAATCTCCCCGCATCTTTCCTTTGTGGCTATGTGACTACTGTTAGATTAAAACATGAGATAAGCATTTGATAAAGTGTCGAAACCTTAGAAAAATTAATCATCGAGACTTAGGGAAAATATTAAAGGTCATCGGGTTAGGTAGATAAAAACTTAGGAAATAAGGACCCCGCCAAGAGGAAAATATAACACATGCATTATTTGGACTTTAGTGACTTCCAAAAAGTAATGAAGAAATAGAACACCAGAAGGTCGACCTAGGGTTTTTGACTTAGACAAATTTTATGAAGCCCTAGGACATGGATTTAGACCTATATCCTAGACCTTCAAATTGCAATATCTCTCTAGTTTTTTCAATTGAGTGCATGCGATCTAAACTAAAAGTTGAACACATCATGAATTATCCCTGGCTCAAATTGCAAGCCATGAAATCTGATAGATTTTCTTCGCTGATCAAAATAGTGATGTAGTCAGGGCATGAAAACTTCCTAGGGTTTACACAGGATAAGACCATTTTCTTTGGATTTTTTGCCATGACAGGAAAATGGCCTAACACATATCACATGGGAAATCATTAATGACAGAAGTGCTCCCTTTTGGGAAGACTCATGGTAAGGACATCTGGCTCTAATCAACATTCGTAACTTCAAAACTATCAAAAGGAGCACATGTAGGCTTTGGGGGGAAACATTTTTAATTATAGTAACACCATTATGCAAAATGGTATGCCAAGATGGAAATAGAATTCATTGGAGAAACTAGATGTGCCCCAAGACCAAAAAAATACTTTGACAAACATTTTAGATGGGAGATGTCTTTCAATCTCAGAGAAAGATAAAGATGGTGTAATTCATTAGTGTGCCTATAGTGATGGATAATACAAATTTAAATAGGGATACATGATAAAGGAATCTATAGTGAATTATCAATAATGGCTAAAAGATTTTTTTGGGGGTAAGCATTGTTTACCTAAAGTGGGAGCCTTCTCATGATTGACCATTCAAAATTGAATACTCATATAATAGATAGGAAAGTTACCATTAGTGAGATCAAGTAGATTCTATTTATGAAAGAATATGAAAGAAAGTACAAATCACCCCTCTTGACCTCCCCATATGCGGAGACATGGTAGAAGTATTTCTTGTAAAAAATTAACATTCAATGCTCTCTACCACAAAACTTTAGATTCTAGTTTGCAATGTGGCCAAGGAAGATTAGACAAGACACATTCAATAGTTTGTGGCAATTTATCCCTTCATCAATCATTTGGTAAATCTAAAAAGAATGTAATGAAAGGATATCTCAAGTTAAGTCTATGTATAGAGAAATTATGATTAGTAAAAATGGAGACTTTAATCATAAAAATAATCAATTCTATAGCCAAGAAAAGATCACTGAAAGACAACATTTTCAAAAAATGGGATGATGAGATGAATAAGGTTTTCAAAGGCCTAAAGGCCCCCCTATTGTAGGTGATAGTTGTTGAATACAAATCACAACAGAGAGGGAGGGTGAATCAGTGTGGACCACAATAATAAATTTAATTCAAATCTTGATAAACTTTAAATCACCATAAGAAATTATCCTTTATGAACTAATAAAGAAAAAAGTAGGATCAACATAAGGAAACCATATCTATGTGGAAAATCTAAGGTTGGGAAAACCCATGGTGATAATAAAAATTAAAAATATAGATAATATTGAATTACAATTTTTAGGCTCACTGCCTGGACTTGTCCAACTAGGGCTCACTGCCTTAGGGAAAGATACAAAGGACTTGTACAACTGAAACTCACTGTAATAGGACAAGATACCCAAAGATCTTCCAAAAAACTCACTATCATCCAGCAACGTGAATATCAATAATGAAATAAGAATCTTTTGTATGTGAAATTATAGTGCACAATCTCTGAAGATATTTCTTTTAAGCTCAAACTATTGCACATCTACTTCTCTTCTTTCTATTCTTACTCAAAATGTTCTCTCCCACTCTTCCCAGTATTCTACACTTTCATCCCACACCTCTATCCTTGAATGCGTTACTTAAATATAAGATATATCATTAAAAAACTTATTGTGGGTCAGCCACAACCAAGACAAAACATTATTACAACATAGGTTGTTCGAAACCAAAATACATGAAGAGGTCCACTCCAAGAGAAAGAGAGGACCCAAATATATCACAACACATTTTCCTAAGATAGATCAAGTGATGTTTGGGAGAACTATGGATAACTTGAGGGTTTTCATTTATGGAAACACATATGTTATAGTGATCACATGTAGTAAGTATAAATGTTGGAGACACGGTCATGAAAATGACTAAGTACAGAATCGGATTTACAGAATTCTACAGTATTGTTTTGGTTAGCGAAGACAATATATGCTATAGGATGGCTTACAATCTTAGAGGAAGACATTTTGGGATATGTATGAGCTTTAGTTAAGGTCTCATGTGTTTTGATATTGATATCAATAAGTTATAGTAATATGAAGGCATGTGAAGACATAGGAACAGTGAAACAGGGCATATGAATAGTCACGACGATTAAGGGAATAATAGATGGAATGGTAATGTGCTAAGTTAGATAAAGATTGTATATTGATGATACTTTGGTAATAAAAGATCATTGACTCAGTATTTATTATTTTCATGAGTAATTATTATATTTTGTATTGTAATTGAGAGCCGACTGGAGGGTAGAATAGATATAAATAAAGAGTGTTTTGTGAAAGTGATAGATGTATAAGACACGTATGAGATATGGATCTGAGTTTGGGATATTAATGATGGTTGATAGAAAATGTGAGATCAAAGATTGATAGAGACTATTGAGAGCCATAACTAGAACTATCAAATCATAGCAGGTTCTTGTATTGTTCATCCTTGAAGAACACTTTTGTAACTAAATTGTTGATTGTAAGAGCTGTAAGCTCACTATACCTTTAACAATGTTTTTGTATACCTTTAACAGGGTTTATATTCCTCTAACAAGGAAATGTACTATGTAATACTCAGCTCCTAACAAAGCTAGATCTCCTAACAGGGATATTATATTTTAGTGCATAGTTGTGGGTACCATCCCCACCGGGGTTTTCCCTTGGCTAGGGTTTCCTCGAAAACAAATAATGATGTTATGAGTTATGTGTTATGTGTTTATGTTCTTTTAATTTCAGCATTCATACAATTTATTTGGAATTGGTTTAAGTTTAATTTAAAGTGTTGTAATACTGATTCACCTCCCCTCTCAGTACTACTCAATCCTAACAATTGGTATAAGAGCTATTGGCCCTTGGAGAGAAAGCCTAACAGCTTACAGAAGATCAGAATGGATTCAAAAAGTTTGCAAGAGAACTTTGAAGCATCACTTAATGACCTAGACAAAGAAAAGGCTGAGAATGGTGATTTGAAATTCAAATTAAGAAGAGTAGAAGGTTTTATCAAGAAACTAAAGGAACAACTTGAACTTTCAATAAGTCAGAGACAAGACCTTATGGAAAAGATCAAGGAGAATTCAGACAATGATACATCAGACCAAGTAAAGAAGATGGAGAAAGAAAAAGAACAAATTAATCTTTTGATGATTAAAGAGATTCAACATGAAAAGGATGCAAGATACAAAGTTAAAGAAACTCTAAAAGGAGCAAAAACACAGATAGGAGAAATGCAGATTGAAATTGATCACTACAAGGATAAATGTCTGGAATTGGATAAATACAATCAGATCATTAAAGGTGAACTCACTCAAGCCAAATTAAACATTAAGAAGTTACATATGAGAAGTGATAAGATTGATGAACAAAGAGAGAGACAGAAACCTAAAGGAGATATGACTGGAGTTGGATACAATGAAGGAGAATGTTCTAAAAATCATAAAGAATCACATGAAGTGAAGATTAAAGAAAGACCTACTCTTGATAGACCTAGAGATCAGAATAGACCTTTTAGAGGTAGATGTTATGGATTCAACAAATTTGGACACATGAAAAGAGATTGTATAGGTAAAGGCCCTTTCAAACCCTTTACTGGTTATTGTCATAATTGTTATGCATATGGACACAAGAAATCAGAATGTAGGAAAACTGATCAGTCAAGAAATAGACAAGATTACATCATAGAAGAATCAATAGCGAAGATCACATGTTACAAATGCAATAACCTTGGGTGTACTACAAGGTATTTTAAACTTCAGGTTAATGAGGATAGAAGATCACCCACATGTTACAAATGCAACAACTTAGGACATATAGAAAAGTTTTATTGGTGCAATGGAATGGAAAAAAGAAGAGGACCACCTCCTATGGTTATAAAGAAGAATATTGGTGACAGTGGTAAAAGTCTTGGTGAATACATAGATGAATTCAAGAATCATTTCAGGAAACTAGTAGATGAAGATGATGAAAAGATATGGAAAGTAAAAGATTTCAATAAGGCATTGGTTTAGGGACACACAATAGATTCTATTGTGTATTCGCTTGATGTCAACATTGCTACATCAACCAAAAAGGCCAAGCATGGCCTTAGGGGGAGCATTGGATGAAGACACCAGATTATATCCAACCCCTGATTATGTGGAATAAGCTCATGAGAGCTTATATATGGTGTATACAGATACTATGGAGTCTATATCTATGATTGCAACACTTGGAGATTCATATCCTATGAGCACAAGATTTGTGTTTGACTTGATAGTGTGTGAAGTTGAGCTAACTATGATAAATGCACTTACTCACCTAGTGATGGATAAAAGACCTCAAGACATATCATTTCTTCACCGTTTGATAAGCAATGACCAAGGAGAGTAGAGCTAAGAAGAACATCAGCCACCTAGCAGCCACATTGTGTGATCGATTGAAGCAGAAGTTCTGGAATCTAGCGTATTCAAGGTATTTAGACCATTTACTCTATCAAGAAGCTATAGATGCACCCGTGATCTATGATGGTGTTGATAGGCCAAGGTATAAGTTTAAAAGACACCCTTTTAAGTATTGTGAGGATGATCTTGAAGGAGCATTTTTGCAAACCCCATATGGTGTCCTTCACATAGAAGACATTAGGGCTTACATTCATTGTAAGTATGAGAATATAGGGGATGTGGAGATCTATAGGGAGATAGATGAGATGATAGAATTTGATGGAAAAATGAAGGAAGAATTAAAACACTTAGAAGATTAATCGATCATAAAGCTAACCCTCCTGAGTGAATTCAGTGAGACTGAATGGTTTAAGATTATCCTAAGAAGAGTGCATGATCAATTTATTTGGATAGGAGAGTAGCCTATGAAGATATGCAGTCAACTAATTCATGATATAACTGGACTCGACAATACTAGGGCCATCCTTGTGGTAGAGAAAAACATTAAGAAGCAAGTAGAAACCCTAACACATTCCAAATGGGACAAGCAAGCGATGACTATCAATGCTATATAATTTCAACAAGATGTGAGACCGGTAGAAATGCTACTAGAATACAAGCTATACTATAGTAGAAGACCTAATTTTGTATCAGGAGGAGCCATAATGAAGGCTTATACAATGGTGAAAGAGAACACCAAGTATAACTTATGCAAAATTCTGGCACAACAGTTCTTGGAGAATGTGAGGATTGTTAAGAAGGACAAGTCAAAAGCATTCAAATTTGGTTTACTTTTGATACATATGTACATTCACATTGAGCACAAATTTCCCGGAATGCACCGTAGAGAATGGAAGGACATCGTACCTACTGGTATACAAATATCAAAGAGCTACAAAAGACAAAAAAGACTAGGTAGATGGTGAGTTATTTTCTATGATCAAAATTCTACAAAGGCTAATGGAGAGATACATGATTCCTAAAGAGTTAGTTGAAAGATATAAGGATACAATCTATTCCATGGTTGAAACTGATTGTGATGTAGGAGCATCCTAGGTGTAAGAGCAATCTTGCATCACCCAAAAATATTTCTGGTTTCTTTTCAATAAGGGCTATCTTGTGCAAAACTGTTATTTTTGGAAAGTTACTATTTTTAGTAAGTTTTCCGTTCGAGCTCAGAATGGTCTATTTTCTTTCTTGGAGGTTCATTTTGGTCATATCAACCTACTAGCAAAGTTTCATTGCCAGATCAAGTGTAGTTTTGAAGATATTGAAAATTTTTGGTATTGATAGCAGGGTATAGAAACTTCGAGCTCAATTTTGAAGGCTTAAGAGGCCTTGGATGAGATCAAAACTTCAATTGAATGAAGCTTTCTTAATTTAGATGTTGTAGAGCACTTCACACCCTTTCTAAAATGGGGTTATAATAGTCAATCAGGTCAACGGGTGCTGACTTATGGTCTCCGGAAGTTGGGTCACCTAAAATGGTAGAAAATGATTTTCCTTCAAAATTTCTGTTTGGGTTTCAAAAGTTATTTTGAGCTGACAATGATGTAATAAAATGAAAAATAAAATAATTCTAAGTTTGGTCAGCCTTATTGGCTAAAATTCTAGAACCTTCCTAGGCGATGGAAAATTGCTTATATAAGGAAGGCTGTAGTGTTGTCTTAGGTAGTTCAGAGCAGTTTTGGGTAGATCTGGGTACTGATTCGAGGCTTTTTCCTACAAAATATTGTAAAGGGAATGCCCATGTGCCTTTGCATATTGTAATTCTAAAATTTGTAATTCCACATTTGTGGAGATAATAAGAATCCCATTTTCTGTTCTTGCAAATTGTTGTTGTTTCTCTATTTCTATTATGTGTTTGTGGTATTAAGGGGAGCACCCTTCATCAGATTGTGTGTGCTTTGAAGGAGTTGAGCCTAGGAAGAAATGGTGCTATCCTATGGGATATGAGGTTAGTTTTGAGGTTCTTGTAATGCAGATTAAACACATACTAGCATATGAGATAGATACATCTGAAGAGAGATGGGGAGCCTATGAATAAAGGTCAGAAAAGGTTAGAGAAGAACATGATAAAGGAAAAAGGAAGAGGAAGATAAAAAAATGGTTGATGAAATGGTAGCGAAGGCTGGAATCACAAAGGAAGAACTAAAGGAAGTAAGAACTAATATGACATAAGGATCTTCTAGCATGATGATTGAATCACCTCCTCCTTCTGAAGCAAAAAAGATAGTAAGTCCTACTTTTGATATAGTTGATTTATCAAGCATCCCTAAGAAGATAATACAAGAGGATGCACATGTGAGCACTCCTAGGAGATCTACAAGATCAAAAAGACCTAGCAGTCCTAAGAGACAAAATATTGAAGTAGAAACAAAGAGAAAAGAGGAGAAGGTGACTGAGAAGAAAGAAGAGAAAGTAGAACAGAAGAAAACATAAAATCTATGGAAACCTGACATAAATATTTTGTAGAAAAGAATAATAAGAGATGGTAACTTAGAGACCCTTAAAAAATATTATGAGAGATATGATTCTGCTAATCAATCAGTGATTGAAGATATAGTGATTGAACACCTTCTAGTTTACAAAAAGAACTTATTAGAGATTGAAGGCATTATTCCAAAATATTTGTATGAGAAGCTAGAAATCAGAAAGAAATTAGCATGGTCTGAGGATGAAAAAATAAGAAACAGAGTCATTGAAGATATGTTGCCTATAGTTTCTATACATAAAAGGGATAGAATAATTAAGGAATTCAAACCCCTACTAAAGACTAAGGCCAAATTTGTAAAAATAATCACGAGGAAATATGATAGGTAATTGAGGATACACATAAGGCATTGGATCAAATACTAATGAAAAACATGTGTGAGAAGACTTCACCCACCAAAGCCTCCAAGCCTACACCTTTGGAAATGGGAGAAATATCTAAGACAACTGAGGAGAGTGTAGAAGCAAGAAAAGTTGACAAGAAACCATACTTCTTTGTTGTTGGTGTGCCTATGACACTTGACACTTCACTAGATGAGAGTGACCCATTTCAAGGAAAATTAGATAGTGCAATGATAGAAGAAGAGGAAGGATAGATAGAGGAAGGAAAAAAAGAAGAAATACAGGAAGAGAAAGGAAAGGAAAAGGAAGGGTAGAAAGAGGAAGAACATAGAAAAGAGACATGGACAGACAACAGAGAAGAGGTAAGAGTTGAGATCAAACAAGAACCTGATACTTCTTCCACCCTATTGTTGGCAAGTATGGCCAAGCCTGTGAGCACTGATGTGGAGATTATCGATGAGGATGACTTAATGAGATTATCCTTCATGGCATTTCCTAAGGAAAAAGAGAGGTCAGAACAAAAAGGAGATAAGAAGGCTAAGGTGATCGCTAGGGCAATAGATAATGTGAATAAGATACTCCCTATACCTTTTATATTTCAAGGAAAAGATGATGCAGAGAACTTGAACACATGGCACTAGATAACTTGGACAACCATTATGAGACACTTGTGAAGATCGCAGAGGAAAAGGCAGAGAAGAGATTTCTAGAAAAGAAGTTGAAGGAAGTTTTCCAGTCCATCTCATGTGACTTGGGCATTTCGAAAGTAACTATAATTAAGGCCAAAAGTTGTGTTGCACAAGGAATAAAGTTGTATAGTTATTAAATCAATCCTATTAGACACATTAAAAACATTAAGGATATTATAGCTAAGGATAGAGCTACCTTAGACAATATGATGGATAGTTGGGAGATCTCCTCACAAACTGTATTGGAAATGGATAAATAGACATCCAAAATCTTGGATGAGGTAAATGTTTGGGATATAGAGAAAGGGAGAGTAGTGACAAGATTTGGTTTGCTAAAGAGTTTAATCACTTTTAAGCTATCAATTCTTTAAGATCATCTCACTGAGATGGAAACGATTGGGGAGTCAATGACAAACTTTGTACCCACTGAGCTAAAGGTAGAAAAGACTACATCTTATGCACTGAATGGACTGATTCATGTTAGTGAGCTATTGATTAAGTCATGGAATGATGAAGTGAAGACCTTGGAAGATTCCTTCCAAGATATTCTGAATTTGGTGAGTAAGCACCAAGTCCTACATGTTTAAAATTTTGAAGTTTTGTGAGTACCTTTGCCATTGATGTCAAAGGGGGAAAAGAAGAGAAAAATGAAAAAAAAATGATGATGAGAAGAAGAGAAAATAAAAACAAAAGAAGAAGAAAATTGTAAATAAAAGAAAGGAGAATATGTATATATAAGAAAGAAAAGTAGAAGGAAGAGTAAAGTTAGTACAATTAGTGTTTTTGACACTTGGTCATTTTTCGCTAAGTGTTGCCATCAGTGCCAAAGGGAGAGATTGTTGGAAAGTGATGTTTGGGAGCACTATGGATCACTTGAAGGTTTTAATTTATGGAAACACATATGTTATGGTGATTGCATGTAGTAACTATAAATGTTGGAGACACAGTCATGAAAATGACTAAGTACAAAATTGGATTTACAAAGTTCTACAATATTGTTTTGGTCAATGAAGAAAATATCTTCTATAGGATGGCTTATGAGATTAGAGGAAGACATTTTGGGATATGTATGAGCTTTAGTTAAGGTCACATGTGTTTTAATATTCATATTAGTAAGTTACAATAATATGAATGCATGCGAAGATAGAGGAACAGTGAAACGGGGCATATGAATAGTCATGATGGTTAAGGGAATGATAGATGGAATGATAATGTGCTAAGTTAGATAAATATTGTATATTGCTGACACTTTGGTAATACAAGATCATTGAATCAGTATTTATTATTTACATGAGTAATTATTATGCTTCAAGTATTGTATTTGAGAGCTGATTGGATGGCATAATAGATATAAATAAAGAGTGTTTTGTGAAAGTGATAGATGTATAAGATATGTATGATATATGGATGCAAGTTTGGGATATTAATGATGGTTGATAAAAGATGAGAGATTAGAGATTAACAAAGAATATTGAGAGCCATAACTGGAACTATCAAATCATAGCAGATGCTTGTATTGCTCATCCTTGAAGAACACTTTTGGAACTAAATTATTGATTGTAAGAGCTATAAGCTCACTATACCTTTAACAAGGTTTTTGTATACCTTTAAAAGGGTTTATATTCCTTTAAAAAGGAAATGTACTATGTAATACTCAGCTCCTAATAGGGATATTATATTTTAGTGCATAGTTGTGGGTACCATCCCCACCAGGGTTTTCCCTTGGCCAGGGTTTCCTTGAAAACAAATAATGATGTTATGATTTATGTGTTATGTGTTTATGTTATTTTCTTTTCAGCATTCATATGGTTTATTTGGAATTGGTTTAAGTTTAATTTAAAGTGTTGTAATACTGATTCACCCCCCCTCTCAGTGTTACTCAATCCTAACAATTTCAAGTTAAGTCTATGTATAGAGAAAATATGATTAGTAAAAATAGAGACTTTAATCATACAAATAGTCAATTCTATAGCCAAGAAAAGATCATTGAAAGACAACATTTTCAAAAAATGGGATGATGAGATGAATAAGGTTCTGAAAGGCCTAAAGGCCCCCCTATTGTAGGTGATAGTTGTTGAATACACATCACAATAGAGAGGGAGGGTGAATCAGTGTAGACCATAATAATAACTATAAATCAAATCTCAATAAACTTTAAATCACCATAAGAAATTATCCTTTATGAACTAATAAAGAAAAAAGTAGGATCAACATAAGGACACCATATCTATGTGGAAAATCTAAGGTTGGGAAAACTCATGGTGATAATCAAAATTACAAATATAGATAATATTGAATTACAATTTTTAGGCTCACTGCCTGAACTTGTCCAACTAGAGCTCACTACCTTAGGGAAAGATACAAAGGACTTGTACAACTAAAACTCATTGTAATAGGACAATATACCCAAAGATCTTCCAAAAAACTCACTATCATCCAGCAACATGAATATCAAGAATGAAATAAGAATCTTTTGCATGTGAAATAGTAGTGCATAATCTTTGAACATATTTCTTTTAAGATCAAACTATTGCACATCTACTTCTCTTCTTTCTATTCTTACTCAAAATGTTCTCTCCCACTCTTCCCAGTATTCTACACTTTCATCTCACACCTCTATCCTTGAATGCATTACTTAAATATAAGATATATCATTAAAAATTTTATTGTGGGTCAACTACAACCAAGATAAAACATTATTACAACATAGGTTGTTCGATCCCAAAATACATGAAGAGGTCCACTCCAAGAGAAAGAGAGGACCCAAATATATCACAACACATTTTCCTAAGATAGATCAAATGGACTACACACCATTCAAATTCAACTTCAAAACATAATGCATAAATCAACAATTAAAGCTTGTACAACAATGAACCATTAAAAATATTTTGAAGCACTCTTAAAGAATGATAATATTCATGCACCAAGATGAGACCCAAATTAACATTCCAACATTAATTATGAAGTGTATACAAACCAAAAGAATGATCCCAATTTCAATCTTAATAGATTTTGGTCTATTCTGGATTGTGAGGTTCTTTAGTGTCTTTGGAAGGATGAAAATGGAGAGGTTTTTCAAAAGAAAAGGAGGTGGCCTACTGGGTTTAATCTTAAATTCATACATTTCTCTATCAGGTCTCGGGTCTCCTTGGTGCTGGAATTTTCCAAAAGCAAATTCATTCTTCTTGTTCATGATGGATCACTACTGATTTTCAAGGATGAAGTTAGATCTCGATAGTACCTTAACACTTATCAGAGCATGCTGGATCTGACTAAGATGGATGAGATGAATCAATTAATGAAGAACCTAAATATTGATCAGAGTTAGGGTGTTGACAGTGTTGTGTTTGTAGAGGATCCTTTGGTTCGAGCCTAGGAAGGTACCACCTTCCCTTCGCAGATTGAGGATGTGAATCAGGTGATCACCATTGAGTAAGGGGATGGTTGGGAATAGTGGATATGATCTCATTTTTTGGGAAATTTTTGGAAAGCTTATGTTTATAGTTATACTTGTAAATGACACAACAATGTAAAATGTAAATGATTTTTATAGGGACTTAGTGGTTAGATGTGAATACCCCAATTTTGTAAGTATACATTTCAGTGGGGATTGACTTGATTAGATAGGACTCTATGGCATTAAGCTACTATCGATGAGTTTGGGTAATTTTAAATTGTGATGGAATATTTATAATATTGTAATCATCTGTTAAAGTATCTTAATAGATAAAAAAATAATGATCCTAGATAGGTAGCACATCCAAATACACATAAACATAAAATAACTAGACATATTAAATATAGATCATCAAATCTCACTTATGAACCATAAATATCACCAAAAAATATATTGTGTGATCATGCATGATTTAGATTGATATCATTCAATAATATTGTATCCAAACATATTTATAGGACACTAAAGATACTTCACACCAGTCTAATAGAGCTCACTGTTGTTAGAGAACATCATTAACACTAAAGCATTAGATTTGTCTTCAACTACAACACAAATTTTACCAAAAATAGTAGAAACAAACAAAATCATCACTCTATAAACTCTAAATAGTAGAAATAAAAAATTAACAACCTGATTAGTATTAGCATCACTAAGTGATCATAATAACACCGAACCAATAAGATCAACATAATAACTGATATGAGTAGAAGCAAGTCAGCTGACACCATCCAAACTAAGTATTTCTTAGGTAATTAGTAGAGACTCTCAACAAAACCTATATTCTAAATTCAAATATTCTTCACCAATCATGACTTTATTATTTCAAGTCTTCAACAATCAGATATTAATGCTACACAAGAGATGGATGGCATTAATGACAATACTAATCATAATGCTAACACCCAAGTGTTGATAAATCATCAAAATAACAAAAACACTCTATTATATATCTTACAAGTGAAGTACCAAAAAGTCTTTCATCCTTCCAACTTCAAACACAATTGAAGTGCCAACATGTCTATAATCCTTCCAACTTTAGTCTCTCAATAAGTTTGACATCAATGACAACCAAAATGCCATATTTGCAACAATCTCCCCCTTTTTCATTGATGGTAACACTTGTGAACTCAACAAAACTTCTCCTCTTTGACATCAAGGAAAAAGGACAACATAACATTTTCCAACCAGATCAAATTATGTTTCTCCCCTTGAGAAGAACATTTTGGAGCAGTCTATGAGACTGGAGATAAAGAATTAAGTCTCCAACTAAAAATAGCCCATCTTCTTCAATATATTTTTTGACATCTTCCAATTGTAGTAAAAATGACTAACGAGTTCTCTATATAGAGAGAAACATAGTACCCAATAAAGAGGGTTGCGATTTAGTTCTCCCCCTCAACCCATACACTATCTTTTAATTATAAGAAATAATCAACATAGCTAGAGGGTGAAAATCCATCCTCAAAACTTTATTTTACCTAGAATTTGTTTATCTCTTCCTTTTCTTTAGTAACATTATTATTCTTTACTGGTACACTTTTTTCCTTTCTTCTTCTACATAACTTCATAATGTGACCAAATATTTTGTAATTATAACATAATGGGCTAGTATGTGGTCTTCATTCATTTACTTTGTGTACCATCCCCAAAATTAATCACTTTATTAGTGTTTATTTTGGGACCATTTTTAGCCTACTTTAGTGTCTTCCTTATGGTGGGACCTCACATTATACTTAAAATGCATACATAATTTAATCAAGGTCCCACTTCTCCCTTCAATCTTGCTCAAAAATCTAAGTTGGCTCTAATTTCTATGCATAATTTTCCATTTTCCCTCCATTCACATAATTCATTTCACACTTAGGTCTGTCACATACCTTTTCAGATCTCAGGATTTACCCTAAGCTCCTAATGGTTTACAATCTCCAACAACCTTGCTAGCACCTAGGCCCAAAACCATTTAAAAATTGGTCTCTTAGGGACTAGGATAGATTTGGCCTAGTCCTTTGGGGTTGATTTTTGGTGGATTTGGGCCCAATAAAATGATAATTCCTTCTAGGGTTTAATTTGGGTCAGCTTCGTGAATCTAAGCCCTAAAATATAAAAGGAGGCTTCTTCCTCACATTTTCACATCCATGATCCACTATTTTCAATCTCATCTTCATGCAAGGGCTATCAAGAAAGCTATTTTTCATTCAAGGAGTTCAAACAAGAATTCATTGAAGGTGTCCATTCAAGCAATCGAGCATTCAAGTCTTCCCTTCATAGATCTTTCTCTTTTCCTCACTGGAGGTCAAGTAAAGGAGTTTGCAATCAAGAAGGAAAATATTTATTCATCAAGTCTTCTTCTTCCTCAAATAAACATTTGTGGAAAATTACAAAATCCACTACATGAGGTTTTGTTTTACATGATTTCCTTTTGGTTTTTGTGTTGAGTCAAGGCTATTGCATCAACATTCTTGATTGCATTCTAAGAAAAATTTCATCTACATGGTATGATATAATCTCTACTACATGTCAAAATTACTTTACTTTTATCTATTTAATTTCAAGGTTAATTCCTATACAAGGGGCTTGAGTGAGGAAAGCCCCTCACACAACAATTTCCCCTTCTTTCTTGTGTGCAAGAATAGGTGATGAAGTTATAGATCCATATTTTCAATATTTCAGAACTAGGGTTTGATCCTTTACAAATTTCATTAGCTTTTACCCTTCCAAGACTAGGAAAAATTTTGGGGAGTAGGCCTAATTTTGTGACATGTTCCTGAGGATCTACAAATTTTATGATAAGAAGTTATAGGTCTTAGAGTTATAGATCCTGAATAGTTTATGATTCTAATAGGTTTTTGATAGTTAAACATAGATCTAAAGTTTTTTCCTCTTCTATCCTTCAAGGTGAGTTTATTTCTCTCATTGCATTTACTTTTCCCTAACCATATATCAAATCTTTTTCATAAGGAATCCACAAAACTTGACATTGTGTAGATAAAAAATTTGCACCCTTTCCTTCTTGGTTGTGCAAATCGGGTTCACTTTGTTAAGGGTTTGTATTCTAATGTGTGTGTGAATTTTAGGCTCTATCATTGATCACCATTTTCCACATCACATTTTGGTGAACTGAGCTCTTGTTACAAGTAGCAGTTTTCGTTGCACCAAAAGATCAACCTATTAATGCCCGATACAACCACTAGACTTATAGAAGATACAGGAGGTTGTTAAACCATGTCACAAATCCCAAGGGGAGTGCTGACCATTTTTCCAACAATCTCCCCCTCAGTGTTACCCAAGGGGATTCAAACCTATGACCAAGCTCTGATACCACTTATTACAAGTAGCGGTTGCTGTTGCACCAAAAGATCAACTTGTTAATGCCCGATACAACCACTATACTTATAGAAGACACAAGAGGCTGTTAAACCATGTCACAAATCCTGAGGGGAGCATTGACCATTTTTCCAACAACTCTTTCATGTATTATACTTTTTGATTTGAGAGTTATATTTCTTTTGCATTGTGTTAGTCATTATTTACATTACATCTTTGTTACATTGTATGCATCTAGATTTCCAGCTTCTACCTTTCATTTGGTCCTTAAATTTACTTTATATCAATTGCATTGTTTCATTTAATATATTTTCATTGTGAAAAAAGACAAAAAATATTACATCTTTTTTCATAGATTTAGCTTGCATTTCATTGCATTTTGTTTTTTATTTTCAATGGAGGTTCTATCTTCATTTGATTTTTCAATTTCAAGTTTTCTTCAAGATCTTGAGGATGAATTAGTTCTTCCTTTCATTGGTTCCCATAATGTTCACCCTCCCAAAATTGATTCAAACCCTAAGGATGTTGTTATTACTTCCTTGTAAAGATCTACCTCTTACCAAAGAGGCCTTCAACAATAATGATGATCTTTCTTCTATAATGTCTATTCCTTGTATGAATCTTTTGGTACAAGAGTATGATGACATGACTATTTCTCTTGATAATAAACCACTTCCTAGAATTTCATTGACATTCCTTCTATAGATGAGGCCCTAATAAATTATGTCTTTCCTTCTCCTAAATATACCTTAGAAGTAGAGGATGACATCCATGAGGCTCTTCATAAGGAATATTTTGTGCTTAATGAACTTAATTAACACAATAGTATTCAAGATACCTCTCAAACAAAACCAAGGATTAGTGTAAAAGGTGTTCATGAATTACTATACATTGACAACCTTCTTTTTACAAATCTAATATTATAACATAAGGATCCTAATCAAATTCAATATCAATTTCCTTCTTCAATTATTTCTACAATACAAATAATTATCCCATCAACTCTTCATGATGATGATTGGGGAACCTTAGACTTCACACCAACATTTTGTAGCGAGGAAAAGACCCTTGACTTTGAAAATCAAACAACTCTACCTAGAGAATGTGTTGCTATTGATTGGTCCTCTTTAGATTTTAATCCCCTTCCACCTATAGGAGCCTCTTATCTTATTGATACATCAAACCTTCCTACTAAGAAGTGGTTTTTAAAAGAAACTTTAGTTGTCCAACCTTCTCATTTTCCCAATCAATCTATACATTCTCCTCCTAATTTATCCTCAAAAAAAGAGACTTTTTTTTAATCTTACTAAATCCAACTTAATTACTCTTCATTTTAAAAACAATCATTAAAATCATAAACATAAACAAGACAATTCTTCCATTTGTATGTACCATCAAGTTAATGGCCATAATACTAGTGAAAGTTATGATTTGAAGTGTAAAATCTAAGAATTCATTGATTGTGGTATGATTCAAATGAATTGCAATGATGAATGACATCTTTTTCATGATCATTCTACTTAAAATATCTACATCCCTATTATTTTGTTCCTCACTATGTGACATTTCTAGCCTATCCTTTGTATGCTTATTATCATACTTTGTGAGAAACATAATAGTCCTTTTTCCTTGTCTCCTCACTTGGGGGGAAAGGGTCCTATTTAAATTTCCTATTTATCTCAAAGGATCCATTTTATCTCTTTGTTGACTCATTTATTTTACAAGATAATTTTCTTTCTTGCACGTATTTGTTGTTTGACATAAGGATATTCTCTTTTTCAAGAGATAGACATGTCGAGTTGGAACCTTATGCTTTCTTGAAAACATGTCTATTATAAATATAAACCACTTAGGGAGCATTATGCATCCTTCCTCTTTCTCTCTTCATTCCCAATACATCCAATATCCCTTATGGACTTGCAACTTTTATAGTATGATGTTTTCTTTTACATGTATTTATTGTTTTACACAAGGATCTTCTCTTTTTCAAGAGATTTACATCCCGAGTTGTAACCTTATACTTTCTTGAAAGTGAATGTTTATTATAAAAGATATAAAACTTAGGGAATATATTGGGTTTTATTTTTCTCTCATCCTTTTCTCCTTGAAGGGATCCATGATCTCTTTGTTGTTTATCTCTTTTACACTATGATGTCTTCCCATGTAAAAAATTGCTTTTTAGGATGTTTCTCTCCTTACAATCTCTTTCTTACTTGGAAGTGCATATCTTGTACACTTAGGGTTAACCAATAAGTAGACATAATGTGGAATCCTTTATCTCTTCTTTTCATCTCTATGGATTTTCTATTATTTCATGATGGTACATTTTTTTTGTCATGAGATACTTTGTTTCACTCAAGATCTTAACATCTTTGCTTAAAAATTATTCTCATGTCTCAAAAGGCATGTCTATCATCTAATAATAATCTGAATCATTATTTCCTTTCTTTCCTTGATGACTTTCTTACTTTATATGTGATGTATTTTCTAGAACATATGTCTATTTTAGGGAATTCCCTCTGGTTTACAACTTATTTTTCTTGGAATTGTGTATCTATGATATGGTATCTATCATTCAAGGTGTATTATATATATTTTATTTCCTTCATGCTTGGGGGAAAGCTTTCTTGTACATTCTTTTCTTCTCTTATCTAATGATCTACTTTCCTTAGTACAATTTCATTTGTCTATTATGTGATATTATTTTCCTATAAATAATTGATTGTTTTGATTCAAGATTATCTCTTACAAGAGGTATGCATCCTTGATCACAACCTCTTCTTTATTTGCAAAACTATGTTCATTATAAAAAACTTACCTTACTATGCAGTTCAAAGTTTGTCATCCTTCATCAAGAATCCCTATTTCACTTGGAAATAGGGGGATGAATGGGTGCATTCTTGTTCTCCTTTCCCTCTTTGTCTCGAAGATGTTATCTTTATTCAAGAAATCCTCTTCAAGGTAGATGTCTTTTTGATAGGATCTCTTTCTTTCAAGGGTCTCTTCTCACAAGCATAATATCCTTTCACGATTATCTTTTTTCTTAGCTCATAAGAGTTAACACTCTTAGCTATGTTTATGGCATACATTTATGAACTTAATGATATATTATTGTCAGAAGTAGGTATCCTCAATTCTCTTCCTTATGATGTGTACTATGTAGCCATCATAAGGAGGGGGAATACATATGGCCTCCCTTTTACATTATGCATACAAATTGGCATTTCCAAAGCTGAGACATACAAATAATCTTCATGGATATGATGGATAATAACATCCATCCATGAGGTGCACATACAAACCAATCTTCATGGATCTAATGGATACTAACATCCATCCATGGGGTGCACACACACATAATCTTTATAAATATGATAGATACTAACATCTATTCATGAAGGTTCAACAATACACACACACAAGCAAAGCCATTGGGAGGCACAAGTTTTCAAGATAGAATTGAATAGCATGACACAAAAACCTATTAGAACTTTCAATGCTATATTTTGTGTAGTCTATAGTAAGTCATACAATCTTATTGGTCATGGTGGTCACACTTTGTGTGGTTCATATTAAGACACACAATCTTACTAGGATAAGGTAATCTCACCCCTCTCTCTCTCTCTCTCTTTCTCGTTTCTCTCATGGTTATGCTAGTAGGTTTTACCATAGACTTGGTATCATCAGTGGCACTACTCTTGTCCTTCCTATGTGATCACTTGTGCTCTTGAAAAATCTTTCTAGATATGATATTAGTGGATGAGGCATTTTCTATCGAGGTCTCTTTCACTAGTTTATTTGGAGTTTGGTTTTGGTTCTTTTGTATTTTTTTTCTTTTTTCTTTGTTTTTGTGCCCTTGTGCATGGGTGTGGAGTTAGGATCCTTAGTTTGGAGGCTTGTGTCCTTAAGCTCAATGATGTCTTATCTCTTTATAATTCACCATGATCATCTCTCTTTCTTCTTTCTCTTCCTTTACTGTTAGAATAAGATTTTCTCACACTCCTGCTAAAGTATCAAGCCCAAAACTCACAGGGCAAAACATACCAAAAAATACACCAACAATTTTTTTTTTTTTAAAATGTCAGTAGAATTTATTAACATCACATACTATACTTGAAATACTTAAAGTCATATCTTCACACGAACGCTAAATTTATTTATTTATTTATTATTATTATTATTATTTTTATTTTACACCACAACTGGTAGCCTATAAAGAAAATCACGTCTACCACCATCTGACTTTTAGGGAATGGAAAGAGCACTGATCATCTTCTATTTTTGAAAACCCACACCTCTCAATACCATTTTCCAAAGCGTCAAACCTTGACGTCAAGGAATTATGAAACATGACTATCTTTCCTTTTCCAATGGTCCCTTCTCTCTCTATCCCTTTTCGATAAGCAAGATGTCCTTTATTACAAAAAAAGTAGTGGGGTCTACAGCACCCATCATCAACTGTTAACAGTTGTTGGATGAAATTTAGATCAAGGGCCCATAGATATTTTTGGGTTGATTTGAGAAAGGACCTCCCCCTTTTGGAAAGGATATCCAGAAAGAGGACGCATGTCCAGAATGAGGCCCTCAACATTCACCACCAACTAACGACCATCGCAAGATGAAACATGAGATATGTGGCCCATGATGCATTTCGAGCTGGATTGTGGAAACAACCTTTTCCTTTGATAATGTGTAGTGGAATGAAGACATATGGCATGAGTTACTTATTAATTCAGACTTAAACTATTAGCACCCAATTTATCTTGTGCGCTTGTACCCTTGTTCTTTTAGAAGGATTTTGGGGTGGATAGAGTTGCCATCTCCCGAGGATTCAAATGGTAAGCCCAAGTGACAGTTATATGTTGGGATGCTAGTAAATAATAAATAAAAACTAATTAAATAAATTAATTAAAATTAAAATTACTATTGTGGCCTTTTATATTTCCAAGTAGAGGATGTAGTGTTAAACTTATTATTATCTTTTTAAATAATTGTTGGTGTATTTTTTTTTGGGGTGTGTTTTTCCTAGTTAGTTTTGGGCATGACATAAAGTGGGGGCTAAATGTATTGTCCTAAAAAGTAAGCACTTCATTAGTGTTCATTTTGGGACCATTTTCAGCCCACTTTAGTCTATTCCTTATGGTATGACCTTACATTGTACTTAAATGCATACATAATTTAATCAAGGTCCCACTTCTCCCTTCAATATTTCTCAAAACTCTAAGCTAGATCTAATTTATATGGATTATTTCCCATTTTCCCTCCATTCACATAATTAATTTCACACTTAGGTCCTTCACATACATTTTTGGATCTTGGGGTTTACTCTAAGCTCCTAATGGTTTACAATCTCCAACACCCTTGCTAGCACCTAGTCATGAAGCCATTTCAAAATTGGCCTCTTATGAACTAGGTTGAATTTGGCCTAGTCCTAGACTAGGATGAATCAAGTTACCCTAGTCCTTGGGGGTTTATTTTTGGTGTCTCTTAGCCCAATGCAAGGATATTTCCTTTGTGGTTTCAACCAGAGTGAGTTTAACCATGGAAGAAACTCCGTAGTTAAGCGCACTCAAGCTAGAGTAGTACTGGGATGGGTGACCTCCCAAGAAGTCTCGATGCTTCACCTCTGTGAGCATCTCCTAGATCCAATGAATGCTAAGTTTTCTATTCATTCTCATGAGAGATGGGTTTGTGTAAACTACTACTCATGAAATATGGGCCAATGATTTTGACTAAAAAATATACACACTTGAATCCTAATAGCAATATCACAATTTGACTTGTTGTGGAAAATATCTCCTACTTATCAATTGATGAGCTTAAGGGGCTTTCTGTTCATAAGGAAAAACACTTGGTGAAGGTTTTGGAAATGGGGTTGCAAGCATAGTGGGTTTAATCATGGAAGAAACTTCGTAGTTAAGCGCACTCAAGATAGAGTAGTACTAGGATGGGTGACCTCCCGAGAAGTTTTGGTGTTTCACCTCTGTGATCATCACCTAGACCAAATGAGTGCTAAGTGTTCCATTCATTCTCATGAGAGATGGGTTTTTGTGAGCCACTACTCATGAAACATGGTTCAATGAGTTTGACTCAAAAAACTACATAGTTGACTCTTGATAGAAATATCATAAAATCTTAACTTCCTCAACCAAACCAACCAAATTTTGAACCAATTTTCACCATTGGGAGGAAGTTACACATTTTGGGTAAGAATTACTCAAAGTTGGTAAACCACTTTGAGAAAATTTTGACAACTTAACACCTACATATTTCCTATTACCCCAATTACATGGAAAACAAGTCATACATGACCCTTAACACCAATAGAGATAAAAACCATCATTCCCCTATGCTTTTAAGGAATTTTTACTAGAGTTGACCAAGCTAGATTATACATACCTAATAGGGTCAATGTCTTGATTAGCCTTACAAAATGGATTATAATCCTTACAAAATGACATCAAAGGGTCCTTAGGACCTTATTAAGACAAAAAAAAACTAAAAACCAAAATGCATCTTCATGGATCCCATGTGATGCTCTGTGGTGCTCCTACACCATACTCCTTGGTTGGATAGATCTCAAGTCCCACTTGAGATGAGTTCCTCAATGCTTCTTCTATCCTTCCTAATGTCATGCTCATCCATCCAAACTACATGCTCCTCTAGAATTCCATGTTATATGACTAAGTACTTCTTGTAGACACACTTTCTTATCTTCTTCACAATCTTTATAACCAAGATGCATTCAAGTTTCAAAGGTCTAACTAGTGGGAGGTCCTTCAACCATTAAACATATTCCTCTTCTTGTGTACCTATCTCAATACCTTCAATAACATCACCTTTGTAGGGGATCAAATCTGAAACATTCAAAATGGGAGATATACATATATCAGGAGGTATCTCAAGTTCATAAGCATTTGATCCAAAATTTTGAATCTTGCATGGACCAATATTTCTTATCGTGAGTTTTGAGCACTTTCCCTTTGGTAGCCTCTCCTTCATGATATGTGTGCATACCAAGTCTCCAATTTGGAATTGTAAATCCCTTCTCTTCTTATCTGCATGTTCCTTGTATTTGTTTTCAATCTTATGAAGGGTAGCCTTCACCTATTCATGAAAATATTTTATAACTTCTACAAAATTTCCCCCTTGTGCACTATTCCTGTCATCCTTTGGCAATTCCTTGAGCTCTAGTTTCCCTCTTGAATTCATCCCATACACTATTTGAAAAGGACTTTTACCTGTACTTTGATTAATAGAATCATTTTAGGCATATGTTTCCTGGGGAAGAACCACATCCCATGATTGGCCATGTTGCTTTGTTAAACACCTTAATAGGTTTCCAATGGACCTATTGACCACTTCAGTCTTCACATGTGTTTGTAGATGATAGGAAGAGATGAAGGAAAGATTTTTGCCTATTTTCTTCCATAGGGTCCTCCAAAAGTGACCCAAATACTTCACATCCCTATCTGATACAATGTTTAAAGGTATCCCATGAATTATCACTACTTCCCTAAAGAAGATCCCTTCAATGTGTGAAGAATCATTAGTGATTTTACATGGTAGGAAATAAGCCATTATACTAAACTGATCTACCACCACAAACACAATGTCATATCCTTTTTGTGTCCTTGGAGGACCCATCACAAAATCCATAATAATAATTTCCCATGATCTATTTGGGATGGGAAGTGGTTGATAGAGTCTGGCATTAGTTAAAACTCCTCTAGCTCTTTTTCATATCACACATGACTCCAAAAATTTCCTAATATCAGATTACATCTTAGGCTAGTAACAATGTATTTTCACTTGTTCTAAAGTTTTGTCAAGATCAAAATGCCCACTTAGACTCCCAAAATACTTCCCTTTTACAATATTATCTGTCATAGAGCATCTAGGGATTCATAGTTGACTCCCTTTAAATAGAAACCCCTCTTGAATTAGATAATAAGAGAATTCAACATGATAATTATACGAAAACTTAGAGCACACCTTGTACATTTCATGGAAGTTTTCATATTCCTTGTACATGGGTTTAAGATAATCCACTCCCATACTTTGCAACTATATTTCCTTCTTTGGTAATACTCTCCTACTTAAAGCATCAACCGATTTTTTGGCTTGTCCCTTTTTATGTTTAATTGTGAATGTGTATTCTTGAAGAGATTCTACCCACTTCATGTGTTTTTGACTCAATTGATCTTGACTATTCAAAAAGCTCAAAGCATGATTATCAGTGTACACAATAAATTCCTTGGGTAATAGGTAATGCCTCCACTTTTTAAGTGCCTAGACTAGTGCATAAAGTTCAAGATCTTAAGAGGAATATCTCCATTTTTCTTCATTCAAGTTTTCACTAAAGAAGGCTACTGCCTCCCTTCTTTGATTAGGACTACCATTATATCCATGTTACTTGCATCACATTCCAAAGTAAAGAGCTTATTAAAATCAGGTAAAATTAGAACAGGCTATTGAGATACCTTTACCTTCAAAGTTTTAAAAGCCTTTTTTTCTACCTCTATCCTAGAAAATCTACATTTCTTCCCTCCTTTGATTGTCTCGAGCATTGGTTCACATGTCTGACTCAAGTTCTTGATGAAATTTATATAGAAGGTAGACAAGCCATGAAAACTCCTAACTTCTCCCATTGTCCTTAGAGTAGGCCAATTCACTATAGCTTCTACCTTTGAAGGATCCATTTTGAGGCTCCCCTTGGAGATAATAAATCCAAGGTAAACCAATTCCTCCTTAATGAAGTCACATTTTTCTACATTGACCATGATTTTATCCTCATGTGATTTCTTCAAAACTATATCCAAATGCCTTAGGTGCACCTCTTTTGATTTACTAAATATAAGGGTGTCATCTCAATATACTACAATAAATTTCCCAAGATAAGGTTTAAGGACTTCATTCATTAAACACATAAAAGTTATTGGGTCATTGGTTAACCCAAAGGGCATAACCTTCCATTCATACAACCCTCATTGGTCTTGAAGGCCATTTTCCATTCACCCCCTTGTCTAATTCCGGTATGATGATAACTAGATTTGAGATCTATTTTGGAAGAACAATAGGCCCCTCCCAAATAGTCCATAAGATCCTCAATTCTAGGCATCAAAAATATTTATCTTATAGTGATTTTGTTGATGGCTCTTGAGTTTTTACACAACCTCCATTTACCATCTTTTCTTGGGGCTAAGAAAGTGGAAAATGCACAAGGGCTCAATTTATTTCTTATTAATCCTTTATCTAGTAGCTCCTACACTTGTTTAGCCATCTCCTCATTTTGTGTAGGTGTCATTTTATATGTAGGCTTGTTAGGAAATGTTTCTCTTGGTATGAAATCAATCTAATGGCATATATCCCTAAATGGGGTTAAGGTGTTTGGCATTTACTCTACCAAAATGTCCTAATATTTATTCAAAAATTTCTCAACCTCTCTAGGAACATCTTTCCCTTTACTTCCTTTTAGGTCAAAACTATCCTTAGGTTTCAATATCAATTAAAATACTATGTTTTCTTCTTTTAATGTCTACAACATCCCTTTCTCTCCTACTAACATGATACCCGATCCATTTTGTTTATTTGCCATATTATCAAGTAAGGGATTCATAGTGTAACTCACACCATTTTTAATTATTGTGTATATGTTATTTTGGCCATCATGTTGGGATTTCAAATCATATTTCCAAGGGAATCCAAGAAGTAAATGATAGGCATCCATATCATCCACATCACAAAGCCATTTATCTTTTTATTCCCATATTTGAAATTCTACCCAAGCTTGTTCCTCAACTAATGTGTGTTGCCCTTTAGTTAACCTAGAAAATTTACATGGAAAGGGTGAGGTACTCTTCTTAATTTTAGATTTTCCATGATTTCTAAAGACACTTTATTGTTTGTTGAACTAGAATCCATAATGAATTTACATACCTTTCCATTATCTTTACAAGAGGTTTGGAACAATGAATTCCTCTGTGGGGGCTCTTGTGTAGTTGTCACCTTCAATAATGTCCTCCTCATCATCAAGGTTTCTCCTTGTTCCAGATCTACAAGTCTAGATGAAGAGTTCATAGTCTGATAATCCTCTTCTTCAATCAAATGATTTCTCCTCTCTCCACCTTGTTAATTTAGAATGTTATTCTCAGGGAATTTTCTCGTAGGATGTCCTACTTGACCACAACTATAACATCTGTAAGTGAATGAACCAATACCTCTTTCAAATCCTCCAAATCTACCTTGGTCATTAGGTCTTCTTCCCTTAAAATTTCATTTCAAATTTGTGACTCCATTCTTCTCACTTTGACTAGATTCACCTTGGGTCCTTTGTGGTTGATTCCTTCCACCAAAACCTCCTCTACCCCTAAAGTTTCTTCCTCCTCTACCTTTTTTATGTTTCTCATTGTTCCTCATTTACTATTGCGAAGAACATGGGATAAAGAGATAGTTAAGTGCACCTAGAACCCCTCAGCACAATGGAATTGCAGAAAGAATAAATAGGATCATACTTGACACAATGCGCACTATCATGATTGAAGAAAAAGTTACACACACCTATTGGAGAGATGTGGTCAATACTGCAGTCTATACTATCAATAGAATTCAATTAAGGCCAGGCACAGACAAGACACCTTATGAGCTATGGTTTGGGAATGAACCTATAGTAAAATACTTTAAAATCTTTGGAAGTAAGTGCTATATCAAGAGAGATGAAGCTATTGGCAAGTTTGATGCAAGAAGCGATGAAGGTATTTTTCTTGGTTACTCTACTAAGAGAAAAGCTTATAGATGTTTTAACTTAAGATTGAAGAAGATCATTGAAAGTGCTCATGTAAAGATTGATGAAAAGTTTATGATTCAAGAGAGATATCATGATTATGCACCTATGATTGAAGAAGAACCTAGTTCTATGAGTAGAGAAATAGTTGTTGAAGAATTTTTTAACAACATTGATGTATTATTCAATGATCCTGAAATAAGTGAAGAAGAATCATAGAAAATAGATGAAAGAGTCACACCTAATGTTCCAAAATTCACATCTAGATACCATTCAAAAGAAGATATCATTGGAGATCAGAAAAAAAAATTCATGACAAGATCAAAGGCAAAAAGTTCAACAGTTGATGAAGTAGTATGTTTACTTTCACAAATTGAACCTTTAAGTGTTGAAGATCCATGTAATGATTCAGATTGGCATGAAGAAATGAAAGAAGAGATAGATCGGATAATTAAGAATGATACATGGGAATTGGTCCCTAGACCTAGAGACAAGAATGTAATTGGAGCTAAGTGGATATTCAGAAACAAGATGAATGAAGATGGTACAATAGTAAGGAACAAAGAGAGACTAGTATGTAAAGGGTATGTGCAGAGAGAAGGAATTGATTATTTAGATACATTTTCCCCTGTAAGAAGATTGGAATCCATAAAGTTATTTCTAGCCTATGAAACATTCAAAGAGTTTAAAGTATATCAGATGGATGTCAAGTCAGAATTCCTGAATAGAGATTTGAAGGAAGAAGTCTACATAGAGTAGCCTGAAGGATTTACTTTATCAAACAAACTAGATATGGTATGCAGATTGAAGAAAGTCATTTATGGACTTAAGCAAGCCCCTAGAGCATGGTATGAAAGACTAGATGGTTACTTGACTAAGATTGGATTCAAGAAAGGAGCAGTAGATTGTAACTTATTCATAAGAGAGACACTTGGTGGATTATTACTAGTTGCTATTTTTGTTGATGACATTATTTTTGGTGGAAATGACAAGCTTAGTGCATAATTTGCTAAAGAGATGCAGAGCGAATTTGAAATGAGCATGATTGGACCTATCAAGTACTTTTTGGGACTAAATGTGCAGTAGACTGACAAACATATTTTTTATTAATCAATCTAAGTATGTGAAAGAAATATTGAAAAAGTTCAAGATGGATGATTGCAAGCTAGTAAGTACCCCTATGATAACAAGAAGCAAGATTTTAAAAGAAGATGATTCTACAGCAGTAGACATAACCCTATATAAGTCTATGATTGGTAAACTCATATATCTTACTCAATCTAGACCAGATATTTCTAATGCAGTTGGTATAGTTGGAAGATTTGCAACAGAACCTAAACAAAGTCATCTTATGGCAGTAAAGAGGATATTCAGATATCTAAAAGGAACTATCAACTATGGTTTATGGTATCCTAATTCATAAAATGTAGAACTTCATGTGTATACATATGAAGATTAGGCTGGTTGCGTGGATGATAGAAAGAGTACCTCAGGAGGAGCAATATTTCTTGGAGATAGACTTATTTCTTGGACAAGCAAGAAGCATAATTGTATTTCTCAATCCATAGTAGAATCAAAGTATGTAGCAGCATCATTAAATTGTTCTACAATTATGTGGATCAAGAAAATGATAAAGGATTTTAGAATTCAGATTGATTACCCTATTGTTATTCATTGTGACAACACTAGCACTTTCAATATGTCAAAGAACCCTGTGATACATGCAAAGACAAAACACATTGAGATAAAATATCACTTCCTAAGAGAGAAAGTTACAAAAAAAGAAGTAAAATTTGATTATGTGAGCACAAAATAACAGTTAGCAGACATATTCACAAAGCCTTTACTGAAGGATACATTTGAGTATCTCAGGGAGAAGCTGGGAGAAATTTCCTTCCTTGGATCTGATTAGAGTTTTCAATAGTGCATCATTCCTCAGTGATTGATGAATGGTTGAATACTCTACTATAGGAGTAGTACTGGAGCTTATTTGTTTTGGCACCCTTTTCCATTGATGTCAAAGGGGGAGTGATTTTATAGTCATGAAAAAAAAAATAGTTAGGGGGAGTATTTAGTAAGAAGAAATAAAATAGAAGATATAGTAGTTGATATTCAGAGCATTCAGCTAGTAGATGGAGGATTCATCCTTGGGAGAGATTTTTTGAGGAAATGGAGAATGTTATAAAATAATTGTATGTTTGTATTGGTGGTGTTTTTCATTCCATATGTTTCCATCAATGCTAAAGGGGGATATTTTTGGAGATTTTCCAACAAGCCAGTGTTGACTGTATGTTTGTCATTGATGACAACATATGGTAAGCAACGTGTGTTGAAGTCTTATGGAGAGAACCTTGAGAATATGTTTCTTAGATATTTTATCAATATGATACCATAGACATGGAGGTTAATTCTGAGTGTAGACAGTTGTGTAGTTGTTTGTATCAGTAGTGTTCCTGATAGTGTTACAGATAGATTTTTGTATGTGATTTTCAGTATGGTTATGATGGAGCCTTGTGTGTTTATATTTGTGTTGTAGACATGTGTATGATGCTATGTTCATGCAGAGTTAGTTGTGTAGCTGAAGTTGATTTGTGATGTTTATAGTTGCCAGTTACAGTTTCCTAAGATTATTGGATGGAGTTGATAGTGTTTATATTGCTGTAGTAGTTGCACCTATCATTTTGATATGCATGTTTGGTTTCATGTTTGGTGATGAGTTAATAATTTTTGGTTAAGATTACATACCTTATTTCAGTATGAGAATAAAGTTTCAGTTAATTTGGTGGAGCCGACTGTGTGAAGTGATGTGTCTACTCATATTGAGTTGTACGGTCCTATTTTGTGTTGTGTGCTTAGTATAGTCATTGGAGATGTTATTGGAGAGTTATATTATTTCTCTATTATGATTTCAAGGAAGTTCTAACATGCCAACTTGATTATATCATTTGGAGAAAAGATACTTATAACCAGTCAATTGTGATTGCTAAGTGTGATTAAGAGAGCAGAGCAGAAGATGTGAATATGTTGAGTTAGTCAATCATCATTTGAAGATCTATGTGAAGAAGAAGAGATTATATGCTATTCATTGGAACTGATCAAGATAGAAGGTCTACATTCTAGTTCATCAAGATCCAGATATAGTGTGTATCTTTTATGTATAAGGTTGCAACCTTCACCATTTGAGTAGTGAGCTCTTGGACAGTGTGTCCTCACCTTTAACAAGGTTAAAAGACTCCTAACATGGTCTAACCTTTGAGTAGGTCACTATACTTCATGAATTGTAAAGATCAACTCCTAATAGGGTTGTAAGATCTTCTAACAGGGATCATTATACTCTAGTGCAGTTTATAGTGGGTGCTAATTCCCACCGGGGTTTTTACCTATTTGGGTTTCCCCGTAACCAAAATTGTGGTGTTTTGTTAAGTGTTATCTTATTATGTATGTGCTTGATGTTCTTCTATACTTAATTGGATAAAGAATTGAATCTTGTAGATAACTAATTCACACCCCCTCTCAATTATCTCTTGGGACTATTCCTAACAGCTATCTGAAGAGAACAACATAGCCTACAATCAAAGAATTAATGAAGCAGTTGCAAGAATCAGGAACAATGGTAGAGAAATTTTGGAAGACATAATAGATAAGTTGATGACTACTCTAACGATAGAATATGAGAACAAAATAAATATCCTAAATGAGACTATGCAGTTTTCAAAAGACTTCAGAAGAGAGACCTTAATCAGCAAGATTTCAGCATTCAAGATATCAAGTTTCAAGATAGAGCCTAAAAGTGAAATAACTTTCAAAGCCTCAATCCATGGTAAGAAATCCTTGAACACTTCTGGTAATTTTGATAATGAAGATGAGGATAAAGAACTAGATGAATTCATTTCTATGATTGATAAGAAAGAAAGAAAAGGAAAAGGAAAATATGAAGGTCAGTTACCATTTAAATTCTTTTCATGTAACAAGATTGGTCATTTTTCATCTAAGTGTCCTACAAGAGTCAAGAAGTTCAAAACTAATTTGAAGCCTCAGTATACAAAAGAATGTTACTATGCTAAAGATGGAGTATCAGATGAAGATTCAGTAGAAGATGAAATTGGATTCATTGCTATTCAAGATATGGAGAAAATGTTTGATGAGATGGATATTGAAGATGAAAATAAAGCACAAGAGCTAGCATCAATTTCACATGCTGACATCAAAATGGACTGAATCATTGAGAGCGGTTGTTCACATCACATGACAGGAGACAAAGATATATTTGTACATTTGGATAAGTATAAAGGCAACATGGTTAGATTTGGAGGCAACACTCCTAAACCTATCATAGGTAGAGGAGCCATCACCTTGGATGGAAAGAATAACACTGATGATGTTCTATATGTTGATGGTTTGCAACATAACCTACTAAGTGTTGGATAGTTTCTTGACAAAGGATATCTATTGGAATTCAAAGACAATAAGTGCATCATTAATAACAAAGGAGTAATGATTGCATCAGGCTCAAAGACAAAAGGTAATTTTTTCAGCTTAATTCATAAGAAAGTTGTTCATTGCAAAAGTAGATGACAGTTGGTTATGGCACAAAAGACTATGTCACATCAATTTCAACAATATAGTAAAGATTAGCAATGTAAAGACAGTAAGAGACCTCCCTAGTATTGCAAAACAAGTTGATACAATATGTAGGGAATGTGTGATGGGAAAGCATGTAAAGAATTTATTTAGAAGCAAGAAGAACTCAGTAGAGAACAAATTGGATCTAGTGCATACAGACTTATGTGGACCTACTCAAACAAGATCATACTATGGTGAAAGGTACTTTATTTTTTTTGTTGATGATTATTCTAGAATGATGTGGGTTTCATTCTTAAGAGATAAATCTGAAGCATTTGATAAGTTCAAGATATTTAAAGCTAAAGTTGAAAATGAGTCTGGATTAAAGATAAAATGTCTAAGATCAGATAGAGGAGGAGAATTCACCTCTAACAAATTTTATGAGTATTACGAAGAACATGGGATAAAGAGATAGCTAAGTGCACCTAAAACCCCTCAGCAGAATAGAATTACAGAAAGAAGAAATAGGATCATACTTCACACAGCGCGCACTATCATGATTGAAGGAAATTTTTCACACACCTATTGGAGAGATGCAGTCAATACTGCAATCTATACTATAAACAAAACTCAATTAAGGCCAAGCGCAGATAAGACACCTTATGAGCTATAGTTTGGGAATGTACCTACAGTAAAATACTTCAGAATCTTTGGAAGAAAGTGTTACATCAAGAGAGATGAAGGTATTTTTCTTGGTTACTCTACTAAAAGAAAAGCTTATAAATGTGTTAACTTAAGATTGAAGAAGATCATTGAAAGTGCACATGTAAAGATTGATGAAAAGTTTGTGATTCAAGAAAGATATCATGATTATGCACTTATGATTGAAGAAGAACCTAGACCTACCAATAGAGAAGTAGTTGTTGAAGAAATGTTTGACAACATTGATGTATTATTCAATGATCCTGAAACAAGTGAATAAGAAACACATAAGATAGATGAGAGTCAAAACTAATGTTCCAAAATTCACATCTAGATACCATTCAAAAGAAGATATCATTGGAGATTAGAACAACAAAGTCATGACAAGATCAAAAGTAAAAAGTTCAATAGTTGATGAGTATGTTTAATTTCAAAAATTGAACCCTTAAGTGTTGAAGATGCATGTAATGATTTAGATTGGCATGAAGCAATGAAAGAAGAGCTAGATTAGATAGTTAAGAATGATACATGGGAATTGGTCCCTAGGCCTAGAGACAAGAATGTGATTGGAACCAAGTGGATATTCAGAAAGAAGATGAATGAAGATGGTATAGTAATAAGAAACAAAGCAAGACTAGTATGTAAGGGGTATGCACAAAGAGAAGGAATTGATTATTCTAATACATTTGCACCTGTAAGAAGATTGAAAGCCATTAAGTTATTTCTAGCCTATATGCAACATTCAAAAACTTTAAAGTATATCAGGTGGATGTCAAGTCAGCATTCTTGAATGGAGAGTTGAAGGAAGAAGTCTACATAGAGTATCCTGAAGGATTTAGTTTATCAAACAAACCAGACATGGTATGCAGACTAAAGAAAGCCCTCTATAGACTTAAGCAAGCCCCTAGAGCATGGTATGAACAACTAGATGGTTACTTACCAAAGATTGGATTCAAGAAAGGAGCAACAGATTGTAACTTATTCATAAGAGAGACACCTGATGGATTATTAATAGTTTCTATTTTTGTTGATGACATTATTTTTGGTGGTAATGACAAGCTTAGTGTAGGATTTTCTAAAGAGATGCAGAGTGAATTTGAAATGAGCATGATTGGACCTATCAAGTACTTTTTGGGATTGAATGTGCAGCAAACAGACAAAGGCAGTTTCATTAATCAGTCTAAGTATGTAAAAGAAATATTAAAGAAGTTCAAGATGGATGATTTCAAGCCAGTAAGTACCCCTATGATAACAGAAAGCAAGCTTTCAAAAGAAGATGATTCTACAACAGTGGACAAGACCCTATATAAGTCTATGATTGGTAAACTCATATATCTTACTCAATCTAGACCAGATATTTGTAATGCAATTGGTATTGTTGGAAGATTTGTAGAAGAACCTAAACAAAGTCATCTTATGGTAGTAATGAGGATATTCATATATTTGAAAGGAACTATAGACTATGGTTTATGGTATCCTAATTCAAAGAATGTAGAACTTCATGTGTATACAGGTGAAGATTGGGAAGGTTGTGTTGATGATAGAAAGAGCACCTTAGGAGGAGCAGTATTTCTTGGAGATAGACATGTTACTTGGACAAGAAAGAAGCATAATTGTATTTCTCAGTCCATAGCAAAAGCAAAGTATGTAGCAGCAGCATTAAATTGTTCTAAAATTCTATGGATCAAGCAGATGATAAAGGATTTTGGAATCCAAATTGATTACCCTATGGTTATTCATTGTGACAACACTAGCACTATCAAAATGTCAAAGAACCCTATGGTGCATGCAAAAACAAAACATATTGAGATAAAATATCACTTCCTAAGAGAGAAAGTTACATAAAAAGCAGTAAAATTGGATTATGTGAGTACAAAAGAATAGCTAGCAGATATTTTCACAAAGCCTTTGCCGAAGGATACATTTGTGTATCTCAGGGAGAAGCTGGGAGTAATTCCCTTCCCTGGCTCTGATTAGAGTTGCAGTAGTGCATTAGTCCTTAGTGAATGATGAATGGTCGACTACTCTACTTCAAGAGTAGTAACTGTGGTTATTTTTATTGGTACCCTTTTCCATTGATGTTAAAGGGGGAGTGTATAGTCATGAAAAACAATACAGTTGAGGAGTATGAAGTAAGGGGGAGTATATAAGAAGAAGATGCAGCATTTGGAGAATTCATCCTTGGGGGAGTTTTTTTGAGGAAATGAAGAATGGTATAATATTATTGTACATCTGGATTGGTGGTGTTTTTCATTCCATATGTTGCCATCAATGCCAAAGGGGGAGATTGTTGGAGATTTTCCAGCAAGCCAGTGCTGACTGTATGTTTGTCATTGATGACAACATATGGTAAGTAGCATGTGTTGTAGTTCTATGCAGAGAGCCTTGATCATATGTTGTATGGATATGTTATCAACATGATATCATAGACACAAAGGTTGATTCTGAGTGTAGATAGTTGTGTCATTGTTTGTAACAGTAGTATTCCTGACAGTGTTATAGGAAGAGTTCAGTGTGAGATTCTCAGTGTGGTTATGTTGGAGCCTTGCACATTTATATTTATGTTGTAGACATGTTTATGGATGTAGAGTTAGTTGTGTAGTTGAAGTTTAGTTATGATGTTTCTATTTGCCAGTTACAGTTTCCTGAGATTGATTGTTGGAGCCGAAAATATTTATATTGTTTCAGCAGTTGCGCCTAGCATTATGTTATGTGTGTTTGGTTTAGAGTTTTTTTATGGGTTAATAATGTTTGGCTAAGAGCACATAACATATTTCAACTTGTAAGTAAAGTTTCAGTTAATTTGGTGGAGTCGACCATGTGAAGTGACGCGTCTACTCATATTGAGTTACGCGGTCCTTTTTGTGTTGCTTGCTTAGTTTAGTCATTGGAGATGCTCAGGAGTTATATTATTTCTCTATTATAATTTCAATAAGGTTCTAACAGGTCAACTTGATTATATCATTTGGAGAAGGATACTTATAGCCGGTCAGTTGTGATTGCTAAGTGTGATTGAGAGAGAAGAGAAGAATATGGGAATGTACAAAGATAATATAGTTGAATCAATCATCAGTTGAAGATGTATGTGAAGAAGCAAAGATTATATGCTATTCATTGAAACTATCAAGACAAAAGGTCTACTTCCCAGTTCACCAAGATCTAAATATAGTGTGTATTTGTTATGCAGAAGGTTGAAGCCTTCACCATTTGAGCAATGTGCTCCCGGACAGTGTGTCCTCACCCCTAACAGGGTTATTTATAAAAGACCCCTAACAGGGTCTGACCTTTGATCAAGTCACCATACTTCATGCATTGTAAAGATCAACTCCTAACAGTGTTGAAAGATTTTCTAACAAGGATCATTATACTCTAGTGCATCATATAGTGTGTGCTAATTCTACTGGGGTTTTTACCTATTTGGGTTTCCCCGTAACCAAAATTGTGGTGTTGTGTTATGTGTTATCTTATTGTGTATGTGCTTAATGATATTTTGTACTTAATTGGATAAAGAATTGAATCTTGTAGATAATTGACTCACCCCCCCCCCCCCCCCCCCTTCTTAGTTATCTCTTGGAACTATTCCTAACATATGACATCTCGTTAGGGCACAAAAGGTTTTTTCATGTTAACTTTGATAATATTGTGAAGGCAAGTTTGACTAATGTAGTAAGAGATCTATTGAAGATTGTGAAACCATCTAACACTGTATGCAGAGAATGTGTTATGGGAAAACAGACTAGAAGCAGTTACAAAAGAAAAGCCTATACATCAAAAGGAAAGTTGGATCTGGTACATACAAACCTATGTGGACCTACAAGGACAAAATCATACTATGGTGAAAGGTATTTCATACTTTTTGTTGATGAATTTTCTAGAATGATGTGGGTTACTTACTTGAAAGAAGAATCAGAAGCATTTGATAAATTCAAGATATTCAAGGCAAAAGTAGAGAATGAATCGGGTTTAAAGATAAAATGTTTGAGGTCAAATAAAGGTGGAGATTTTACTTCAGAATTATTCATTTCATATTGCAAAGAGCATGGAATACAAAGATAGACATCTACTCCTAGGACTCCACAACAGAATGGGATAACAGAGTGAAGAAATAGGACTATACTTGATGTTGCTAGGACAATGTTGCTTGAAGGAAATGTATCTCATACGCATTGGAGAGAGGTTGTTGGGAAAATAGTTTACACATTGAACATAGTTCAAATCAGAGAAGATACAAGTATGAATTATGATTTAATCATACTCCTATTATAAATATTTCAGAATATTTGGTAGTAAATGCTATATCAAGAGAGATGATGAGATAGGGAAGTTTGATGCTATAAGTGATGAAGGAGTTTTCCTTGGTTATTCTACTAAGAGAAAGGCTTACAAATGTGTTAATCTGACATTAAGGAAGATGATTGAAAGTAACAATGTGAAGATAGATGAAAGGTTTCAAATACAAGAGATAATGTATGACTGTAATCAGGTTATAGAGATCAAAGAGGTTGTTGTTGTAGAAGAAGAAGAAATTGTTGAGGCTGAATGCAAAAATGAGACTTGTGATGATGAAACAAATGAGGCTACTGAGGTTCCTAAGACTTTGAGGTATGTAAAGAACAATCATCCTAAAAGTCAAATTATTGGTAACTCTAATCAAGGAGTAATGAATAGATCAAAGGCTAGCGATGAAATTTGTTTGATTTCTCAAGTTGAACCAAAGACTACAGATGAAGCTTGTCAAGATGAATCTTGGATAAATGCTATGAAGGAAGAGCTAGATCAGATAAAGAAAAATAACACTTGGAAATTAGTTCCTAGACCCAAAGACAAAAATGTAATAGGAACTAAATGGGTTTTTAGAAATAAAATGAATGAAGGAGTTGTAGTAAGAAACAAAGCAATCTATTGTTATGTAAAGGTTATTCACAATAAGAAGGCATATATTTTGAAGATACATTTGCTCATGTTGCTAGAAAAGAACCTGTGAGATTATTATTGGCTTATGTTGCACATAAGAACTTCAAGGTATATCAGATGGATGTGAAATCTGCATTCTTGAATGGGGATCTTGAAGAAGAAGAAATATATATAGAACAACCTAATGGATTTCCTTTATGCAAAGATGGAGACATGGTATGCAAGTTGACGCAAGGGAGGCATGAGGAGAGGGGCCAAAGGCACACCCTAACCAAATCCACATTGCAAAACAACACGTGAAAGCAACAACACACAATAGTGAGAGAGAGAATACAGATCCTTTCATATATTATTCTCAAATTGATTCATACATCTCAGGCTATAAGGCCTTTCCAATTTCAGCCAGATATTACAGTCAAGTACAAAAGTCCTCAAAAATGTGAGGATCTATGAAAAATCTCTAAAATTCTATCTTCTATATTCTATCCAAAATCTCCTAAAAATCTAACCAAACAACTACATTTATACAAGAGGCTACTGAGCCAAGTCGGCCTTCAGATCCACAATCAACAGAAGGGATGACTAGATCTAGTTCCACATGCTTCCCAATGATGGATACCAACATTAAAACCGTGACCCAAATTAAATGCACAATTCAGCCTCAAAAGAAATCCAAGACAAACAACTTGGTGAGCAAGGAAACCAAGCACCAGAGAAATTCATTGAGTACCAGAGAGATAACTGACCAACACTGGAGAACAAAGGAAACTGAGAAACACCGAACCACTCGGTCAAAGAAGGAACCAAGCAACATAGACAAACTCAAATATGTTTTGGTGACATAGGATTGCCAAGGACCTGAGATGCTCCTGCATCAAACACCTAGGGTTATTTTAAATGATTTTCTAAATCATGAAACATGTATGATCCGAGCTGCATCTAACTTAGGCTATGAAATCCAAGAACTATCTTCAATCAGTCTATTCTTCCACTTTACTAGATATTGAATATATTGTTTTCCTCTTGTACTTTTTCCAATTCTTTTCTCCAAAATCTTTTCAACTTCTTTGTTCTGCTTCTTAGGATAATCCATTAGTACTATCATGTCTTCATCAGGTTCATACAACTCATACAAATCAGCAATTTTGAATATAGGTGATATATCCATGTCATCAGGTAACTCAATCTCATACACATTTCCACTATCAAATTTTCTCAAAATCTTGCAAGGTCCAAACTTCTTCATCTTCATCTTTCCATATGTTCCAACAGGAAATCTGCCTCTCTTCAAATGAACCATCACTTCATCACTGATATCAAAAATTTTATGTCTTCTTGATCTATCAGCTCTATCTTTGTATTTCTAATTACTCTTTTCCATCTTAAGCTTCACATCTTCATGCAATGTCTTCATGTACTTAGCAAATTTTATTCCTTCGGCACTTCTCTTTCTTTCATTAGCAATGTCTCTTAAATCTGATATACCTCTTGGTTGTATTCCATTTACAATCTCAAAAGGTGTTTTTCCAGTACTCCTATGTACTGAATTATTATATGCAAACTCTACTTGTGCCAACATAGAATCCCAATTACTCGGTGTGTCTCCAACTAAACATCTCAAAAGATTACCCAAAATTTTATTCACAACTTCTGTTTGTCCATCAGTTTGTGGGTGAAATGTAGAACTAAATTTCAACTTAGTACCAAACTTTCTCCAAAGAGTTTTCCAAAAATATCCAAGAAATTTACTGTCTCGGTCAGAGATAATACTCCTCGGTAATCCATGCAATTTGACAATTTCCTTAAAGAAAATATCTACTACATGTACTGCATCTAATGTCTTTCTACAAGGTATAAAATGTGCCATTTTAGAAAATCTATCCACAACAACAAATATAGAATCATTACCTCTTACTATCTTCAGTAAGCCAAGAAAAAAATCCATACTGACGTCAATCCAAGGTTTCTCAGGTACAGAAATTGGTGTATACAATCTAGTATTCTGACTAACTCCTTTTGCAACTTGACAAACTCCACAACTTTTCACAAATTTTTGAACATCTTTGTACAATTGTGGCCAAAAGTATTTCTCCTTAAGCAAATTCAATGTCTCACTACTACATTTCGGGTCAAATTCAGACAACCATTTGTTGGATTTGCAATGCTAATTTGTCGGCATTTCGACAGATGGGTCCATCGCTATTTTTGTGTAGGAAATTGAGATAGAAGATGTATTCATCAGTTTACCGACACCATATCACGTCGAAAACTTGTATTTCAGCAATAGCTTCATTATGGCATTTTCTACAGTTTATCCATCAGAATTCTGACACAATGACCTATTAACTATCAAAAAGATATATTTTCTGACATTATAACTATTGGAATAGTGACAGTTTCCACTTAATTCTAATAGATATACCCATCGGTGATATGGCATTAATGTCGAAGGTTCTGTCAAAAAAAAAATATTTGCGACACTTAAAATGTCAGAAGACCGACAGTCCTTCATTATTTCTCCGACAGATTCCCTGTCAAATGTATAGCATTACTGTCGGAACTATTGTCATAAATTAGTTTTCTCTGACATTTTATTTGTCAAATGCGTAGCACTTCTGTCAGAATTAAGGATTAAGTGTTGAAAAACCAACGGATATGCACATTAAAGATAAAACAACTCAAGAGACCATCATAAGTTCTCTCTTTCTTCAGTCTATATTATTGACAGAATGTTTTACCTTTCATTATCTCATCAAATCTTTCTTCGGTCTATATTATTGATAGAATGTTTTACCTTTCATTAGCTTATCAAATCTTTCTTTGGTCTATATTATTGACAGAATGTTTTACCTTTCATTAGCTCATCAAATCCCCAGATTTGATGAGCTAATGAAAGGTAAAACATTCTATCAATAATATAGACCAAAGAAATAGAGAACCTATGATGGTCTCTTGAGTTGTTTTATCTTTAGTCCTATCTACTGTCCTAGCTACCTGTCGATCGTTGAGAATAATCATCGCTTGGCATTTATGTACATTGCACAAATTGATCCCAGTCTCACAAAAACATTTTACACTTGTACATCTCATCAATACATGAGGCCTAAAGTAATTTTATATGATCACTAGCACATTTTTTGCATGGATGAGAAACAGTATCCAAAGTTTCTAGATAACCATTTTTGAGAAGAGGAATGAGTGTAGGCCAAAGAAGGGATAATTCCACAATAGAAAGGAAGACATCTGTTTAGCCTGGGTCTAGATCCTACCCCAATTGTCGAAGGATCCAGGGCCAGTCTAGAAAGATGTCTTCCCATTCTTTCTGCAACATTGTGTCCATCCATGATCTCAGGAATATCATCATCTTTCTACTCTTCATTTGCCAAAATATATCGCTTCTTCAAGCTTGCAGAGTAATCTTATTAATAAAAGAACTCTTGCCAACATTAGGGTACCCACATATCAAAATAGTTGATGTTATTGGTGCTTGTGCTCAAGGATATCGATTCACTATTTTGAAACAACCAAATCATTTTTATTTCATTTGTAGAGAAAAGGAGTGGGAGAAAATGAGCGGGTGACAGTTGATCGAGCGCGAGAGAAGGCATTGCATTTTATTTGATCATGAATGCTCTCTGAAATGACCAATCATGTTTTCTATTTGATTTTTTTTGGTGTTTTTTTTCCCCATATTCAGTAGATAAAAATCATGGCAGCAACCACTTAGCCATCTTTTTGATGTTCCAGGTATTTTACAAAGATACAGGTATGTGGATTTATCATTCAGTTGCTTGCAGTTATTGGTCAAATGCAAATATTTTGTCAAGTTGAAAGGGCAAGATATCAGTTTGGTGTTTTCAGTTTATGTTAAAAGTTGATTTGGTAAAATCCTCAAAAAACACACATGTTCTAAAATGTAAAGAATTTGAATGTTAAATGTAAGATATATATCTCATCCATAGTAATCAAAAGAAAGGACATGAAACTTATAAGGAGATTTACCAATCCAAAAATATAAGTGAATAGAAAACATGATTGGTACCTTATGAATTGGTTTTTGAGGTGCACAATCTTCATCAATCTCCTGAGAACAAGACCCCTCCTCACGAAAAACTGCATTTAACAGATTAAATAAATCTACAAAACTAAACCAATGGCATGTTTAGAACAAAGAAATAGATTGATAATAATATGCTGAAAATTCTATTATGTTTAATACACGCAAAAGGACCAGTCCCAACAATTCTTACACATACTTTATCTGATATGATAATAACATGCTAATTAAACTGATAAAGGTGTTATATGCATTTAATCTGCCAATTACTAATTACAAAAAAAACAAATTACAAAACTGAACTAATGGCATGTTCTTCATGTGGTACAAGGAAGATTTGGCTATGAAAAAAAAAAGTGAAATGGCCTCATCATTTTTATTTTGATTGGATAGAGGAGCGAAAGCTAAGCGTGAGAGAAGGTATGTGATTTCTTCATCTTTCGAGCATCTGGCATCATATTCGACTGCAAATTTCAAATGCATTGCATTTTATTTGATCACGAATGCTCTCTGAAATGACCGCATTCTACTGGTGTCGTGCCCTAGCCCGTGTTTTATCTCCATTATTTGATATTATTGGTACTTGTGCTCAAGGATATTGATTCACTATTTTCAAATGTTTGAATCATTTAGACAGTTACATTTCCTGACTGTTCCTCTAGTACACAGTCAAGAAATGTAACTATCTAATGATTATATGTAATGTTGAATGGATTAAATGCTTTATTCTTGGTAGAAGTGAATGGAAGGAATAGTGTGTATTAAATACAATCCAGTCACTTATTGAATGCTTTGGAGACTACTGGTTTGACTATCCATGTGCTACCAGTGACTAAGATTCATTAAAGGATACAAAACCCTTCATTTTGGGGTTATTGTGTGTGGACTCAAATGTAGGTTTGATTTGGTTAATGTTTAGAAGAGATCAATAAAGTATTTAAAGACAATCTTACATGTTTGGAGAGGTTTGAGAGGCACTTATCATGACTGTACCCTCACAAACATCGGCATAGACTAGTTTTACTAAGTTTCCTTTCTCTATTTTGAGGTTTCCTTTCTCTGCCGCAGGGGTACAGTCAGAGGGTTCATTGACAAAATGATCCTTCAAATGGTTACTATGAATATGAATGATTTGATATAGCATATTGCTCATTTTACTTGAACTTTGGAATAGCTTGTGCAAGGGTGAAAGTAGTTTTGATCATTTTGGTCGTGAATGTTCATCTACACAGTCAGGAAATGTAACTGTCTAATGATTATATGTAATGTTGGATGGATTAAATGCTTTATTCTTGGTAGAAGTGAATGGAAGGAATAGTGTTGGTGTTAGGTTTCATTTATTATTGAATTCAATGGTTTCCAAGATGTGTTGAGGAGTTTGCTCCTTGTTTAATGTTAACTGTTCCTGCACAATCCACTCATACAACAGTGAAGTTACAAAACTGAACCGATGGCATGTTTACAATGAAGAAATAGAGTGATAATAATATGTTGAAAATTCTATTCTGTTTAATACACGCCAAAGGACCGCATTCTAAATTTTTGTCACTGAAATGACCACATTCTACTGGTGTCGTGCCCTAGCCCATGCTTTAACTCCATTATTTGATGTTATTGGTTCTTGTGCTCAAGGATATCCATTTTTTTGAAATGTTGACTGTGGTTATCAAATGGACAACTCGTGAGCTTCTAGCTAGGTGTCATTTGTATTGATAGCTTAGGGCATCAAATGTATTGTATCATTGATAGTTGATACTTTGTTAAAAGGAAATAGGACAAAGAATGATTTTTATTTAGTTTCTCTATTTTGATCCCTAAGTGGCTTACAACCCTAGAGAAGTATATGTAGTTTTACGAATGCAGTTGTAAGATACATAGTAGTCGATAATTCACAATAAATCCATGCATCCAATTTGAATAGCAATTAATACAAAGAACTAGGGTCCTCCAATGGCCCAATCATCCAGACCTTGACTGTCCCCTCAACTAGTGACCCTTCAAAACTGGGTTATCATGCAATCAATGAGTGATCCTTCATTCTCCTAGTGAGCTTCTAGGTAGGCCCCATTTGTATATTTGATAGCTTAGGGCATCAAATGTATATTGTATCATTGATAGTTGAGACTTTGCTAGTATCAGTTTTTGGGTTCGATTGTGTATAATTTTTTCCATCAATGTTTTAGATCATACTACATGATCCATCATCAAGATGGTAGAGAGAAAAGAACATGATATGATGGATCATGTAGTATGATCCAAAACGTTGATGGAAAAAATTATACACAATCGAACCCAGAAACTGATACTAGCATTAATATGGATTGTGGAAATCTAATAGATCTAGTTGAGACTTTGTTAAAAGGAAATAGGACAAAGAACGATTTTGATTTAGTTTCTCTATTTTGATCTCTAAGTGGCTTACAACTGTAGAGAAGTATTTGCAGATTTATGGATGCAGTTGCAAGATATATAGTAGCGGATAATTCACAAGAAATCCATGCATCCAATTTGAATAGAAATTACTACAAAGAAATAGGGTCCTCCAATGGCCCAATCATGGGGACCTTGACTGTCCCCTCAACCAGTGACCCTTAAAAACTGGGTTATCATGCAATTGGTGAGTGATCATTCATTCTCCTGGTCTGCCCTACAACCAAACATATTGGAAATACACAATATAATGATAACAAGTCTTTCACAATCCCCCTTCCCTCAAGGAACACTATCAACCATCCCTTCCACATAGCATTTCACTATTTTATGAGTGGATTATGCAGGAACAGTTAACACTAAACAAGGAGCAAACTCCTCAACACATCTTGGAAACCATTGAATTCAATAATAAATGAAACCTAACACCAACACTATTCCTTCCATAGTTACAGGATACATAGCAGTCGATAATTCACAAGAAATCCATGCATCAAATTTTTATAAGTATATCCTACTAATCAATAGGAATTTTCTTGAGATGACCAATGATTATGCATTTTGATGGTAGTGTGCTAGTTCAAAAGGATAATATAAATCTGAAACAATTTTTTCTGATTTTCTCAAACTATAAATGTGGTTAAAGGGAAAATATTATGGCCCCTACACTGTGGTTGTTAGCCTAATTAAGACAGGCCTACCTTTGCATATAATAAGAGGCCAACATGAAACAAACATCCAAAGGTTAGGGGGTTGTTCCCTGTCCATAATTTATTATTTAAGTGCTAAGTGATGATGGGTATATCGTGTAATTCATACCTAGTGTGTCTCTTTCTTTCTCTCCACATTTCACATTAGGAGTATATGTTATAAAATACTAATGAAATCAACTATAGGTCAAATCTAATCAAAATTGCAATATAAAGATTAAAATAGATCTTGAAGAAATATGGGAACCATTTTTGACAGATATTGTACAAACGAAGAGAATACTCCAAGAGGAAATGCTTCAATGTGGAACAATTGAAGCACAATATTTTAATTTTATATGCACATCTACAATGTTTTTGATATATTTCTGAGATAACAAAACCATAGAAAGAATAACATATAGAAGAAATTAAAGAATAATGATCATACTTTTAGATATTGTGGAAAATTAAAGGAAAGAATGCTTGGTGGGGTTATCATGCAATCAGTGAGTGATCCTTCATTCCCCTCTTCCAGTGACCCTTCAAAATCGGGTTATCATGCAATCGGTGAGTGATCCTTCATTCCCCCAATCTACCCTGCATCCAAACATATTGGAAATACACAATACAATGATAACAAGTCTTTCAAAATCCCCCTTCCCTCAAGGAACACTATCAACCATCCCTTCCACATAGCATTTCACTGTTGTATGAGTGGATTGTGCAGGAACAGTTAACATTAAACAAGGAGCAAACTCCTCAACACATCTTTGTTGTAAGCATGCCATTGGTTTAGTTTTGTAAATTTGTTTTTTGTGTTAAATGCATTTAAATGGAACATTAAGCATAGTAATAATATGCTTAGTCTATTAGTAATTGCAGATTAAATGCCCATAACACCTTTATCAGTTTTGCATGTTATTATAAGATACTAAAGAAGACCTATTATTTGTCAGAGAAATCTTCACTGTCCCCGACAATGAAGACAATGAAGATTGACCTCCTGCCCCACAACAAAGAACATTGTAATAAGAATAAGATAGTGCTAAGAAACATTTTCACAAATATGAAACGTGAGAAAAAGTAATAACATTAACAATGCCAAGATTCACAGCATTAAATTTCACCTGAGGATGAGTTTCTGCAGTGGGTTGCCTAGCATCAAAAATATGTTAAGTTGCATTTGAGTTGTAACTAAGAGTATCATGTAGAACATACCCTAAACTTTGAAAGCATTCTCCAGCCTGGCAATTCAAAATTCAATCTAGGCAAGCATCAGTAAGTGAAATAAATTATAGACATCAACATCAACATCATCATAATCATTAGACATAAATTATAGACATCAACATCAACATAATCATAATCATTTGGAGGGTATTCATTTTGGTCCTTGGATAGTACTATGTTTCTTGAAAGTTCTTGTGATATGCTTCTAAACTTTAAAAACATATTTTATGGCTTAATGATAATATAGATTAGTTTTTTATTTTCTAATAGAATATTGTTGATCATTCATGGTATTGAAGAAACTTTTGATTGTTTTGATTTTTGAGTCTTGACGTTGTTTCTCAATGTGATATAGACTGACCACAAGATGTTTCAGTTGGTCCTCTCTTTCTATTTAATCATTTGTCTTCTTCATGGTGTAAGTGTCAATATGTTATAATCCAACATGAAGTGTGGTTCAAATGAAGTTGAACCAAATGTTGACCATGATGGCTATGATCATGATGAAGATAAATATGAATATTAAATCTAAAATATGGCTTGTAATTTGAATTTTCATTGTGAATGAAGAAACTATAGATTCAAGTTGACTCATTCTATGTATCATAGCTTGGTGAGAGTTCTTAGGAGAAAGACAAGATGTCAGTGGGAGATGGAGAAACCAATATCAGAACACCACTTGAAGCCTTGCAATGTTGAGAGTGGGATAAAAGCTACACTTGAGACCCTATATAAGGAACAAACTTATTGAGCTTCACTTTGTTTCAAGAATAGTTTTATATTCTGTACTGAATAGGGCCAACCACATGAAGGTGGAAGCTCATTTGGCCCCACCCCCCCTAACATCACTCTAAATTCCCCGTTAACATCTAACATTCATTCATTATTTCATTCATTAATAAAATGTAACATTCATTAATTATCACACGATAACATTCATTCACACATTAATAAAATGTGACATTCATTAATTATCACACGATAACATTCATTAACACATTATAAAATTTATGAACATTCACTACCACATAATTAAATTCATTGGCATATAAAAATCAGTGATTATCAATTAAGGTGCATAGATGACAATCATTTATTTTTTTTCTTTTGATTTCTAGTTTTTAAGATATAATTATTAGATGAGTATCGATATCATCATCATGATCATCTACCCTCTCATTAGATCTCAATGGATGCCTACTTCTCTGTTGATGCAAAGGGGGCTCATCTGCAATAACATATAAAAGAGTTAAATTAAAAACATTTTATTATAATTAAAAACATTTTAAACATTTTAAAGTATTTCAGTGCTTTATAGGCCATAATCGTATAGCTCTTTACTTGATCTAGTCACATCATCAACATCAAGGTCAGTTTGTCAATCCATGAGACTATGTGGGATGCTTATGAAAGAAGTCTGGGTACCTACATATGTAATTCAATTATCTAATGTTAGCTAAAAAACTCATGATACATATACTCAAAACCACATAGTAAGTACATCATGAATTAATTAGATTAAGCATTGATTGCATAACTGCACATTGCTATCAAGAAATCAATATTAAATAGATTAAGCAGTGATCACGTAACTGTACATTTCATTCATGTCATTCATCTTCTTCTTCATCCAACTAATCACCATGATCATCATTGACGTCGACATCATCACCACCACTGTCATTGTCTTCGTCTTCATCATCGTCGTCGTCATCGACATCAGCATTAGCATCATCATCATCATCATCATCATCATCATCATCATCAGCAACATCATCAGCAACATCATCATCATCATCATCATTAGTAGCATCATTAGTAGCATCATCAGTGGCATCATCATTGTCATCATCTTCTTCTTCTTCAAGAAAAGTTGTGTTAGGAACATCATCGACTAACTATTGTTCGTGATCATCATCTACATCATCTTCTAGTTGTTCACAATCTTCTTCCATCACATTATACCTCATCGGTCTTCCTCTTGGATCATGTCTAACAACAAACGACCAACCCGATTTATGTGGAACCTCTAAGTAAAATACCTGCTCACATTGGCTTAGAAGAACATAGGGTTCATCCCCAACTGGCTCAAACCACCTTGTATTAATCATTGGAAATCCATTGTCATGTTCAATAACAGTTCTATCAGGATCATTTTGATTAAGTCGTAGCCTATACCATCTGACAATGAAGAGAACTAATTTGAAGGAATTAAAGTCACACTCAAGTATATCATCCAAAATGCCATAGTATCAATTTTCAGACTCTCGAGGATGTAAGTCATTTCTAGATGAAATATTAGTCACCTGAAAGACTGCACTTATCCCAGAATCACAAGTTTTCTTTGTGTCATCCAACTTTTTGATGCGAAATTTATGACCATTGCAAAACATAGCCTTGTGGTGTTTGACCTGCAAAAATATGTAAAACATGTATAAATTAATGCATCGAGAGTTCATAAACGTATGAGTGATTAACAAATTTATATGTACCTGGAAATATTTTAAACCATGTGCTAAATCTATTTCCCTTTGGGTAACATTTGGATCTCCGTTACAATGAGCTTCATTAACCAATGAAGACACAACTTCCCATGTTAATGTGCGACCTAAATGATGACATCATTCAATCTATTTCATCATCCAATCTTGATTGTTTGCAATATACAAATGTATTGCATCCCACTCTCGAGTAGCTGTACAAAAAATAAATAGATGACTTACAACCAATTAATTTTGAAGATTAAGAATTAATTAACAGCTACAATAACATCTTATAATTTATTACCTCTCACTTTCCTCATTCTGCCTTCCCCCACCAAGTACTCCCCTTCAAATTTTCTAATCGTGTTGAGATCCCAAATGCAATCTATATGGATCTTTGCTGCAAGCTTAGGAAGATATTTAGTAACATACACCATAGTCTAGTATACCATATATCCCTCCACCATAGAACCCTCAGGACGTGCTCTTTGCTGAACCAAAGCCTTCAAAAATTTCAAGTGCCTCTCAACCATCCACATTGACTGAGTGTGTACGAGTCCACACATTTCAATCTCCTCAACTTGGTGTATGAGGTAGTGTTCTTGTGCATTGAAAAAGGTTGAAGGTAGACATTTTTGCATTTCACACATTAGAAGAGGAATTCTTCTCTTCCAGTATTTTATATTTGCTCTATAAATTTCTTTAGATGACAACCACCTACAAGACATTCAAGACACAAAAATATATAAACGTGAGACTTTACAATATATATATACAACAAATTGAACAGATATCATTGCTTACCTCATGTATTTTCCAAGATCATATATCACTTGTTTGATGTTATTGTTGAAGTTCTTTGGGAGAGATAGGGGTAGCACGTACTGCAACAATTATAAAAATAAGCATGTCATTCTTTTCTCATATAATACAATGAGAAGTACACGCAGTTTACAAATATATTGTAAATACAAAAGAACATGACTTACCTTGATGAAGGTATGCCAATCATGCATTTTCAACCCTGGCCCAAATTCACCTTTCTTTGATATGGTACTGCTTATGTTTGTAGCAAATCCTGTGGGAAATCAAATTTTTTGTATGACTTCTTTTATGGCATCACCTTGTTGTTCTGTTAATAACCAAGGAAGGGCACTTATATTAATCCATTCTCCATTTCTATTTGATTCAATGAAATTTTTCATTGCATGATTGGATTCATGAATGTCGCTACAAATTTTGACAATTTTTTCTTTGTCACGCCTTCCATCCAATATCTTCCTCAATGTCTCTGTTACATTCTTTCCAATATGCATAGTATCAAACAAATGCACATCAAGCAGCTGCTCATAGTAGGGAAACCTACTAAATTATCTGAGATAACTCTTTAGTCCCTTTGGAAGGTGCTCAGTAGTGTTGCCTTGATGACATTCACAATCATCAATCACATAATCAGCAAACAAAACACAATAAAAATATATAAATTCCAAACATAAACCGTTAGGTAGAATGGTAGTACCTTGATGATTAATTCTATTATATTCCAACTTCCATAAGTGAGGTGTCATTCTCCGTGGCTTAGATGTAGTCTCTTCTTTCCCATTGAAAAGATATTTTTTGGTAATTCGATAGTTATGATTTTTGTGGAGAAAGTACCTATACTCATCAAACACCTGCTTTCCTAAACTTTTTGAATAACGAGATTTCATCTTTGGACCACAAACTGGACATGCAAATTTTCCCTTTGTTTAAAGACCTACAAGGCAATGATACAATTGGATTAAATATGTTAATTTTTATTTTTAGAATTATCATGTGCAACTTGAATTCACCATAACATACTAGAAAAATGTGTTAACCCTGGGGCATCATGTATTGTCCATACAAGCATTGCATGGAATTGAAATTGTTTGTCTCCTATTGGTCTAGAGATGTCATACATAGTGACGCCTTTCCATAACTCCACCAACTCGTCGATAAGAGGCTCAATATAAACATTCATATCTTTAACTTGGTATTTACCTGGTTGAATGAACAACATTACATAATTATTGTGACCATTTTACTACAAGATTTATATTTACATGTAGATAACTATTAAATGATCAAATACTTGGAACAATCATTGCCAACATAATGTGCTCCCTCTTTATTGACATCCATGGAGGAATGTTATTGTTGATGACAAAAATAGGCCAAACAGTGCAAACAGATCTTAGCTCTCCAAATGGATTGACACCATCCACTGCCACTGAAAGCTTGAGATTTCAAGGTTCTTCGATAAAGTGTGGCCACTTTTCCTCTATGTCCTTAAATATAGAACCATCCACAGGCATTTGAATAATGTCATCTTGAGTCCTATTGCGTGCATGGTAATCCATAAATTGTGCCAAGCTATTACACCTAAATAATCTTTTCAAATGTGGTATAATGGGGATGTAACGAAGAACCTTGTGAGGCACCTTTTTTGTTATTTAATCTATTTGATATCTACTCGTATGACATTCAGGGCATTTTGTTGCAAATTCATGTTCTTTATGATAAATAATATGATCATTGGGACAAGCATCTATTGTTTGATACTCTATTCCAATATCTTTCATAGTGGCACATAATTCTCGGTATGAGTGAGGGAGAATATTCGATGGTGGTAACAAGAACTCACCTATCAATCTATAGAAAAAAATATATGTTGTTAATACTAACAATATGTATGGTACATGTTTCACCATTTAATTACTATAATGACATATATGACATACCATAGCATACGTGACATTGCTGTGTTGGATAAACCATTCATAACCTTCAAGTTCAACAACAACAATACAATAGAGAGAAGAGTTGTTTGGGAGCCTTCATAAAGGGGCGTGACTGCCTTCTCAAGTAGAGGTATATCATGGATGACATCAACATCATCCTGATCATCATCATCAATTGCGCCAATACCAAATGTGTCATGGATCAATGTATTAGTACCTTCATCTGGTGCATCATTGTCATCTTCCATGGGATCATAATCTTCAACTTCAATATTTGCACCTCCATGATCCTCCACTTCCAAAGCCATATTCTCAATATTCGCACCTCCATGGTCCATATCACGTACTCCCCTAGGGAGGTTGACCTATATTAAAATGAACACAAATAAACCATGATAATGATCTCCTCATCAGGTGTATTTCAAATATATATTAATTGTTAAATAAATATAATGAAAAACTTACCAATTCATGATAATCAAAGCCTCCTTCAATGTGACCAGTATCCCTACAATGTCTCTTAGCTATTTTGATTAGCAATCTTCTAATGTTTAAGCCCTTACAATTATTGCAGGGACAATAACATTTTCCATCACCTTTTCTTTTCAAGTTCAACCACAATTTATTGATTGCATCCCCATTACCTTCTTCACTTGGATTGTCTGACATGACGCTTCTTCACTTAGATTATCTATAACCTAATTATATATAGAAATTGAAAACTTAGTTATGAAATGATGTTGTAGTATAGTATACCAAATTGAAACACTTCTATTATTGTAGTCTTCCACCTCAAACTCTTTCCTATTGTGGCAAGAAAGAAAGATATTCAAATAATATAGTAGTTTGTAAATCAAAATAAAATGGAGGCAAGTTGTTGATTGAGGGTGCAAGGAACAACACCTGTCAGTACTTTTATCGAACTGTAAATTTCAATTTTGAACCATTCTGTGAATATAGAACATGGATGTAATCTTAGAAAATAACAAAATGTAGACACGACAGATTACTTATTTTGTTATTCTACATTACTTACTATTTGAGTGCACGTTCCACCTGCAACTTGATCAAGTCTTGTTTCATGCTTCAATTTTGTGTTAACTGTCCTATAGAAGTACACAATTTTGTATTTTCCCAATATGTTATTCAAAAAACAACAATAGAATAAAATACTTGTTGAGAAAGATCATCATAGGAGTATCAAAAACTTGAGATTTAAGGTAACACAACATTATAAGACTCTTACATTCAACCTTCAACTCATGCACCTAATAAATAGGAGAAAAAATAGATGAAATTGAAAAATTTAACTAATGAATTATGTTTTTCTTCTCATCTTAATCGGCCAAATTTATATGAGATTCTAAAGAAGGCCTCACTCTTAATCAGCCAAATCTTCTGATTGTCTTTTGATTGTCTAAATGCTTCTTTATTTGTCAACCAATTAATACATGCTACTATATAAGGAAGACAATCAGAAGATAATGAAGATTTGTCTGACAAAAATGAATACACTAAACTAAACCAATGACATGTTTACAAAAATTATCATAACTCACAAGCAAAACTAAAACAATGGCATGTTTATAACTCATTAAGAGTGAGGAATAGCTTGTGCAAGGGTGAAAGTAGTTTTGATCATTTTGGTCATGATTGTTCCTCTACACAGTCAGGAAATGTAACTGTCTAATGATTATATGTAATGTTGAATGGATTAAATGCTTTATTCTTGGTAGAAGTGAATGGAAGGAATAGTGTTGGTGTTAGGTTTCATTTATTATTGAATTCAATGGTTTCCAAGATGTGTTGAGGAGTTTGCTCCTTGTTTAATGTTAACTGTTCCTACACAATCCACTCATACAACAGTGAAATGCTATGTGGAAGGGATGGTTGATAGTTTTCCTTGAGGGAAGGGGGATTTTGAAAGACTTTTTATCATTGTATTGTGTATTTCTAATATGTTTGGATGCAGGGAAGACTAGGAGAATGAAGGATCACTCACCAATTACATGATAACCCGGTTTTGAAGGGTCACTAGTTGAGGGGACAGTCAAGGTCCCGATGATTGGGCCATTGGAGGACCCTATTTATTTGTATTAATTTCTATTCAAATTGGATGCATGGATTTCTTGTGAATTATCAACTGCTATGTATCCTGCAACTGCATCCGTAAATCTGCATATACTTCTCTACGGTTGTAAGCCACGTAGAGATCAAAATAGAGAAACTAAATCAAAATTGTTCTTTGTCCTATTTCTTTTTAACAAAGTCTCAACTATCAATGATACAATATACATTTGATGCCCTAAGCTATCAAATATACAAATGGCACCTACCTAGAAGCTCACAAGGAGAATGAAGGATCGCTCACTGATTGCATGATAACCCAGTTTTGAAGGGTCATTGGTTGAGGGGACAGTCAAGGTTCAGATGATTGGGCCATTGGAGGACCCTAGTTCTTTGTATTAATTGCTATTCAAATTGGATGCATGGATTTATTGTGAATTATCGGCTACTATGTATCCTGCAACTGCATCCGTAAATCTGCATATACTTCTCTAGGGTTGTAAGCCACTTAGGGATCAAAATAGAGAAACTAAATAAAAACCCAGTTTTGAAGGGTCAGTGGAAGAGGGGAATGAAGGATCACTCACTGATTACATGATAACCCCACCAAGCATTCTTTCCTTTAATTTTCCACAATATCTAAAAGTATGATCATTATTCTTTACTTTCTTCTATATGCTATTCTTTCTATGGTTTTGTTATCTCAGAAATATATCAAAAACATTGCATATGTGCATATAAAATTAAAATATTGTCCTTCAATTGTTCCACATTGAAGCATTTCCTCTTTGGAGTATTCTCTTCATTTGTACAATATCTGTCAAAAATTGTTCCCATATTTCTTCAAGATCTATTTTATTCTTTATATTGCAATTTTGATTAGATTTGACCTATAGTTGATTTCATTAGTATTTTATAACATATACTCCTAATGTGAAATGTGGAGAGAAAGAAAGAGACACACTAGGTATGAATTACACGATATACCCATCATCACTTAGCACTTAAATAATAAATTATGGACAGGGAACAACCCCCTAACCTCTGGATGTTTGTTTCATGTTGGCCTCTTATTATATGCAAAGGTAGGCCTGTCTTAATTAGGCTAACAACCACAGTGTAGGGGCCATAAATTATGGAACCCAAAATAGTGCACACTTGTATTAAATTAGGTTCAGTATACTACAAGGGAATGGAAACCATGCAATAGTGCCTCACGGGGATGGAAGAAACCCTTCACCAAGAAGATGGTTGTGTCTGCAATATTTACTAGAGGCAAAGAACATAATTTGGTTCCAGCAATTACTCCTAGAAGATAATGGCACCCACAAAACACTTGGAAAAGATAGCACTCACTATATCTTTTATCACTCTTTTAAAGTTGGGACAATAAATCTCAAAGATTGATCAACGAATTCTTGAACACAAAGAACCATTGACAGATATGATTCATGTGTACAATAGCAAACAACCAGTTGTTCCAATCATGATGTCCAATAATTATGTTAGAAAAAGCATCTACAAATCCCTTACACAACCATAATAGATTCAAACCATGACTATAAGAACCTAACAATGGGACTAACAAAGATACAGCCTAAACAAATCTTGATCATATTCCACCCTATTGTAAGGCCCAAGAAGTAACTCTATGTTAAAGCTACACATTCCTCTAGATGAAGCTCAAAGGTTAGGTAGCTGAAGCATAGCAATACTTGAATGAATATAGGAATAATTTGATGTACAATCATTTGCTAGCTTGGTTTGTGGGTTTTCCACATAATATTTTCCCTTTAACCACATTTATAGTTTGAGAAAATTAAAAAAAATTGTTTCAGATTTATATTATCCTTTTGAACTAGCACATTGCCATCAAAATGCATAATCATTGGTCATCTCAAGAAAATTCCTATTGATTAGTAGGATATCCTTATAAAAATTTGATGCATGAATTTCTTGTGAATTATCGACTGCTATGTATCCTGCAACTATGGAAGGAATAGTGTTGGTGTTAGGTTTCATTTATTATTGAATTCAGTGGTTTCCAAGATGTGTTGAGGAGTTTTCTCCTTGTTTAATGTTAATTGTTCCTGCACAATCCACTCATAAAATAGTGAAATGCTATGTGGAAGGGATGGTTGATAGTGTTCCTTGAGGGAAGAGGGATTGTGAAAGACTTGTTATCATTGTATTGTGTATTTCTAATATGTTTGGATGCAGGGCAGACCAGGAGAATGAAGGATCACTCACTGATTGCATGATAACCTGGTTTTGAAGGGTCATTGGTTGAGGGGACAGTCAAGGTCTGGATGATTGCGCCATTGGAGGACCCTATTTCTTTGTAGTAATTGCTATTCAAATTGGATGCATGGATTTCTTGTCAATTATCGGCTGCTATGTATCTTGCAATTGCATCTGTAAATCTCCATATACTTCTCTAGGGTTGTAAGCCACTTAGGGATCAAAATATAGAGACTAAATCAAAATCCTTCTTTGTCCTATTTCCTTTTAACAAAGTCTCAACTATCAATGATACAATATACATTTGATGCCCTAAGCTATCAAATATACAAATGGCACCTACCTAGAAACTCACCAGGAGAATGAAGGATCACTCACTGATTGCATGATAACCTAATTTTGAAGGGTCACTGGTTGAGGGGATAGTCAAGGTCTAGATGATTGGGCCATTGGAGGACCCTAGTTCTTTGTATTAATTGCTATTCAAATTAGCTGCATGGATTTATTGTGAATTATCGGCTACTATGTATCCTGCAACTGCATCCGTAAATCTGCATATACTTCTCTAGGGTTGTAAGCCACTTAGGGATCAAAATAGAGAAACTAAATAAAAATCATTCTTTGTCCTATTTCCTTGTTAAAAAGTATCAACTATCAATGATACAATACATTTGATGCCCTAAGCTATCAATACAAATGGCGCCTAGCTAGAAGCTCACGGGCTGTCCATTTGATAACCATAGTCAACATTTTAAAAAAATGGATATCCTTGAGCACAAGCACCAATAACATCAAATAATGGAGTTAAAGCACGGGCTAGGGCACGACACCAGTAGAATGTGGTCATTTCAATGACAACAATTTACAATGGCATCATTAAACATATATGCTAGTAATATCAACAAACGTGAATCCAAACATTTGAATACAGTGAATCGATATCCTTGAGCACAAGCACCAATAACATCAAATAATAGAGATAAAGCACTAGCTACGGCACAACACCAGTAGAATGCCATCATTTCAGAGAGCATTCATGATCAAATAAAATGAAATGCATTCGAATATGATGCCAGAGGCTCGAAAGATGAAGAAATCACATACCTTCTCCCGTGCTCAGCTTTCACTCCTTTTCTCCCGCTCCCTCTATCCAATCAAAATAAAAATGATGAGGCCATTTCACTTTTTTTTTAATCTATACTCTAAATCTGTCAGAATTTTGATGGTCAATTAAACACCCATCGAAATACCGGCATCATCGGGGCCTATTACAAAAAAAAAACACCAAATTCGAAATAAAAAGTTACCCGTCGGAAACTTCTGTCAAAATTTGGCCCCAAATGTAGTAGTGTCTTATCAACACCAAAATGTCCAGTCAAACCACTACTATGTTTCTCCTTTATCAAATTAGTTCTCATTGCTCCTCTCGGTATACACAACTAAATACCTTTAAATAACATACCTCCTTGCATAAAATATTCATCCCATTTAGTACTCTGTTGATCTTGAATAGGTTCTCTACACTTTCTCCATGGCTTAGAAAAATTAGGATCAAATTCATAAGAATCTCTCATGTCATCAAAGCCTAGAACTCCAATTTTCATCTCGGTCATCAAGGATCTTCTTCTACTCAATGCATCAGCAAATCAGTTAGTGACTCCACTCTTATGCTTTATCACAAATGTATAACTCTATAAATACTCAACCCATTTCATATGTCTCTGATTGCACTTATTCTAACTACCCAAATACTGTAAAGCTTTATGATCAGTATACAACACAAATTCACTCAGCATCAAATAATGGCTCCATTTCTTCATTGCTTGAACAATAGCATAGAATTATTGATCATACACAGAATATTTCCTTTTTGTATCATTCAACTTTTCACTAAAGAAAGCAACAAGTTTACCTTCTTGACTCAACACGGCTCCAATTGCACTTCCACTTGCATCACATTCCACTTGAAATACCTTATTGAAATTAGGCAATGCCAAAATGGGAAATTCAACAACCTTTTTCTTCAGAGTATCAAAACTTTTATCAGCTCCATGTGTCCACTTGAATTCTCTTTTGTCTCCTCTCATAGTTTCAGTCATAGCATTACAAATTGAATTGAAATTCCTTATGAAATTTTGGTAAAAAATTGCCAAACCATGAAATGATCTTACCTCACTAGCATTCCTAGGTGTAGGCCAAGTCAGAATAGCTTCAACCTTTTCAGGATTCATTTTCAAACCATCAACTGAAATCACAAATCCCAAATACACAATCTCCTCTTTCATGAATGAACACTTTTTCAGATTTATCAGCAACTTTTCTTATTTCAATCTCTGCAAAACTTGTCTAACATGTAACAAATATTCTTCTATGGTCTTACTGAATATCAGAATATCATCAAGATATACAATCACAAACTTACCTAAGAATTTCTTCAAAACTTCACTCATCAACCTCATAAAAGTACTCAGTGCATTAGTTAAACCAAAGGGCATAACTAACCACTCATACAAACCTTCTTTTGTCTTGAAAGAAGTCTTCCATTCATCACCCTATTTTATTTTGATCTGATGATACCTACTTTTCAATTCAATTTTAGTAAAATAATTTTTTCTAGTCAAACTATCCATTATATCATCCATTCTCGGTATAGGAAACCTATACTTCACTATTATCTTGTTGATTTCTCTAGAATCAGTACACATTCACCATTCTCAATTCTTGTTAGGTGCCAGTATTGTAGGTACTACATAGGGACTCAAAATTTATCTGATCAAACCTTTCTACAATAATTCTTGAATCTGTCGGTTCAATTCCTAATTCTCGGTAGGTGTCAACTGATGAGGTGCCTTATTTGGTAAACTAGCTCCAGGGATAAGATCCATGCAATGATCAATGCTTCTCTTTGGTGGCAAACCATTAGGTACATTATCAGAAATAATTTCACTATATTCGGTGAGTAACTTATCAATCTCCTCAGGGACATTATCCTCAGTTTTCTTACTTGGTTTGTTAGGAATTACAACAAAGCATACATCATTCTTCTCTAAATCCTTAACAAACTTTCTTCCTTCCATCAAGAAAACTTTCACAGATGTGCAAACATTACTAACAAGTTCTTCCATCAAAGGTAACAAGATTTTTCTTCTCCCATCAGCCCAAATAGTATACTTATGCAATCTCCCATCATATATAGCATGTCTATCATATTGCCAAGGTCTACCCAATAAAATATGACAACAATCCATAGGCATGATATCACACAACACCTTATCATAGTGCTTTCCAATTTTCAAATTCACATAACATTGTTCACTTACCAAGAATGTATGCTCATCCTTGATCCATGAAATATGATAGGGCTTCGGATGTTCCAACCTTTTCAACTGCAACTTTTTGACCATTTCCTCAGATGCCAGATTCTCCGAGCTACCACTGTCAATGATTACCTTCCAAACTTTGTCATAAAATCTACATCTAGTCTTAAACAAACTTTTCCTTACCAGATCTTCCTTTTTACCTTCATTCCAAAGTGCTCTCCTTACCATCAAGTTATTTTATTTCTCAGGTTCATTTGGCAACTCTTCTTGCACCAAAGCATTTCTATTGTTACCAGCCTTCTTACTTGCATGTGTACACTCAAATGATCTATGTCCTTCTTCTCCAAAATTGTAACAAGTTGCTCAGAAACCACCTCTATTATAACCACCTCAGTAGTTACTATCTATGCCTCTAGATGAGCTTTATTCTTTCCACTCGGACTTGCCTTTATCCAGAGTTGTCTTTTCAGGTTCAGATCTACTATTTTCACCATGGGATCTACCTCTTCCTCTAGGTTATCTACCACCTCTACCTCTTTGTCTTTTCTCATGTCTCTTATTTAATTTCTCATTGGCTTTGAATGCAAATTGAAAAGCCTCTTCAATGTTCTCCAATTGACCAAATTGATTTCTTCTTGGATGGAAACTCTCAAACCATTCAAGTATCTAGCAATTCTTTCCACATCATCTTCATCATGTCCAGATCTGATATCTAATCTATAGAATTCCTCAGTATATTCCTTTACCGAGCTATCTTTTTGCCTTAAACTTTGCATTCGCCTAACTAGGTTAATCTGATAATCACAAGGTAAGAACTTTCCTTTCAATTTATTCACCATTTTGCTCCATACCTTGATTTTTTCTTTGCCTTTCCTCTTTCTGTCCAATTGCAGATGCTCCCACCACAAGGATGCATGACTTTCAACTTTGTGCTTGTAATTTTCACCTTCTTTTCTTTAGGTACATTTTCATCCTCAAAGCACTTTTCCATCTCAGTGATCCAGTCCATGAATTCATCTGAATCCAATTTTCCACCATACTTAGGAGGATTAAAGTGTGGTGTATACTTCAAACTTGTCAAAGCCTTCAAGAATCTTTCCTCACCCTGATCCATCAAAGGTGCAGGTTCTACATCACCTTGTTCTACCTCAATTTCATCATCACTAACATCTTCAAGATGTCTTCCTCTTCTTTGGGCTGTTTCAATAGTTTCAAGTCTAGCAGCAAGTTGTATAAACATGTCTGCCAATCCTGGATCCACATCTTGCCTCCCATGAACCATCTTGAAAACCCTCTGCAATTGCAGATCAGATCACAATCTGCTACCCCACAAAAAACCAACTAGGGCTTCACAAGAAGGAACCTTCAAACCTAGATTCACAAACCTAGATCCAGATCTCACCTCGCTCTGATACCACCTAATGCAAGGGAGGCATGGGGAGAGGGGCCAAAGGCACACCCTAACCAAATCCACCTTGTAGAACAACATGCGGAAGAAAAAACACACAACAGTGAGAGAGAGAATGCAGATCCTTTCATATATTATTCTCAAATTGATTCATACATGTCAGGTTGTAAGGCCTTCCCGATTTTGGCCAGATATTACAATCAAGTATAGAAGTCCTCAAACATGTGAGGATCTATAAAAATCCTCTAAAATTATATCTACTATCCAGACTCTCCTAAAACTCTAACCAAACAACTGCATTTATACAAGAGGCTACCGAGCCAAGTCAGCCTTCAGATCCACAATCAATGGAAGGGATGACCAGATCTAGGTCCACACGTTTCCCAATGATGGATACCAACATTAAATCTATGACCCAAATTAAATGCATAAGTCAGCCTCAAAAGAAATCCAAGACAAACAACTTGGTGAGAAAAGAAACTGAGCGCCAAAGAAATTCACCGAGCGCCAAAGAGATAACCGACCAACATCGGTGAACAAAGGAAACCGAGCAACACTGAACCACTCGGTCAAAGTAGGAACCAAACAACATAGAAAAACTCAAATATGTTTTGGTGACACGGGATTGCCAAGGACCTGAGATGCTCCTTCATCACAAGTTGAAGAAGGCATTGTATGGGCTGAAGCAAGCTCCAAGGGCTTAGTATGCAAGGTTAGACAAATAATTACTTCGGTTTGGATTTAGAAAATGTAATGTTGATAGTAATTTGTATTTAAGAACTAGTGAAGATGGAGTTTTGATAATAGAAGTCTTTGTTGATGATATTACCTTTGGAGGCAATGATGATTTATGTGAGAAATTTTCTAAAGAGATGGAAAATGAATTTGAGATGTCCATGATAGGCGAACTAAAATTATTTCTTGGATTGCAAATAAATCAAAGTAAGAATGGCATTTTTATTTCTCAAACTAAATATCTTAAAGAAATGTTGAAAAAGTTTGGAATGGAAGACTGTAAACCAGTTTGTACACCCATGGTGACTGGTAATAAGATGACAATTGATGATGAATCAAAGTGTGTTTTTCAAACCAAGTACAGATCAATGGTTGGAGGATTACAATATCTGACTCACACCAGACCATGTATTGCTAATGTTGTTGGGACTATGGCTAGATATCAGGCAGAACTGAAAGAGACACACCTAGTTGTTGTAAAAAGGATATTGAAATATATCAAATGAAAAATAGTCTATGGCTTATGGTATGATAGAAATGATAGCTTTGAACTTCATGCTTATACTGATGTTGATTGGGCATGAAATATTGATGACAGGAAGAGTACTAGTGGTGGTGCATTTTTCCTTGGGAAAAATTTAGTTTCATGGCTTAGTAAGAAGCAAGATGGTATAGCTCAATCTACGGTTGAATCAGAGTATGTTGTTGTTGCTATTAATTGAACTCAAATTGTTTGGATGAAACAAATGCTAAAGGATATTGGAATAAATTTTGATGAGCTTGTGGTTATCAACTGTGATAATATCAGTACAGTGAATATGTCAAAGAATCCAGTGATGTATTCTAAAAGTAAACATATTTCTATCAAGTGTCACTTCTTGAGAGACAAAGTGGCAAAGAAGGAAATAAAGTTGGAGTATATTAGTACAAAGGAACATATTGTAGACATCTTTACAAAGCCATTGCCAAAAGATACCTTTGAATATCTTAGAGGTATGCTTGGGGTTCAGGTCCCTCCTAGTCAGAATTAATTGATGCAGGGATGCATCAATCCATAGGTTTTTCAGAGCCTTATCATATTCTAGACTTGATGTAGGGATCTACTCCTTAGGGGGAGTGATCATTGAAGAAAGTTGAGAAGAACAGTTGATAACTTATGGCACCCTTTTCCATTGTTGTCAAAGGGGGAGTGTTGCAATGAGAAAATCCCTACTGTATGGGGAGATTGTATGGAGGTGTACTATGAGAGTACTGTTTGGTTACAAAACTTTGGATTGATAAAAATTTGGGTTAATAAATTTTCCCATATGTTGACATCAATGCCAAAGAGGGAGATTTTTGGATATTGCTAATGTATTGAGGAAATGTTTGATATATTTAATATGTTTAATCACTACGTTGAGTGATGTTGGACTTTTTTTTGTTGTCATTAGTGTTTTGTCACTGATGTCAACATATGTTTCTATGAAGAGTACAAGCTAGTTACTATAGTGTACAGACACTGTATGGATATTTTAGGACATGCGAAGCTAGATGTGAGTACATGATGATGTTGTAATCTTATATCCAAGATCGCATCATGTAATGTTGCATATTGGATGAATTACAGATGTTTTGGTGAAGACTGGCTACTGGACAGTGACAATGGAATCTGACAGAGTGGGTCTCTATGTTTCTGGTATATCTTACAAAAGGTATGGATTCAGTGTATGTGAGCTTAAGAGATGAAAGACAAGGTATTGAAGAATTTTTTTGGTCAGCGCAAGGTATAGAATGATGGATGATGTCAGTTGTGGCGTGTGATCTGGAGAATACTTATTTGTGAGCCGACTTCAGAGATGTAGCATGCATTTTGTTTGGTGAATGTAAATTAAGGATGTCAGTCCTTAATTGTTATAATTTAATCATTGTATACTTGTTTCAGATATTGTGTGTATCTTAGCAAGGGTTTATGTAATTGTTTATATATTAGGAAAGCCTAATCGGCTGACCTAATCATGTAGAATGTAATAGGATATATATGTAAGATCTTTTCTTTGGAAAAGATATGGTGAGAATGTATGTGATATAAAGGAGATTGTGAAAGCTTTGAGCTTGTGTCTATTAGATATAGAGCAAAGGATTATTAGTGTACTTCATTGGAACTGATCAATAAAAGATAGTTGTTGTCGAACAGTTCAAAAGATTTTGTATTTCTTCATACACACTTGTGTTGTGAGCTATGAGTTTTGAAGGTGGATTTAACCTTCTTTGGACAGTGAGCCCACCCTTCTTTCTTGACTCCTAACAGGGTCTATCATCTAACAAGGACTATGTACTGTAATGTTTCAATAAGCTCCTAATAAGGATAGATTTTCTAACAAGGATATTATACTCTCAGTACATCATTTGTGGGTGCTAATTCCCACCAAGATTTTTACCTTTAATGGGATTTCTCTAACACCAAAATATTGTGTTGGCATTCATTGTGTTCATTGGATTTGATATTGTGTCTATTCAAAGTTTAAATTTTAATATTCTATACTGATTCACCCCCCCCCCCCTCAGTTTTATTGTGGACTGTTATTCCTAACAGATATTCCACCCATCCTTATCACTGAGTTATCATGCTAACTATTGGTTATATTATATCCAATCAAAATAATTTTGTATCAATTGAACCTTAGAGTATGGTGGAGCCTAGATGTTGATAGAGTCAAATCATGAAGGAGAGTTTTCATGAGATAAATGTGAATGAAATACCCATAGGCCAAAATTAGAGGTTTTACTAGATAAGATTGAATCCCTTAAATTTCAAAGATTTTTTTTCTACCATGGATCTGATACCATGTTAATATTTTCATATTTCTATCTAGGATTTAACAATCTATAGATGTTCTTCTAAAACCAAACATGATAATGTAAAAACATGAAAGATAGAACCTGGTTTTGTAGTCCTCGTTGATGCCTTCAAGTAGCTTCTAAATTTTCTTCTACTCACTCCTCAAGATAGCTCTAGTTCTCTCCTCAAGACTACCCTAGATTGCTTCTTAAGTATGCTCTATTTAGGTCTGTTGTAGGGTTTAGGTATGTTTCCTTTAATTACCAATATGGTGCTATAATAATAATTATTGTGGATCAAATTGAAAGAAGATTGAAGACTGATGTTGACTGCTTCTTAGATGCAAAATTAAGGTAGTATGGTATGTCTTTGATACACCTTAACTCACACCAAGACTCACCTTATATATGCTAGAAAGAGGTGGCACTTAGCAAGGAGAGGGCCGACTTTCTCATGCAAACCAGCACTAAAAATTATCCTTTATTGTGCCAGTTGGTCTTCACAAGACTAGCCGACTTTCTTGGAGAATTTAATGTTCATCTTCCCTTAAGTAAGTCATCCCATATATAGGATATAAAGTCATCCCTCTTGCTAAGAAATAAGGATATTTCCTTAGAGTTATTTATGAGATACATTATAGTTATTAATTCCAACATTTGATCTTTCTAAAAAGGCCATAAATACCAACAACTATGACATGTGTCGCTTAATCATTTGACATTAGAACTTCAGCTGGGGACCCAAAATTGAGCTTATTAGTTATTACATTTATTAAATGTTTATTTTTACTTTTACTCCACTCTAGATTTTAATTATACTTAGTTTCAAGTGTTAAATCATGACACGTTCCTCATTTCTAGGGGACATTTGCAAAATGAGGTGACCGCTCCCCAAATTTGCCCAAAGTACACCTTGGGTCATTGATCTATGCTCATCCAACAGTCATTGGTATTCACTGTTAGGCATCATGAGTCCTATTCACTTTTGGCTTGTTAGTAGTCACCTAGTTACCTCACACATCATCATCAAATGACACTAACCATGTGAGTAGACACATTTCATGATTCCAGAATAGGTTTGCAAAAATGGGGTTTCATTTCCCTTTCGGCCTGAAATAAATCATACATCGTTGATATGTGCTCATCCAATGATTGTTGGTAGTCAATATCAGGTGTTGCGGATCCCATTCATTTTTTCTTTGTCGTTAGTCACACGTCATCATCAAATGACACAAACCTAAGTGGACACGCGTTATGATTCTAGAAGAGTTTTGCAAAAAATGGGTTTTATTTCTCCTTCGGTCTGAAATACACCATACATCGTAAATTTATTAAATTTAAATTAAATTATTTTTCATTTACACTAAATTATAAATTTCTAAAACAATGAACACCAAATAATTTACAATTTTACATTGAGTTTATAATTTATTATTATTATTTTTTTTATGGGTAAGCACTTTTGACTGGAGCATTCAACCAGTAGGGTCACATTAATGGGGATCCCATCCCAAAGAAGAGGTTGCTGAGGCATCGACGCCTCCTAGATACCTCCATATTTATAATGCCTCACTACACACCTTATCTCTCCAAGACAATGTGGCTGTCAAGGCATTGGTGCCTCCTAGATACACCTGTGTTTCTAATGCCATCCTACTCTCCTTATCTCTCCAAGCCTAATCCACCTTATGCTTCCCACCTCCCACGCCACCAAGCAACTCCATATCTCACCAAGTCTCCCAAGATCGAGCCTAGGAGAGCGCCAGCGCTGGAGCCAACGAACTGAGCGTCTCCAAGCTAGCAGGTGCATAGTGATGTGAGTGTGGCTAGTGAACAGTGGCACCTATGTCTCCTTCTGCGCATCCGCATGCAACCACCAATCCACAAGCATCTCCAACCTCGAGCATCGGCAGCAACCTCCAATCCACAAGCAACGACTAGTTTTGTCGCAGGGAACAGAGAACATTGCAAGCGCGCTCGCCAGGTCTCCGCTGTCCAGCATTGGGTGGGAGTCAAACATGAGACTACCCTCTCATCAAGGCATGTGACGACCGTCGCACTGCGGGGTGATCCCCATAATTTATTATTTTAATTATTTATTGTTTAAATTTTAATTTTTAAATAGTCTTAAGTTTGTATTTAAATAAATTAAACATATCAAATTAGTATTATATATGATCAATTATTAAACTTTATAATAAAAAAAGTTAATAACTTTATAACTTATAAGTTATAACTCTATATTTCGCATATTGATAATAGATGTGCAATTTAATTCAGTTTTAATAATTGATTGAAAGCAACTTTAATTTATGAAATAACGTTACAAAATATGATATTATGAAAAAAAATTGAAGCAATTTGATAGGTTGAAATTAAATTATTTAATTTAATAGGCTGAAAAATTAAATTGTTACAATTTTCAATGAAAATTGAAATTTCATTATTTAATTACTCAAAATTGTATAAATATTTAACAATTAATTATATATTGAGTAATATTTAACTTTGACTTTAACATTGAATTCACTTATCAATATTAATTTAATTATTTCTATTTATATTATAATCAAAATCACTCATCGATATGACACATTGACATATATTTTATCAATATAGACCACATACTTTTTATAATTATTTTTTAATTTGATGACATTGATCTGAATTAATTACTAAACAATAATAAAATCATTTTAAATGTTAAAAATAGCAACTTGCTTTGTCCCTGGACTAATAAAGAAACCTAATCATCTTAAAAACTTGAAAAATGTCCATTCGTATAGAAAGCATATTAAAAAATATTTTTCAAATAATAAACTGCTTCAAAGTTAATAAAAACCTCATTATATCGACTCTTTATTTCAAAAAACAATTAATCACTATATATGTTAATTGGAGAAGTCTATGCAATGTGGTGGATAGAGTAACAATTTATAGAAAATTTATATTTAATTTCTTCAATTCAATACATGACACATTTATATTTATATCGATAATTATTTGGGTAAAAATTTCATACAATTACTTTGATTAATGGTTATCTTAATTTAGGAATTCTGACGATAATTGAGAAGGCAATGACATAGACAATATTCAAATTTAAAAATGGAAATACCATTGCTTCCTTATTTCTACTAAAAGTTGAAACATACTTAAATGTCTAATACACAGATAAAGCAACTAATTAAATTATTGCAATCACAGAGAAGTCTAAGAATCATTTTTTGTACCCATAAAATGCAAATTGAAACGAACTTGTAAAATTTTCATTATTTTTTTTTTCATAAAATTACATTGTAGAGTAAAAAGAAAAACCTACTAGGTCACTCACAGTAGACCAGTAATGAAACTGAAATCGTTAAATCCATAAAAGGCAAATTGAAATGAAGTTGCAAAATTTCCATTATGTTCTAAAAATTTACAATTGTCGTAGTCTCTCTAAAATAATTTTAAAAAAATGAGGGGGTTAAGGGTTGCAACTTGCTAGGTACTTACTACTAGCCCAAAAAAAAAAAAATTCTACTATTACTAGGGCACTGGCAATGGACCAGTGCTATGATGGTATCGGTAAAAAAAAAATAGAGAAACTTTGCATGTCAAAACACCAGGGGCACGCCATAGGGACACAGTGACAGGAATGGGTAAACTAGGGAACTTTATCTTCCCCTTCATCTGAGTAGAATTCTAGAGAGAGGATAATCTCTAAGAATTATTCAAGCCATGTGTAGTCTAGCTCCTCAAATTCATCAAGGAGAAATCATTTGCGGAGAAAATCCCTCCCAAGTCGCACCCATTTCCTGTGTCGTGTCAATTGCTCTGCATTCTAGTTCAACAGAAAGGGTTGTATGGCCACATTTCTGCCCAACTAGAGAAGGTTGGGTATATCTCTTGCCCAAGGGATCCCCACACCTAATTCTATGAAAACAACAATAGGGACATCATCCACTAGGAATTTCTCTTTAAAAACCTTCTTCAATAGCATCAACATTTTGACCTTCTCTCCTCCAAGGTCGAGGAGAGATGCAAAAAACTAGGACGTAATGTCTGTGTAGATGCGATATCTGTCAACATTCTTAAGGAACTCTCAGCCCAATACCATCAACACAACAACATTTTTAAAAGTGCCAACCTCCCTACAAACTGAAGTGAGGGCTTCTTTTGAGACGCTCCCCAAAAAGGACTTTTGCTCCTCTAGGGATGTGCATCTCAAATGGACTACAGTAGTACATTTTAGCTTGTTTTTCGATGAGGTTTAGTCGATTATTAGACACCCATCGGTGGGCTAATCAACCATAATGGTCATTGGAGTTTTTTAGTCGATAATACGACACATGAAATCTTCATTGAAATTGAGACGTCAACAATGGTTGAATTATCGACGAAAATGACATTGAAATCATTGCTTCAACCTGGAAGAATTCCTAGCTATAATGTTTTTCTCTACGACCAATGTTGGTCGAAATTGCGACGTAAAATCATCGGAATAAATGTCGAATGTATAGCTTTCTTGTCGATATGTCTATTCTTTGTTGGTCAAAAAATGGACAGAATTTTTTATTTTTTTTAAATATATATATATTATTAAATTAAACACATCAATATTATGTCGTTGTTGTTTACTGTTTACAAATAGTCACACATTTTCTATTTTATTTCACACAAACATGTTCTTTCTTAAGCCCATCAACCTTTCAATAAAACTTTCCACTTCTAAAGATAGAAAGAATAAGCCTCACAATATTTCAATGACATTCATAGGAGATGACTAAGTAATCTACAGCTATGCCAAAATTAATACTTAAAGATTATATCTAAAACCAATCTCCCAATTTATTAGCCAGCAAGCTATTTGCCTTCTTCTTGTTTGTGGGGTTGATTTGTTAGGAAATGAGAAAGAGGGGAATGCTTTGAGGATTGAATGGGTTGTGGGAGAGTTTGGGAAAGGCTTTCTCGGACTGCCACTCTCTACCACCCGCCATTTCCACCTTAGCATTCCCATTTCTTGGGGATACTTCTCACCGTGTATGACAAGGTAGAGCTCTTTGTCCATTTCCAGTTGTACATCTTATTTCCTCAATCCTACATGCAATACATATTTAGTTCCACCAAACTTACTTTGAAATTACAACCTTTTAAGGATAGGAACAAAAAAATAATAGCAAACATAAACACAAGAAATACTAGATTTATGTGGAACAACTTGTAAAGGGAAAAACCATGGAAAAGATTGCTCTCAAATATATGCACACTGATTAAGGCAAGTTACAAGAAATAATAACTACCAAAGGGACTATGAAGAATGATAAGAGAGAATAGATCCACCACTAATGTCCAACCCACTCATTTTTTTCAATACTACAGAAACTAAGATAAAGATATTTGTGAAGATTTTATAGACGTAGGTTACTGAATCATCATCTCTGCACTGGTACTCAATCTGGAAACCCTCATATGTATATAGCCACTCTATAAAATCTCCACATCTAGAAAATCTCCACAAAAATCCCTTCTGGCCTCCACTGCATATACATCTTCTCAAAATTTAAAAACTCTGGTCCATCATTGATTCTCATCAATGTACCAATTTGGATAGTAAGTCTAATTTAATTTGTCTATGGACTGAGACCTTAAATTATTGAGCTTCTCTTTGTTTCAAGAAGAGTATAACATTCTCTACTTAACAAGGCCAACCACGTGAAGGTGGAAGCTCATCTGGCCCCTCCTAGGAGCCTCTTATGACCCTTTACGACATTTTAAGACCTCTAAGATGTATTCTTAGGGATCGTAAAGGGTCATAAGGGGTCCTGGGACACAACAGCTAAGAAACATAATTGTAGGCATCACGGTCACAATTTTTTGGAGACAACGTAATTGAGTTGTATACCCAAGTGATGGAGAGAAACTTCTGCACCTCCGATTCCAAGTTGACACTGTTGGATCTAAAGACCATAGATAAGGAATTGTATGGTAGAAAAATGACCACACTTCTATGAACCATTACATGCAAGGTTGCTCAAGAATGAGGCCTCACAAAGCGGCTCATAGCTCTCTATGCATGGAGTTGCAAGGGACTATGATGTATTTGCTCTCAGCTAGAGCTACAAGCTTGTGACCTTGCTAGTCAACCACACAATGAGAGATTCGAATGAGGACAAGGGCAATAGCGCCAATATCCTCAAGAATCACTATGAAAATGCAATGCAATGCAAACTAGTCTATGGAAATGAAAATGCAATGCAACTAAGCTATGAAATGGAAAGAACAAGTGTTACAAATCCTTCCTATTAAGCTATGTGAGTTAAATCTATTGCATCAAAGGAAACTAAGCTAGATGCCATGAAAGCTAAAATGCAAGAATGAAAGACTAAGAACAATAAGGTTTCCAAAAGCTCCAAAAGTCTCTAAGAATTCCTGCAACATAAGATTAGTATTCAAAACATGGGATCCTAAAATGAGAAGAGAGCTCTTCTTTTATAGGAAATGAGAAAGAATGGACCATGGAGATTAAGAGGCAAAAGGGCTTAATCAGCGGTGGAGGAAAATGGAAGCTTGATCCTTGTGCATAAATATCCTCCAATAGGAAAATGGGAGTTGACTTTATGTCCATATGAGACAAAAAGTGCTTTTTCTCTTTTTATAAAATAAGAATGATGCTTTATTTGTGCAACTTAGGATAAGAATAAAAGGTGGCGCTTTTTATTTATTAAAAGGGGAGGAAATATTCCTGTTGAATAAATAAAGGCTTAGGATAAAATGGTTAGCCCAAGGAAAATAATCGAAAATGATGAAAAGGATTTGATCAAGGAAATTGATATAATTGAAAAATGTTGATTTTTGAAAATATTGATTCAGGGATTTGATAAATTGAATAAATGGGGCCCAAAGTCTAGGCGACCATTTTTGGGTGCATACATGAATAAATTTAGAGAGCTGAGGAGGGCCATAATGACAAAAATAATATAGGACAAACCTCAAGTTAAATGAGTTGGCAACTACAAACATTTTAATAGATTTTTATTATTAAATAATGAAATTTGCATATACTAGTGTTCTAAGCCCCCTCATTACATAATTTATTATTGTAAGCCCCATCTAATGTACACATCTAGAAAATGGAACTACAACCTATTGGGATTGAGAGAAACCTTATAGAACAACAACAACTAGAAAGGATCACTTGCCAACATCTGTTGAATACATCTATTGGAGGACCTTGTATTCATGAGCTACAGATGTATTCAACAGATGTTGGCAAGCGATCCTTCCTAGCTACTGTTGTTCCATAAGGTTTGTCTTAATCCAAATAGGTTGTAGTTTCATTTTCTAGATGCGTAACTTAGAGGGGGCTTACAATAATAAATCATGTAATGAGGGGACTTAGAACACTAGTATATGAAAATTTCATTATTTAATAATAAAAATCTTTTAAAATGTTTGCAGTTGCCTCATTTAACTTGAGGTTTGTCTTGTATTATTTTGGTCAATATGGCCCTCCTTCGTTCTGTAAATTTATTCCTTATCTATGGTCTTTGGATCCCACAATGTCAACTTGGAATCGAAGGTGCAAAAGTTTCTCTCCATCGCTTGGGTATACAACTCAATTATGTTGTCTCCAAAAAATTGTGACCATGATGCCTACAATTATGTTTCTCATATATTGTGAAATCTACATTTATGTTTCTCAATTGTTGTGTTTATGTGCATGTTTATTATGTGTTTGGGAAGACATCTTTCTAGCCTGGGCCTGGATCCTTTGGCAATTAGCTTCATAATAATGTAGATGATAGATGATCAATTAGCTTCCTAAGAAAAATCCCAAGATCAAGCTAATTTAATTTGTCCATGGACTGAGACCTTAAATTATTGAGCTTCTCTTTGTTTCGAGAAGAGTATAACATTCTCTACTTAACAGGGCCAACCACGTGAAGGTGGAAGCTCATTTGGCCCCTCCTAGGAGCCTCTTATGACCCTTTATGACATTTTAAGACCTCTAAGATGTATTCTTGGGGATCGTAAATAGTCGTAAAGGGTCATAAGGGGTCTTGGGACACAACAGCTGAGAAACATAATTGTAGGCATCGTGGTCACATTTTTTTGGAGACAACGTAATTGAGTTGTATACCCAGATGATGGAGAGAAACTCCTACACCTCCGATTCCAAGTTGACCACATCTGTTGCTCATGAATACAAGGTCCTCCAATGGATGTATTCAATTTGGAATTGAAGGTGCAGAAGTTGCTCTCCATCGCTTGGTTATACAACTCAATTACGTTGTCTCCAAAAAATTGTGACCATGATGCCTACAATTATGTTTCTCAGCTATTGTGAAATCTACATTTATGTTTCTCAGCTGTCATGTTTATGTGCATTTTTTTATGTGTTTGGGAAGACATCTTTCTAGCCTGGGCCTGGATCCTTTGGAAATTAGCTTCATAATAATGTAGATGACAGATGAGCAATTAGCTTCCCAAGAAAAATCCCATAAATGAACTATGTGTACCCCAATTCCTGTGCCCTCTATCCGTACCCAAATGATATATTTGAAACAACAAGGATAAGGCTTAAAGACGTTAATTTTGCATCACTAGACAGATCTGTATATTTTATCCACAATGACCAAACTTCATAAAATATACAAACTTGTCTAGTGATCATATTGTGCTGAAGGTGGTGCTTAATGCTCTGCTACACTACAACAGCTGTGTAAAGATAAGTAGGCACCACCTTCAGCACAATATGATCACTAGACAGGTCTGTATGTTTTATGAAGTTTGGTCATTGTGGATAAAACATACAGATCTATCTAGTGATGCAAAATTAACTTATTTACGCCTTACCCTTGTTGTTTCAAATATGTCATTTAGATACAGAGGAATTGGGGTACACACAGTTCATTTATGAGATTTTTCTTGGGAAGCTAATTGCTCAGCTCTCATCTGCTTCATTTATTATCAAGCTCATTATTGAAGGATCCAAGCCCAGGCTAGAAAGATGTCTTCCCATTCTATTTAAGCCATATTCCTTGTTCTTGTCAAACTTCCTTGGTACAGTAGGCCTGCTCTTTGTAGTACTCTTCTTCAATCTGTGTTTGACGATAAGCATCTTCTTCTTCTTCCTAATTGCATCCAGAGCTTCCTTTTCATCAGGATTCAACTCCACTTCCCCCATCTCATCATCCTCATCCACTCATCCTGATTGATTGATCTCTCAAGGACCTTGTATTCAGCAGATGTTGGCAAGCGATCATTCTTAGTTGTTGTTTTATAAGGTTAGTTAGTAGTTACAGTCGGTTTATTAGAGTTAGGAGTTTATTTCAAAGACATCCACGTGAAGTGGAGTGGGTGTGGTCAAATTGATGTATCAAGAAACAAATGGAATAACCAAGAAAACACTATACATTAAATCATGTGATTGATAGCAGATTGGGGCTCACCCGAGCCATAAAAATGAAGAATTATTGTAAAAAAAGATGTAAACCATATATATGCACACTTGAGGCAAAGAGAAGTTATGCCATATCCATATTAAAATATTAGTTACAATATGAAAATACTAAACTGACTAATTCCTGAGCTCATCTCCGCATATGGTCACAACAAAGATATGCGATTACAATATAGAGAAGGCATCTTAAAAATATAATTTTGGCATTTGCCCTAGCCTGACACGTTTTGCACTCAAATCCTTCATTGCGGATAAGTGGAGATGGGTGGATAGACGCAGATGAGTTGTCATCAACCCAACTAAAGTATCTGTAGCCATTATTTCCCTGTGATGCCCAGTCTACATTAGTTCTTATAATATAATGAATAGTATTTACATTAGAAACATTAAATATATACACATTAGCAACCTTTTTTCTATTTGGGCAGCACCAAAATTATCGTCTAGGGTTGTTCAGTGTCCGTGAAGTCTTCAAAACACGCTGCCCACCACCACATTGACAGTTTGGCACATTGATAAGAGTCATCGAGCCTATATCAATAATGCACCGCACCATCGTTACTACATTTATTATTTTTATATGATTATTTTTATATGGAATACAACAAGGAGTCCCATCAGAAATATTAACCATTTACAATAATGAAAAGTAAACCTAAATCAAATAGCTCATTTTTTAATCAGCATGTGTAGTCTTTGTGTATATGAAAAATGAAAGAAATATCAACCTGAAATAAAATAGTGAACAAAATAGTATTCCACATAGAGTGAATGAAATATACCATCAAAAGATGGTGACAAAATCATGTCATGAAGCACAGACATAGGAAATAAAAAAGGGACAAAAGACAAGAAGTAAGAAAAATCATTACGACTATAGAAAAATCATTTATACTATAATAAAAAAAAGAAACACTCTTTGTCAATGATTTTCAAAATCATTAGGACTATAGAAAAATAATTAAGACTATACAAAATCAAATTTTAGAAATGGACGGTTCTAATGCTTTGCCATCACAAAAATTGAGCATTCATCATTTGGTATTGTGTATTCCATTTAAGTATGTCAACAATGTTCAAAATCCTATCACCAAGCATAGACAAGAAATAAGAAAAATCATTAGGACTATAGAAAAATCAAGTTCTAGAAATGGACGGTTCTGGTATTGCTTTGCCATTACAACAATTGAGCATTCATCATTTGGTACTTCTTGGTGTATTCAAGAACTTTGTTGTTTTTGTTGTTTGTGCAAGAACTTTGTTGTTTTTGTTGTTTGTGATACCAAAGGAGTAACTGGTATTGTGTAGACAGTGACTAGCTACATTGTTCCTAAAAAAAAATTACAAAACTGAACCAATGGTCCTTTTCTTTCTCATGATTTGGTCCTAGGTTAGGGGACTGGGAAATGACCAATAATGGTTTTAAATGACGTGTTGTTGGGTAAGCTCCCAATGATATGATTTTCACAATAGTACATGTGTTGTTGGGTGCACATAGATACAATCAAGATTTTATGAGCTGATTTTGGTTAGAATTCATTGAGGTTTGAAACAAAGGATAATTGTCATTGAAATAAGACTTGTCCATTACCAATATGAAATATTTTTGTTGATGGAAGCTAAGATATGTCACACTTAATACCAATGGAATTTCATGTTTGAAAGAGGAATAAATTAAAGTAGTCTTAATGAGACCTAAACCTTTAACAACGTATTAGGGGTTAGATTAAAGATTTAAGTCTAGTTGTTAGCAAATGCACAAAACTAATGGGCAACTATTTTGAAAGTTAGTTATAGGCATTTGCACACGTATAAAACTATGGCCCCATGTCCCATGTTCCATGGGATGGCATGCCTCCTCCAATGTTTATGTCATACACCCTGTGGTAGTCAGACCGTGTGTCGTGCCTGTGCAGAGAGTATTTATTACATAATTCTCAAAGATGATATAAAGATATTATATTTTATACTTAGCAAGATTTTAATACTAATATGCTTAGCAAGATCTTGCTAAGTATAAAATATAATCTTGATTATACATAATCTTGCTAAGCAAAAAAAAGAGGTGAATTTCATTTCTCATTTCATTATTTCATTTGCAAAGAAAAGAAGGGCAGGGTGCGCGCAAAGGAGATTTTTAGGGTTAGTAGTTGAAGGAAATTTGATGATAGCAATCAATGGAATTGTGAAAAGTTCATGTCGAAATTGGTGTTTTACCTTTATGTAGAGGAGGTTCAAGCCTTGAAAATGTATTTTACCAGAATAAGCTCTTTAATTTTCAATGGCTATTGAATTTAGATGCTAATTATTAGCAAATTAAGGTGTTTTACAAGAGTTTTCAGTGGTTGCATACTTAACTCCTTGAAGAACCTTGAAATTTTGAATTTTTTTTGGGTCGTTTATATATGGTTGGTTGGAATCTTATGTATTTTTATGTTCATGTAAAAAATTTAGTTTCATGTTAGATTATTTCAGATGAATCACGTAGACATATCAATATCAAAGCATAGAATATACTGTTTAGGCTTGTCATACATAAACAAATCAAAACATAGAATGTATTGTTCAAGCTTGCCCAGTTTTCAACTAAACAACTTACCAAACAAAACATAATACACTATTTAAACTTGTTCGATCTGTTTTAAACCTTCTCAATTTCTTTTTAATAGTTCTTTTAATCTATTTATGACAAGATCTATCAGATTTGCACAATTCATAGGTATAATAAATGCTTCTGAATATGATTGTGCGCAAACTTTTTTCTTCATCAATATTTCTGATTGTGATCCATTTATAACAGTTAATAATGGTTTTATGGCAACATGTCAAGTGAATACTTTAGATTAATACTTTATGATTAGAATGTTCAACATAATATTAGAGAAGTCTGCAAATTTGATTTAGACGTACTATTTTTTTTTAAATGATAGGAAGACCTCAAAGAATCACTATGATCATATCATTGACTAGCTATAAAAAAGAGAAAATAAGAGCTTATCAACATTCATAAAATTGATGGTTATTCAATAGTAACCATTTTCAAATAACAAAAAAGATAATCAATTGAGAATTGATGAATAATTTCAAACACAATTTTTTAAGCTCAAATGATTCACCACCAAATTTAACTTCTACATAAATGCAAGAAATTGATATTAACTTAAAGAGATTTTCAATATCATTACTCTAGGAAGGATTAATTTTTAGAGGTGAAAGAGGGAAAGCGAGTGGAGATAATATTTATAAATTCTTTTAAGCTATTTATAAGCTTAGATGTATAACAGTGATGACGCTTGGTTGGATTTTAACTACACAGGTGATTGTATTCTTTGAGGTTGGCATGTCAGTTTGTAGTTTTAGTTGGAGATTTGAAGTTGGGTGAATTGGAGCATCTCTTTATATCACCCACTTCTTCGAGACTATGCTGATTTTTTTCCTAGTGATACTATTGATTTACTTAAAATTACTCTCATTACTTTCTTGTCACATTCAATACCACTTCATTTTTTGTGTATCCTAATATCATCAATTTTTTGTTGTCAAGGCTTCCATTATCATTCATACTTGGGACTGGTTTTGTGACTTATTCACTATCTTTATCAAGAGTGTTTTTTCTATGTTGATAACTATATTTAAACTATAAGAAGGATCTTAACACAACCATTTTCTACATTTTCCTTGTAGGGCTATCCTTTGACTAGAATTAGGTATTTGTGACCAACATAAATGACTGTAACATGATCTCAGATGACTTCTCTTATCTTTAATGAACATAATCACTTCCTTCTCTGCTATCAATTATTATGTTTTCATACTTTCAATATCCCCATACTTATATAGATACCTCATTTATTTTCCTTGTCAATTTTTATGACAAGAGATTACCATAGGATGATTCTTCCAACTATCAATCTCCTTAAATGAAACTTGCAAAATCTTTAAGTAACATTGTTTCTCTCTCTCACCAGTATCAATAGCATACCTTTCTTTAATCAATTCCTAACTTCTAACAAGTATTACAATCTTGCTTATACTTCCTAGGTTACAGTCTCACAAACCTGTAAGACACTTCCAACTACCAAACATATAATACTCTGAATTTTACTACTTCTTGGTTAGTTTACAATAGTACTCTTCCCTGCAAATATTGATAGATTTAGCCATAATTACTTAGCATGGGTTTCCTACCGATCTCTGTTTCTATCTCAAATCCATAAGGCAATAGCAGCCAATCTTATCCAGTGCCTTCAACCGGTCTGAGGACACTCTAACCTAGTTGATCAAGTTAGGTTAGGGTTGGCTGGAATGGCTCGAAGGTTGGTGTTGAGATTGATGTTATTGTCTTCAATGACTGTCAAGGACCCTAAATTAGATAGTCTTCAAAACTAATACACTTTCAAACTATTGCTGCAAACATTCATTTCTTCCACTGGCTAAATACATGAATTGTGTTTTGCTTAGGGCATCGGCCTTGAAGCATTGGAACAGTCTTCCAGATTCTGAGTGTTTTGAATCTTTATGTACATCACCTTAACTTTCTTTCCATCCAATGGCATTGAATTCCCATGGAGGAGTCGCAAGTTAAGGTCTAAACTCCATAACAGAGCCAAGTCGAGATTTCTTCAAACTCGGCCTGTCAGGGAATTGACTATTTCACATAGAACTAAACAAACTCTAATCAAAATGAAACTCTAAAATGTAAATGCATAAAATTGAACTTGCTATGAAATCTAATTCATCTATTCCCTTCGCAGTAGATTGTGTATAATGGAAACACAAAAACTAATCAAATGAACACCAAACACCATGGATGCATCAAAAATGAACTTCAATACCCGTAAATGCATAAACGAATTTGCAGAGATATTAAGTCTATTTTTTCATTACAAGACCGATTGTGCTTATTCATTACAAGTCTATTTATTTATGCTTCCAAGGTAATCTCTTATTCAAAATAATGCTATCCATCAGGTATTAAATCTGTTGACAGGTTCCATGGGCAACAACTAATCTGATTCAGACCAAGGATAAAAGGATTACTTGTTGCCCATGGGACACAGATTTACTATTATTCTTTCCTGTAAGTCTATTGACAGAGATTTTCTTAGGGCATCGGCCTTGAAGTAGTGGAACCGTCTTCTAAATTCTGAGTGTTGGATGTATTAAAATACATTACCCTAATTTTGTTTTCATCCAATGGCATTGGGAATCCTAAGGAGAAGATGAAAATTAGGGTCATGACTTCATGACAGAGCCGAGAACAAGGGTTTTGAACATAACAGAACTTGCTATAATAGTCAAAATCTACTTATTCATTTCACGTTCAATTGTGTAAATCCAAATGCCACAATCCTATGCATAAACCCATAGATAGACACAGGATCTCAAACCCTTCATTATTTTTAACACCCAGAAATAAGAACATTTAAGGAAGCCCTTGTTCAATATATAGAAAAGCAAACAAGAATGCATGAATTAATAATCCTCTGCCACATACCTTATGTAAAGATTGAGCTCAAGCTCTTGCTGCTACCCCACAATGTCAAGTTGGGACATATCTCCTTCACGCATGCTGCCCTTCTTTTTTTTGCAAATGAAATAATGAAATGAGAAATGAAATTCTCTTTTTTTAACTTATGCCCATGTTTGTCAAAATTTTGACCACCACATAATTTGTCACTATTTCAACAAACACAGGCATAAATTTAAAAAAAACAAAGTTTTCCTTCTATAATCCGACCAAGCAAAACCTTCTTATTTTTTGGTCAAAAATTTTGGTATAAAAACTAGGTCAAATGTACTAGTGCTAGAGTGTCCATCTCCAATTCTCAATAGCCTAAAGACCTAAAAACCTAAACCTTAAAACCAGAGGCAGAATTTCAACCATCGACAGCTCTGACTCTTAATCTACCAAAAGAAAATTGAAGAAGAAAGAAGCTAGATCATCTATAAATAGCCCTTGATTGATACTTAGCAATTAATTATTCTTTCTATAATTGTATTAAATCAATTGTCCATTTGTCCCTAATCTTTCATGTAAATCTTTCTCATAAATGCATGTGTGTGAGAAATTTAAATCTATTGTCCTTAATCTTTCATATCTCCATGTAAATCTTTCCCATAAATTCATGCATGTCAGAAATTGGTAATATCGTCTGTAAGAATTTGGAAGTTGTGTATGTTGAGTGGATGATAGTTAAAGAATATCGCATGTCACTAACAAGGCATTTATTTCTTACCGAGTTACAAGTTGCACTATAGATCGTACAATAATATCCACCATCCACATAAACAACTAACCAATTGTAATCAAAAATCATGGTTATGGTGTAGGTTAAACTTTGGCACATGTCCTCATTCTGATGACTTCTTGGAGAACTTTGTTTCCTTCAAGAAATTGGGGCCGAAATTAAACTTCAGTCGTTAATCTAGGATCATCAAACGGTCTCAAATAATACATTTAACATTATAAAATGACATGTCAATGTGACTCTAGTTGTGCTTATCGATACCAATGTGTTGAGTCTGCAAACAAGTTGGCAGCAAATAAAGGCAATATTTGTTGAACGTGATATTGCATTAATTACATCTCTAATAAATTTTCATTTGACATTGGCCCACATGGCGAGTCCCAACTCTTGAAAATCGTCAATAAAATATTTATTTTTCCCATAATTAACAAAATATTAGCCAATAAAATAAATAAATTATCAAACGGTAGATAAAATTTTTCAGTGGAATTATTTTTTTTCCCTTCAAAAGAAAATCATTCACCTCATATATTATAATTTTTTACTTCAAAAGAAAAGGATTCGCCTCATACAATATATATTTTCCCCCACATTAATGTATTATTCGTCACTATTTTATGAAATTTTCAAATGGGGCTCTGCTCTGCGAGCGAATTTTTTCAGCGATTTTTGGCAGCGATCTGCGTTGGCATCTGCTATGTCCTTCATGCTTGGATGTGACGCGTGCTTCTGAGGATGTGGTGATAGTATGTGGAGGAGAACGCTCCTCCACTTCGGTTTGCTTTCTCTAGACTTTAACTCCTTTATTGTACTCTGACTTGCATTTACTCCTTGTGCTATGGAAACGGGTTTCGATGGCTTCATTAAACCTGCGTCCAACTTGGCTTCTCATTTGCCCTCCAATGTGTCTTCGGCTCCCAGATCTTCCTTGCCCTCTGATTAGAAATCCGCACCCTCAGCCATTAAAGCTAGCCCTAGCCCTTCACCCTTACCTCATAAGAAATCGTTCACTGAAACGGTGGCTCCCAGCAATCATGGGGTCTCCATTGATGTGAGATTTGTGCAGGTGGTTGGAGGCAAGAGATCGCTCGAAGAAGGTAAGGAATCTCCTAACATATTGAATGAATTTTTTGTCTCACCCAATGACGCTATGCTCAAGGAAATTTCTCTGGAGAAGTCTAGGCTCTTTGACACCACAATTTTCTTTGCATGCGTTGATATTGAGAAATGCCCTCCTAGGAAAATCTTGGACGACTAGTTTCATAACTTATGGAATTTAAAATTAGGGCTTAAAATCTCTTTCTGTAGATAGATTCAAAAAGGGCTTTTCATTATTTTCTTTAATAATCATGAGGCTCAAGTAGAAGCCCTAAAACGGCAATACTAGAATGTTGGTAAAACTTCGTTTAGGGCTCTGGCTTGGTCGCATGATGCTATTTGTGAAGAAGTTCTCGCCCTGTCTTCACCCAGATGGCTTATCTTAAAAGAAGTTCCCCCTTTCCTATGGAAATTCCTTACACATTTGCTTGCTCCGTTTGGCTCTATCATTAGAATTGATGAAACTTCCAGACTTGTGTCCAATCTTGATGCTAGGGTTTTGGTTTCTCTTAAACCCGGGGTTGATATTCCCCTAAAACTTACCTTGAAAATCCATGGTGAAACCATCTCCTACCCGGTTGAAATCCTCGATGGTCTAAACACGTGTTTTTTGTGCAAAAAGGAAGGGCATATTTGAAAGAATTGCCCCATCATTAATAAAGAAAATAATGAACCGTCCCAAGGAAACTTTGCAGATGGTAATTCCGGTAGCAGGGAATTGGCCATTATCCCTGATACTTCGATCCCTAATCGATCCTTCTCTGATTCACACTCTGGAAAAGGGCCTGATAAATCTAGTTTTATTAACCCTATAGCTCAACAACCTATCATTTGGACCAAAGAAATAGTTTGAGAGATAATGAGGGTTTTCAAACTGTGAAAAATAAGAAGCCTAGGAAAAAGAGTGCGCAACAATTGGCTACTGACCAGATCCGTGCTACCTCTAAATCAAACCCCTTTGCTACTTTGGCTTCTCCTACTCTGTTAATTGAAAATGGACCATCTATGGACAGTAAGATTTCTGATATTAATTTGTTGGAAGGACAGAACTCAAAGGATGGTAGGTCTGGTGATGTTACCATGAGTGAGGTCCCTACAGACATGGTTAGCAGTAAAACTTTCCCTAACTTGAATGTTGTCCCCCCTTCTGATGATAGCAACATCAGCCCCCCCATCTCTGGTCTTAATGAATTAAATGATGATTTTTTTATTGAAGTTATACTTGCTAATAAAGGCTCTGATAATGCTAGAATACAGAACCCGGTTGAACATAACATTAATGGGAATATAGGGAATCCTGATTTCAATATGATTGGCCCCCACTCCAATTTCTCTCAACTGAATAATGGTGAGGATGAAGAGGACCCTCCCTGGGGTTCCTCGGCTTCCAAAAAGAAGGGAAGGCCCTTAGGGTCAAAAAATAAAAAGAAAAACGGGGAGACTCTGGCTCCTCTTACTGGCTCTCTATTGAATTCGTCATCATGAAGTGCATATCCTAGAATATTAGAGGCCTAGAGTCTCCGGATAGGAAGTCGATTATTAAGAGGTTTTTAATGGGTCACAAAAACTTAGATTTTTTTATGATGCAAGAGCTTAAGGCTGTAAATTTCCTTCTTAATTCTTCTCTAGATTTTATCTAGAGGGATGCTATCAAAATCTGTACTAACCATCCTAAAGGGAAAGGTGGTGTTGCTTTGCTTATTAATCCTTACTGGGATAAATATATTATGTCTGTTGGTTGCTCCCCTTGCAACCATGTGGCATGGGCTATTATTGAGCTTAATGGTTCATCATTTGGCGTTTGCTCCATTTACGCCCCCAATGAGGTTAAAGATAGGATCATTCTTTGGGACTGGCTTTATAACCTTCCCGACATTCCCTGGATTTTTGCTGGGGACTTTAACATGGTCGAGAACCAAGATGATAAACTCAGGGGTCTCCCTTTTACTTGGAAACATCGTGAGAAGGTCTTTTGGGATCGCTGTAAACAAAAATTTAATTTATTTGATCCTATGGAAGGGTATAGAAGAGATACTTCTAGCCTCTGGTACACTTGGTGTAATTTTCAACAGGGGGCTAAGAGGATTTATTCCAGGCTTGATAGATTTTATGTGAATTCTGATTTTTTCTCCTTCTGGCCTATCCAATAGCATGCCCCTGTTATTGCTTCTGCCTCTACCCTTTCTGATCACCTCCCTATCATTGCTCTTATTAACATTAGAAACGCTCTTGCCCCTTCTGCTCATCGTAATGATAAATTTATCCTTAACACCTCGCTGCTTAATGATCAGGATACTAACATTGTTGTTAAGATGGTTAGGAATTTTAACCTTATTAATAACTCTTTTACTCATATTGATAGATGGAATAGCAATGTTACTTCGTGGAGGAAAATATTTCAAACCTTAGGGCAAAGGAAGGCTAAGAATTATAGAAGAGTGGACAACGCTTTGAACGAACAATTGCAATCAGCTGAAGCTGAGGTTCAAGCTAATCCCACGTCTATTTCACATGTTGAACGTGTCTCTGCTGCCAGGGATACTCTGAGGAAGCATCAACATATTAAAACCATTGGGGCCTCTGTCAGAAGCCGCCAACAATGGTTGAAATATGGTGATAAGGGCTCCAAATTCTTCTTTAATCATCTTAAACATAAGCAGAATAAAGAGAAAATTGATAGAATTGTCATGGATAATCAAGAGCTTACTAATATCAATGACATTGTTGCTGCCTTCGAGAAGTTTTATAAGGTTCTATTCAGTTCTAAGGACAGCAACAATGCCAAGGATCTTAGGAATAGATGTAAGGATCTTATCCCCAAGAAAATTGATGAGGGGGATGCCTCCATACTCAAGGATAAGGTATCAATAAAAGAAATATCTGATGCTATATCTGCTCTTAAGAAGGATAAAGCGCCTGGGCCGGATGGCCTTCCTGCTGAATTCTACCAATCCAATGTTGATTGGATTGTCAAGGATTTATTTGATCTTTATTCAAAAGCTTATGACCGTGGCACTCTTGGCAATTTTATCAATATGGGGATTATTAAACTTATCCCTAAGGATGGAGACAAGTCCCTCATCAAGAACTAGCGGCCAATTACTCTGCTTAATGTTTCTTACAAAATTCTAGCCAAAGCCTTGGCCTCCAGACTTGTTAATATTTTGCCTAACTTTATCTGCCCTACCCAGACTGGGTTCATCAAAGGACGATATATCCTGGAAAACCTTATTACCAGCTGGGAATCTATGGATTGGGCCAAAAATTTGAATCAGTGCTCTGCTATGTTTCTTTTAGATTTTGAGAAAGCTTATGATCGTGTTGAATGGGATTTCATCCTTTCTATTCTTCAGGCCTTTGGCTTCCCTGATGAATTTGTCAAATACATTCAAGTACTGCTTAAAGATTCCTCTGCTAGAATTGATCTCAATGGTTTTTTATCTAATCCTATCCCCCTGTCCCGATCTATTCGTCAAGGATGCCCCCTTGCTTCTACTCTTTTTGTCATAGCTTCTAATGCCTTGTATTATATCCTCAGAGACAATACTATCTCTCCCAAAGTTAAGAGCATTTCTCTCCCTGATAGCTCGGAGCTCCTTAATATCCAATTTGTAGATGATACCTCACTTTTCATTGAATTATCTTGTATTAATATCCAACATCTCAATTTGAAGTTCGTCTTGTTTGAAACCATCTCAGGTGCTCGCATCTCTAAATCCAAATCTATCATGCTTGGTTGGAATGAGGAACCTCCAAATTGGTTTCCCCAATTTGGATACTCTTGGGGTGGACTCAATAAAATTGTGAGATACTTGGGGTTTCCTTTTTCCATCTCCCCTTCTCTCAAAGACATGTAGATCTGGGTTAAGGATAGAATTATCAAGAAGCTTTTCAAGTGGGATAATAGGGCGCTGTCTCTTGCTAGTAGAGTACAGGTTTGCCAGAAAATTTTGTCTTCTTATAGTATATATTATTCCTCTGTTTGGATGTTTAGCAACTACCAATTGTTTGAAATTCAGAAGGCTATTAGAAGATTCCTTTGGTCTGACGGCCAAGGTAACAAAAGAAGCACGTTGTTAAATGGAGTTGGTGCCACATTGATAAGAAAGCTGGTGGCTTAGGCCTTAAAGACCTTAGGATCCAAGGTATTTCCCTTGCTGCTAAGTGGATTTTTCGGGCTCTTGATGGTCAGGAGCCTTGGAAGATTCTCCTTAGATATAATATTCAATTTGGTCACCCTAAGCAAGCCAAGTATTGGAAGAATCTTCCTTTTGCTGACCTTATTGCTGGAATGTTCCCTGTCTCCGTCCATGGTTCTCTGGTTTTTAAGTCTATCTGGAAGGCTTGGGAACTTGTGAGGGGATTTATTGATAATTCTAGCGTTGTTAACAATAATTCTATCATGGTGAGCGATCTATATGGTGGAATCTGCAACATAATGGTAAGCCTCTTGCTATGACTCAAGGATGTTCTGCAAAACTCTGGAACAACCAGGGTGTTAAATGCCTCATTGATATCTTGGAGAATGACAACCTTGCCAGCTGGCAGGATATCAGAACTAAATTCAATCTCCCTGTCTCTCACAAGCGTACTTATAATATGATTGCCAATGCCTGTCGTAACCTTAATCTCCCTCGCAGATGTGATGTGGATTCCCATAGATTTCTATCTTTTCATTGGGATGATGGATCACTCTTGCATAATATCAAAGCTAAAGACATATATAAGGTGCTTAACAAAGACCACTCTGTTATTTCACACCTAAATATCATCTGGTATGTGAACCTGGACTCTATTGAATGGCAAAAGATTCTTGACAGATATTGGAAGTCTCATGTTCCTCCCAAGTTATTGCATTTTAAATGGAAAATTCTTCTTGATAGGCTGCCTGTTAAAAATCAGATTGGTGGTACTGACTCTTGTTCTATTTGCAGGACTCCTGAAAGTTTAAAACATATTTTCTTTACTTGCCAATTTGCTAGATCTATATGGAATTTCTTTGGAATTTCTATAGCTGATCATGTCACTGTTCTTGATGCTATTATTGGAAATATATCTGGTCTTAAGAGGGATGCTAATCTATTTTGGAATATTCTTTCTTCCCATATCCTTTGGTTTATTTGGAAATGTAGAAATGAGGACAAATTCCAAGATGTTAGCAGATCCCTTACTTTGTTTCAATTGAAACTTATACGTTTTAAGATTGTCTCGCAGGTTTGTTGCATCATGAAGCTTGAACATGACAAGTTGAAAAGATTTCTCCATGATGGGCTCGCTACGATGTTCATATACGAGATGAAACATGGGCTTGAATGGGCCAGCATTATTGACAATTAGGTTGCTTTTGAGGAAGCCCTCAAGGAGCTGCTCAAAGAGATGCGGGATACTAGAGGCCCTTTTTCAGATAGACTTGAGTTCTTTTCTCAAGTCCTTGAGAAGAAGACGATGGTTTGGATGGAAGGAGAGTTGGGTTGGACAGCTTGGATTGATGATCAAGATGTTATTTTGGAGTAGCTTCTATTTTGCTCTCTTTTGTAGTCTCGTTAAACTGTTACTTATTGTGCTTGTTGACTGAGTATGGTCTTCAACTGAACTTGGTGGTTGAGGCTCGCCTCCCCCTTTTTTTGTGTTGTACCTTCCTTTTTGATCTATCGATTATTTAATTTTTAAAAAAAATTTCAAATGGCAAGGAAACAATCATCAATACAAACTATTTTATATTTTCCTAATTTGGAAAAGAAATTTGACTTCATAAAGAAAATTTTCCCTCTAAAATAATATAGGATTCACCATGATTTTACACTTTTTTCCTGGGAAGGGGTTTCTTAAAGTTATCCCTAATCGTTTGTTGATGGGTCCATTGGTTTGCCAAACAACAATATCACTTAATAGAAAATGTCATGCCTCCAAAATTCTAGCAACCACGAAAGTCTCACCAAGACAAAGACTGTTGGCAGTAGCTCCTTTGTAAGGTTAAGACTGACATGCCTATCTTAATGAGTAATCCCACTTGATTATAAAAATAAGGCCCCCTTCAAATGCCTTATTTCTATGATGCATGAAAAAACCACTAAAATATAGTTGTTGGTAGTCAATATCACTTCTATCTCACCCTTTAGGTTCCAAGTATAAGAAGCTCATGATTCCAAAAATGGATTTGAAACCCTAAACATGACTAGAGAGATAATTGACATCCTCCTCTCAAGTTGAATCACAAGCACAAACCTGTGTTCGCTCCTTGCTAGACACCTACTCACCCTTGGAGGCCAGAAACCTCCATTTTGTGAGGAACTTTCCTCAAAACCATTCTTATTCACCCCAAGCCCAAATTTTCAGTCCTATTTGAAAATGCCACTCTCACCCCACGACATCTTTGAAGAGAACCATCTTCATTAATGAAGCTCTACCATGCAATACTATGATAGGGAAAATAGAATCACCAGCACAAAACCCTTGAACAAAAGCACCCTCTTAAACAGAGTCACAAACAGCTCACCCCCAACAAAATCACCACCCCACAAATTTCCTTGGCCAGAAGAGAACAATTGGCAATATTTTTAATTTATGCCAGAGGCCCCGCCGAAGCCCTTGCCAGTGGACCTTCTAAAATGTCGCTAAATTTTTCAGACCCATTTTTTTTCCAATTTGCTTCTGATTCCTGACAATGCACATGAAATGTAGGTCATAGAATCCGTCACCAGATTTGGCGTAGATCCCAGCCATGTGAAAATTATATCCTGCACATGAAACTGCCACTAAATCCTCTCCGCAGACAATGGCTTACACTGAGAATGTGCAGCCATTGCCCCTCTATACAAGTGCACTCATTTTTAATAGGGTCTACTTGTTCTTTAATTTAGTTTTGTTTGTTTAGATAAGTTTGATTTAATTTTTTAATATTTGATAATGGATTGTAGGGTGTGATTAAGGAAAAAATAAAATTCAATCAGTCAAAACTTTAAAATATTGAAGTTCAAAATTGACTTACTAAAATTTCATTGCTTTCAAACACAAAAGTTATATATTTTATATGTTAAATTTATAGTTATTTTATAGAAATACTTGATTAATATTAATAATTTCAAAAAGGGCTATCTGAAAACTTTGTAATTTTAAGAACTAAAATAATCTATAATATGATTCATATGTATCTTAAAATTTCACCCTTCAAATTTTATGATCATTGATTAAATAAGAATTTCTTTTAGTGGTTGTAATTTAATGATCATAAATAAAAAGTTAAATTCTTAATTATGAATATTTTTAATGGCAAGAAAAGCTACAATTTAACTATCACATTATGTTAATGTCTGATATTTTTAATGATATAGAGGATGTGTGTGTCAGTATCACGTGCTATAAAGTTTATCTGATACCCAAAACCTTCAGTCTAAAAAAATTGGATTAAAGACTGTAATGTAGATTGAAAAAATTATTGAACTTCTTCCAAATTTTTGCACCAACAAAATGAGTTCCCTCATTTCATAAATAATATTATTATTTTTACAAAAAGCGGTATACCATTGTTTACAGCTCCTGTGATTTCTACACATAATTATTTTTTATATAATGGTAGTTACAGACGAGTTTTTCAAATAGTCAGCCATACATCTAATGCTAAACTTTGATGGTATCATTGCATAAATGGGCTAAATATAAAAATAATGAAAGTAGACAAAAGATTGTAGTTCAATTGGTGAGGATGATGGCATGTGATATAGAAGCCATCGACCCAGATTCAAATCTCAGAAAGTGTGAAATTAGTAACCAAATTAATCACCTTTGAAGAACTGCAGCCTCTTCTCTAATTAATGAAAGACAAAGCAATTGACAGTCATAACATATATATATTATTTTTCACTACTATTCTAAACAATAACCAGTTGCATTAGAATAATGAAATTTCTAGGAAGCTATGTGTTTATATTAACACTGACTATAGTTTATAATCACATACATTTTTTATTTTTTTTGTGGCAGTGATTTTTTGCTGGTCTCCACAGTAATAGATATTAGAATTTGTTCAGTTTGTTTGATGGTCAAATGGTATATTTCTCAAGTAAGAAGTCTCAGCCAATACCTTCCCATAAAATACCTAGTGAATTAAAAATAATCTATGTTACTTATGTTATGGGTATGGGCATGTGATCAAATGATATGCTGTTCCAGTATTTGCTGCTGCTGTTGCTTGCACCAGTCCCAATGACAGAAAAGTGAGCCACTTTAAAACCATAACAAAATAATAGAATATATATTCAAACATTTATGGTGTTATTTTGATAATCTGTTCTTACAGTTGGAATCGGATTATGTTCCCTAAAAGTCCTTATAATGAGCAATTTATTTCAATAGTTTCAGTAGTAGTTGTTATGTTAATCAAGCTTTTGGTGATTTTGTTGCATTGACAGCCTAGAGAATGACATTAAAGCTTTACTTAGTGGATCATCAGAATCATCTATCTTCTTTTTAGGCATTGGAAATGCACCATTGAGCTTAGATTTCCACACACCACCTTAATACACGTTTAGATCAACAAACACCCTGTTTTAGTGCATAGTAATGTACTATCAAAACTAATCACTCCGAAAACCCAGCTTCAATGACCCTTTTTCATTTTTCCTTAATTCGCACCTGTGCTTCATCTTGTTTAGAGATTAAAACAAGTAATTTTGCACCCATTCTTGTCTAGACTTAACGCTGTTAACTTTTAGAACCCAAATCATTGTCTTGGCAATTGCTCCCACTTTGCCACTAACCCATGGCCAGTTGGAACGGGTGGTATATTTCTGTCATGATTTAATCTACATTTTTAGTTGTTTGATGTAGATGGAAAAGCAAATAAATTGAAAAGAGTCACCAAATCATTCAACTCAGCAAAAGCTACAAGTTTGAGGGCTACTGGCAATATGCATTGTTGTTAGAAATTTAAAAAATACAGCTGATGCCTTTTAACCCTAGAGGGCTCTTTTCTATTCAAAGTTTGAAGAACACTGTGAGAATCTCTCTTAAATTCTCAAAGTAAACCAGACTCCTTTACCGGAATTCCTATTTGTTATCCTCCATCAGGTATTTTACATTTTCAATCACTTATTATATCTACATTCACCTGTTCTGTGAAAATTCTTAGCATAAGATCTAATACCCACTTAGAATTCTGAACATACCATTACTTCTCTGTGTTCCTCATAGTTGTCTACATTATTTAGACTCCCTGAAGGAACTCCTCAAAGTTGTTTATATAATTTGAACTCTCTGAAGGAATTCCTCAAAGTTGTTTACATGATTTAGACTCCCTGAAGGAATTCCTCTTCACATACGGAAACATACAATTGTATTCCTTGAGTGTTATAGTTCTTACTGAATTCTCAAATCTGGCCAAGTCCTTGCTTGCCCACACAGTTTTTTGAAAGTCTTGATTCATTTACTTAACTGTCTTTCCTTACACCTCAAGATTACTAGTTTGCGAGAAGCAGTTCATAATTCATTCCATGATTTTGATTCTGGTTCTTAATCCTATGGAGGTTGCACGGTGTTGTTTACAGGTTTAAATTTGTTCTTGCTTCTGAGATAATTGGTCAACTCCAATCTCAGAATCTGTTGGACTTATTCTGTCTCTGCAGCTTAAATACTATGTAAGAGCATTTCTCAAATTCAAAAGAATTCCAGCCCTGCTCCATTCCATTTTCTTCCCAAAATATTTGTTTATATGGATTCTCCTTAGCATTGTGCAAATTGGTTCATTTACTTAGTTTCTTGCCATTAGAGTTCTTAAAGTTCTCTTTATCAATTTTCTTAGTTCTGACTAGATTTTAGCTTATCAATGGATCCTTGTACTTTTATCAAGGTTTCTATAAGTGCTTTGGCTTTGAGGGTACCAGCAGCCTCAAAACCAACAACATCAAGAGTTCACTCTGCATGCTCTCCTTGCTTTTGTGACATTAAGCTTCCAAATAACCCTGTAAAGACTCTTCCACTCCCTCTGCTTTCACTAGACTCCCCTGCCCCAAATCAAATCATTGCATCCACCTTCTACCTTGATGAAACTTCTTTTCAAAAGCAAATTACTAGCTCTGTCCTTGGAAGAAAGAAGGTTTCAAACCCTTGCTTGGAGGTGGTAGTTTATACTGGAAGCAGAGGAGGCACTTGTCGATTTGGGACTGATAAACAGCTAGGGAAGTTTCGTATTGAAGTTGATGTCAAGTGGATGGATTCAAGTCCAATAGAGGTTCACAATGGTTGGGTTCCCATAGGAAAACGAAAGGCAGGGGAACTGCACTTAAATGTTAGAGTAGAATCGGATCCACGATTTGTTTTCCAGTTTGATGGACAGCCAGAAGTCAGCCCACAGATTTTGCAACTACAAGGAAGAGTTCATCAGCCTATTTTCAGTTGCAAGTTTACCCGTGATAGAGGCAGTCGCGCCAGGTGAGTTTCCAAACCCTAAAAAATCATAAAACCCTAAGAGATTAGCTTGTTTAATTGATCATAAAACCCTATCACTTTTTAGTTGATTGAGAATTATTTCTAGAGCAATGTTCCACATGATCTCTCCGATCACAATAAAGCATCGCAAATATTTGCTGATGGTGTTTATTTTAGCATCGGAATTTCAGATTTCTAGTTCCATCAATACAGATCATATGTTAAATATTGATTGAAATGAAGCAATGGCGCAAATGATCTCTACGATTACAACTAAGTATCGTAAAAATTTTCTCATAGTGTTTATTTTAGCATCAGAATTTCATATTTCTAGTTCCATCAATACGGATCATATGTTAAATATTAGTTGAATTAAAGCAATCGTGCAAATTAGCTCTCCAACTGCAACAAAATATTTTCTCATGGTGTTTATTTTAGCATCAGAATTTCACATTTCTAGTTCCATCAGTACAGATCATCTGTTAAATATTGATTGAATTAAGCAATCGTGCAAATTACCTCTCCGATTGCAAGAAAGCATCACAAATATTTTCTCGTGGTGTTTATTTTAGCATCAGAATTTCAGATTTCTAGTTCTATCAGTACAGATCATATGTTAAATATTGATTGAAATAAGGCAATGGTGCAAATTATCTCTCTGATTGCAAAAAAAGCATCACAAGTATTTTCTCATGGTGTTTATTTTAAAGCTTCAGAATTTCAGATTTCTAGTTCCATCAGTACAGATCATATAATAGATATTGATTAAATTTTTAATCGGGTTAAGATTATGTCAGCTAGATCCATGGACAAACGAAAAGGAAAAAAAAGACAGGAAGGGATGGTTAATACTAATCCATGATCTTTCCGGTTCACCAGTAGCAGCTGCATCAATGGTGACTCCATTTGTTCCATCTGCGGGCACTGATCGTGTCAGCCGCTCAAACCCTGGAGCATGGCTTATATTAAAGCCGGGTACCCAAGGAGGGGATTCATGGTTACCGCTGGGGCGTTTGGAAGCATGGCGGGAGCGAGGTAGCAAAGGGGAAATTGGGTGCAATTTTAAAGTCACAGAGGAAAGAAGCGGATTTTACAGAATTGCTAACAAAATCCTTCTGTCTAAAACTGCTATAAGTTGCCAAAAAACCAGCAAAGATATTGTCAAAATAAACATGGAGCTTCCTGTTCAAGGGGGTTTTATAATGAGTGCAACAACCATCAATAATGAAGACAAAAAACAAGGTAAATGCAGTAAGCTTCAAGTCCAATTGGCAAAGAGACATGTTACATGTGTTGAGGATGCTGCAGTGTTCATGGCGCTTGCTGCTGCTGTGGATCTTAGTGTGGATGCATGTCAGCCTTTTTCAAGAAGGTTTACAAAGGATTTTGGCCTTTCTTGTGCATCATTGTGATTCAGATCTTCTGGGTAGGGGATTTTCTCTTAGGTATAAGAGGATACAGGTGGTTTGAATTTTTTTATTTTTTTTGGGAATCAAATAGAAACATTCTATAGATCAAGCTTGCAGTGCCTGATTGAAAATGATCTGAACTTTCATTGAACAGATGCCAAATAGAGTCATTTTGAATGGAAAAGGTGGCCATTTTTGGCAGTCAGAAAACTTGAATTTGTAATAGATTGTGAGTTCTTCAAAATATTATTTTAACTGTGAAGACATTTGAGTGGCTTGATCATACCATTGTGTAATATGCATGTTCATTTATTGGAACAAGCAATGGGGTTCACTAGTTATAACATCTGAAGTAGGATGGGTTTTCACAGGGACAATCTGCTGCAGATTTAGATAGAAATTGTAAGATGTTTTGTTTATATGAAAGGAATATCAACTCTACTAAAGAGTTCTTGTGTATAGTTGAGTTCAGATACTGATTCCGATGTATATAATTTAGAAAGTTAATTTGCAGACCTTCTATAAAAATCAGATGATTGGGATCCTCTTCCTTGCTATGTTCTAGTTCTCATTCTCTAGCAGTTTTGGTTTACGTTTTTTATGCTTTGAACTTCTGTCATGTTTAGACTTAGGGGTGCGATTATTTTCGCCACCTTTTTTTTTGAATTTGCCTAACACTCTTTTATTAATGGAAATATAGACAATTATTCATATAAAAATAATGTACAAAGTTAATTTACAGGCCTTTTCTTTAAAGAAGTCGAATAAACATAGTTTTTATAGGGAGGGTGGGGAATAGGGGAGGCGGGGGAGTTGGAGGAAAGGGTCATTTCTTAGGGATGACTATTAAAGAAAGGCATGGGCTAAGTTCTATATAAAATATATCAAAGATTAAAAAAATGTCAAATTTTTTTTTTAGATTTGTAAAAATATAGTGATTTTTTTGCAATATTTTTGTGGTTTTCGACCACAAAATATGCAGATCATTAAGAACAAATGCTAAAATTTTGCAAAAATGTGTTGTCTTTTCTAGTTTTTGAAATTTGGTTAATGGTGCATTTTGTAGTGAGTTTAGCTGCGTCCTTAAAGAAATATAGGGAAAATTTCAAAATAATAAAATTTCAAACATTCATGTAATGATATTGATAAAGTATTCATTGTGTGCATATAGAATCTTAATACATAAGTTTAGGGATGAATTCAAATTCATAAGCGTGGACATGGAAACATTAAAATATATATATATATATATATATATATATATATATATATATATATATATATATATATATATATATATATATATATATATATATATATATATATATATATATATATATATATATATTTTTTCAATGTCAATGCTTATATATTGTAATGTAGGGAAATGGGATCTACATCTAGAATGTGTACTAGGAATCAAACTCAATCACACCAACTGCATTGGAGAACAACCAATAGGCCCAACTACAAACCCTGGGGAGAGCTACGCACAATAGTTGATTGTTCTCTCTTTTGTGTTTTAAATGCTTTGGATGTTATTGAAAATTGTCAATGTAAGAACTAGGTAAAAGGTGCAAAATTGACAAGAATTAACATAAACTGACATATTTAGATCTAAGAATCAATTATGATGTAAAGAACTTGAAAGGGGATGCAAAGAGAAATTCGTGTCTAAAATATGAGCTAAAAATGGTTGGACATTGTCAATAGGCATCATATTCCTCTAGGTGTCCTAGGTTCATAACAAAAATCAAATTGGTCCCTAGAGCCTCCAAATGGCCTCTCGAACAACTTTTAGGCCAAAACACTAGGACTATGTTGTTAGGCACCCAATTCCTAGGAGACTATGGCACTAGACCCCCAAGTCCCTCTAATGAATGATGCCAAATTGCTTCTATCTTTATCTTTATTAGGCTCATACACACCCAAACTAGACTTGAAACATGTTTCTAGACATGTATTTGCACACAATGAGAGAAAAAAGGTTTTGGGTTGCATAGAGGTTTGCATAAGCCAAACCCTAAGTTGGGAAGAAACCCTACCAAAATCATGAGATGAAAAGAAGTCCTGATTGATAGACTCTATGAAAAATAACTATAACTTTCAAACAATATACATTTTTTAAATCTAAAATCTACATCACGTTCTATGTTTCACCTAATACAATAATAATAAACAATTCTTTCAATTTGATGAAGTTTAGACTAAGTTAAGATGGTCAAACATGAGAGTTTTTATATTCAGAAAAATTTGTAGAAGAAAAATCATAATTAATTATTTACTTGGAAAAAAATACAAAAAAATATACATCACATCCGAACATGAGTCTACTACTTTTATCTAGAATCTTATAAAAATATATTATCATTTGATTTTGTTTAATGTGGTTAGACATACACCTACTTGTTATCTTTCTAGTCCTGATTGATAGACTTATTGAAAAATAGCTATAACTTTCAAATTGTGTAACATTTTTTAAATCTAAAACATGTGTCACATTCTATGCTTTTGCTACTACAAGAAAAATTTAAAAAAATTTCAATTTGATAAAGTTTAGACTAAGTTAACATGGTTAGACATGAGAGTTTTTGTATTCTGAAAAAGTTGTAGAAGAAAAATCATAATTAATTATTTATTTGGAAAAAAAATATAAAAAAGTGTATCACATCCAGACATGAGTCTACTACTTATATCTAGAATCTTGTAAAAAAAAACTATCACTTGATTATGTTTAAGATGGTCAAACATACACCTACTTATTTTTTTCATGAAATTTTTGTACTACTACACTGAAAATTTTCAACATATAGAATAATTATTTTTTTTAAAAGGCTTAGTATCTTAGAAACTAAATTCAATTTTCTACAGATTCTCTTCTTACATATATTTTTTATATAACATTTATAACTTGTTCAAATTTTTATGTCAACTTGCCTAAACCTGATTTTCTGAATTTTCATTGCCACTTAAGGGCCTAGTTTGGCATACCATGATCTTGCACATACCTCCTCCAAATGTTGATGCAACAACATGATGAATCGTCACCAAATTCATCATACACTCATAATTGAACATGTCTTTTTGTAGCTTGTTGCTCCTTGAATCATATTTTCTCTTGAGAATTATCCTTTCTCTTTAGAGGAAACTTGTAGATGTGATATGAAATGAGCTAGGATAGGTGTCTTATATAGGGTCCTTAAGGTATTCTCGCATTTAGATTGACCTACAATGGTCATATGAGCATATCCAAGCTAGATTTGGGAATAACAAGGTCTACATGTTATCCAACCTTAATTTTAGCCAATAAAAATGGGGCTGGATACTTTCAATTATTGAAATAACTTGTGGTTACAAAAATATTCCACCCCTTTTTTGCTCAAATTGAAGCTACAAATATAATAGCGCCATGATACAAAATCTAAAATCGATATGGGTATTGATGAAATTGAAGTGGGGCTTTAATTGTATTGAATTTTAAAATGAGATAGGACCCATATAACCTTAAGGTGATATAAGATATATAGGGCACACTAAAATAAGAGCCCAAAGAGGAGTGTGTTGAGATTTAAAATAGAATAGGAATAACATCCCAATAATGCTTAGAGGAATGAAAAACTAAAATAAGTGCTAGGAGAGTGTGAAATTAGATTCATTAATTAAAGGAGTACAATTTGGACACTATATAAATAGCCCCACTTTAGCGAAAGTGCGAACTTACACTCATAATCATGGTAAAATAAAAATAAAGAGATGGAGCATCTAAGAGAAAAACAAGCTATGGATAGGATGACACTAAGTTTGATGGATAATTAATCCCCTAAGCTTAAGCATGAGACCTTATCAATCCATGCAAAAAACTTCAAAAGAAAACAACACTCATACTAAAACAAAAGGTTCCAACTCAACTAGTTGAATAGACCTCAATGCCAAAATGGCTCAATACTAATATCATTCTCGACATGTCATTACAAGAGTACAAATAGCCTTATATATAGAAAGAAAAAGGATGTATACCAATTAAGCAAAGTAGAAGGAATGAATTCCACTGGTCAACAAGATGTGTTATGTTGGGTGATTCATGTTAAAAAGCATGGATTCTACTCACGAGCAAGTTGTGTTATGCCAAGTGATCCATGGGAAAAAATGTAAAGCATAGATCTCATTGGACAATAATATTTCATCACATTGTGTAATCTATGTGAACTAGAGTCAAATCAGTCTAGCAACATTTCTTTATACTTAGTTGAATATAGAGATTATAAAGAGAAACCTCTTGTTTTCCAAATAATTTATCCTAAACTCAAAGATTACCAAACAAAATGCAAGGCAATCCAAAGAACAACTACAAAATGGGTTCTGCAGTGAAACCTACACAAACATTATCAAGAAACCCCTATGTTTTCTTCTAGGCAATTTGTAACCCAACTAGGAAAAAGAAACAACCAAGCTCAAATGCCCCCCTTAAGATGTTAGCATACCTCCATGTTGGATACCTTAAGGAAGACAGAGATTTTCAACAAGGATAAACACCTTCAACACAAAGGGGATATCCTCAACAAAAAATGCATGCATTCCTAGCTACAAAGAGATATCCTTGTAAAGGATGTGTTTCTTTAAGAAAGGAAGAGATAGTTATAAAAGAGTTATCCTACCAAAATCTAAAGGGATCCTTTCCAAGGATATCAAAGAGAGATAGATATTTACTGTATCATCCTAAAAATTTAGCACCCATAATTGGAGGCTTTAGGACCCATTAGACCTCATTTTGGCAATTTTGAGGTCTGAATATTCATTATGCTTGATCCCAACAACCTGCATTTCCTCCTTTTGCATTTTATTATATCCACTAACATCCTGGAAAAATCTAAGTTTATTCTACCTAGGACAAGTCAACCTCTTGACTTTTCCTAATGATACAAGTTCAGATCTTGACTTGTTCCTTGGTGTACAAGTAGGTTCTCAACTTGTCCTTGGGTTTTTGAGCCCAAATTTGGCCCAAGGCCTGATGTTAGGGTTTTCCTCCGAGGTCCATATCTGTGGTCATCCTTGATCAAATTGAATCACAAAATGAGTATAAAAGGACATGCTCTCCTCTCATTTTTTATCCATAAACCAAATGCAAACAATATCATATTTAAGTGAAATCATTTAAGTATTCAAGCAATTGAGCATTTGGATTTAATATTTGAAGGAAAGTATCCAATTCAAGATCTTCGCATCTCTATTTCTTCAAGATCCATTCAAGAAAAGGAAATATTCTCTAGTTGATGCAAGTTTCTCTCCCTTGATGGTCAAGTAGAGGAATTAAAATTCAAGCAAGAAGATCTATCCATCCATTATTCTTTCTCTATCCTTCTCCAAGTGGTTATCAAGCATACATATTGTGATATTGGAAATGGTTATCAAGAATAGATCCCCACTTATCATATACATTGGAATACAAAATCCACCCTTAGGCCAAATTTGATTAGCACAAACCAAAAGGATGAAGGGATGCTAATGCATGATCTAGCAAAAGGGGTGATTTTGGGGTATTCCTTACACAAACATAAATGTATGTATATGAAATGTAAAGTATGACAAACACTTATTGTGGGTAATCAACCCCACCATGGTTTTTCCCCTAACAGTGTTTCCATGATAAAAATCTTGAGTCAAATTGTGTGGATGTGTTTCTGATTTGTTTATGCATGCATGTTTTACATTCCTTTTATACATATCATATTTAAGGGTTTACAAGGTTAAGGGTTTTGGGGATTGATGTTTTGAGGCTTAAGATGTTGGTAACAACTAATTCAACCCCCCTTCTCTCTTAGTTGTTTCTACCATAATATCAACAAAAACATGGTTGATTTCCCTCATAATTTCAATGAATGGAACGAGCATATAGTTAGGAAGGTTAGTAGGATACATTTGATTGGAAGAAGAGATTAAATGGAAGGGTTAGGTTAGGAGGAGAGTTAAAGTTAGCAGCCATGTTTTGAATTGAATTAAATTAATTTATTTAATTCAAAATGGAGTGAAATTGGGAAAAGTGGATTAATTTACCTGAAAATACATTTATTTACCTAATTTAATAGTGAAAGGAGGATGAATACGATTAATCAATTCAATGGGTATAGGGATCAATTAATTAATTAATTGAACTATAGGATACCTAAAAAAATTAATTAATTTAGCTAGGTTTAAGAAGAATGACATTAAATAATTAAATAGCCACAGAAAAATAGCTCTGAGGAAATTTTCTCCCACTTGAATGAAGAATTTGAGCCTTGTATTCTATGCATCGATAAATGGGGCTTGTTCATTGCATCTTAAGGGTTTGGGCATTACGTTCCCACCTCTGGTTCATGTCTAGTCTTTGGTTCTTGCCTAGGCTCTGCAACAGTAGTGGGGCCTAGAGATCAGATTCTTGTTGCACCTACACTCATTGTGGGTGGGCCTTCTAAGGATGCACTGGATACTGTAATACCCCAAAAATGGGCTATAGGTTCATTAACCTCCCATATCAACATATCGAATGAAATCGATATCAAAGTCCTAACCTAAGGCACATTTGAACATTATCAAATCCTAATTGATTATCTCAAATTCTGCATCGGGGAATATTCTTAGTAATATTCCTAATCATCTTAATTATCTTTAATTTAATGATTATTTGGCGATAAATCTTATTTATCCTAAAGTTTGATTAATTGAATATTCTCAATATTTAATTAATTAGATTTAATACTGCCACTTAACTATTTTTTTGAATTTAATTATATTTATTCCTAATTATTATTATTTAAATTTGACAAATAAATCAAAATTCCTATCATCAATTGATTAAAATCTTATTTAATTAATTAAAGTAAGTTGTCATATTTAATGATATTATTTTGGAATAAAAGTTTGATTTAATAATTAATTAACCCATAAATCAATTGTTTTATTTTTTAAAATCAGTTAAGTTGGAAATAAATCACTTTATTTATTTATTTATTTAATTCATAATTATTATGCACATTCAAAAAGCAGTTAAACTTGAAATCAGAAAATCAATTCAAGTTATTTTAAAAATGAACTCAACTCTGATTTGAGTTAAAAAGTTGTTTTTGCATGCTTTTGCATGATTTTGTGAATTAATTATCTTTTATTCTTTGATAACTCAAAAATCAACCTGAGTTTATATGAGTGATTCATGGCTTTTTCCATGCACCTCCAAAGCCCTAGATTTCTATAAATTGAGGCTTCAGCTCTTCATTTGAAATCCATCCATCCATGAATTGCACACTCACGCTACTGAATTGGAGACTGAAAAATCAATCTTGAGAATTCGAGTTATTGTGAGATTTTCATTATTTTTGCATAGTATCCGTATCATTTAGAATATTATTGTTAGATCATTTTAGCATATCAATTTTCATATTAGCATAGATTCATATCAAGTTTTCATTATCATAATTACATAGAAAAACCAAAAAAATAGATTAATTGCATTCATTCCATATCTAGATTTTGCATTCAAATCCTTCATTTAGGTGTCGTCAAGGTCACTGATCTCGGTATAATCTAAGAATACATACTCACATCTACTAGAAGGTAGTAAATCACCTAGTTAGTTTAGTTTTTCATTTATTGCACGATTTCAATTTTAGCTAACCTCTAATGTTTTACTGAAGTGTTGTGTTTACAGATCAGGTACAAAATTCACACACACATTTCTAGCACCCACCATGGGGCCCTGAAATGGGTTTCCCTTCACTTCTATCAATTTTCTATCTTTTGAGGTTAAGGGTTTCAAGGGTTCTGGTATAATCTGCAAGACGTTATTTTTTATTTCTTTTTTGCCTACAAAAAAGAAAAAAAAAATTAGCACTTTTTCTATCAAAACTACAATTTTTAATTTTTGTCTGTATAGTTGTCATATGAGTTTTGTCAGAAACTCGTACCAGGAAATACCCACTATCGTACGATAGTTGATTTGATCAAGGATTGCATAAGCAAAAATCCACTATCATCTGGAAGCTTGATTGTAATATGATCTGATACCCATTATTGTACAAGCTTCTAGATTGTCATCTGGGAGGTAACCCACTATTGTACAAGTTTCAATGCTAGGGTTCAAATATCATTTCACTTTTTCAGGTAGTTTGTCAGATTTGGTTTTCAAATTTTGACTAATAGCTAACCCTAACAATTGAAATTCTATGCTTTTGATTGATTTTCACTAGTTTTTTATTGGAAAAAGTGCAAGAATTGCTAAAAATAGGTAAAAATTTACTAAGCATGTTGTGAGGAATTCAGGTAATCTTTTTAGCTGATAACATTTTGATTTGGATTAAAATGAACATCTTGCGTGTCTAGCTTGAGTGCCTTTCTTTTCCATATCACACATTTCATTTCGGCTCTAAAAATGAACATAGATTTGCTTTGAGCATCTTTGTTACACATAGTAAATAGGCCCTATGTGTGTGCTAAAATGTTGTCACACTTCTATGAATCCTTACATGCAAGAAAACTCAAGAATGAGCCCTCACAAATCGATCCATAGCTCCCTAGGCATGGAGTGCAAGGGTTTTTAAGAATGCTCTCAGCTAGAGCTATTAAGCCAATAACCTTGCTAGTAAACCATGCAATGGGAGATTCAATGAAGACAAGGGCAAGAATGCCAATAGCTCCAATGAAGCCAAATGTATGCAATGCAAAGCAAATCTATATGACAATGCAAGTTAATCTATTGCATAAAATAAAATCTAAGCTAAGAATGAAGCTATGAAAATGCAAATACTATGCATGAAAATGAAATCTAACTATGAAGCAAGAAAGCCATGATGATGCAAGAATGAAGACAAGAAGATAGAGTGTTGATGAAGATCCAAGATGAATGCCAACAATGCTCCAAATCTTCAAACCCTAGATGCAAGAATATCTCCAAAAGCTCCAAGATGACGTAGAAAACCTGTAGCATAACAATAGCATAAAAATTTGTGTGTGAAAATGAGGAAGAGAGCTCTTCTTTTAGAGGAGGTGAAAAATCAATGGACCATGGAGATTAAGAGGCAAAAGATTTAATCAACGGTGGAGAAAAAAAGAAGCTTGATCCTTGTGCACAAATATCTTCCAATAGGAAAATTAGAAGCATTTACTTTATGTTGAGCATTTACTTTATGTCCATGTGAGACAAAAAGTGCTTTTCTTTTATTTTTTATTTTATTTTTCTTTATAAATAAGAATTAAATGCTTTATTTGTGGAACTTAGGATAAGAAGAAAAGTGAGGCTTTTTATTTAATAAAAGAGGAGGAAATTCCTTTTAATTAAATAAAGACTTAGGATAAGATGGTTAGCCCATAGAAAATAATCGAATAAATGATAGGACTAAGATTTGATCAAGCACAAGCAATTTATGATTTAGCAAATGGGGGCTAATAGTCTAGGTGACCATTTTTAGGTGTATACACTATGAACACTATTCATGGCTCTTGAGAGAGTGAGTTTCCAGTGAAACTCTTCTCAATGAAGGAACCCTTGTAGGTAGGGAGGATACTGAGGGAGTCTCACGTTCTACTAGATCTATGTGTCTTCAACTTTTGATCGATACATTCTCTCTCCGGAGAGGTTGATAGATCATAAGGGGTTGATGTCATAGATCTTTGTGAGATAATTTTGGTCTTAGCATGTCGGATTTATCTATCTACTTTATTTTGGTGAAGTGAAGAGGCTAGGGGATTATGCTCTAATTCCTTTTTGGATAGTACCAGAAACCTAGATCCTTGAATCTGATCTAGTCCCCATGTGGTATATCTTGTGAGTCACCTTTAGAGAGGATTAACCGTAGTGGACATTCCCTTAATTGGGTCAACCACGTTGATGGAACCTCAAGCGGTAATAGCCATTTTCACCGTGGTAGTGACAACCGCTATATAAATGTCCTGTTGGAAGAAATCTCCACAGGTGTGGTCTCTTGTTGGGCTGTCAGATCTCCCTAGAAGATCCTAAAGATTAAGTTCTTAGACTATGTCAAAACCCCAGTGCACCTAGATTGGATTTTGCCCTCTTGGATCATAAAAGTTGCAGAGTCAAACCATTACTAAAAACCCTAGTGAGGCCAAATTTTCATTTTCTAGGAATATGTGCGTTATTGCAAAACTTTTTGGAACATACACAATTAGCACTTCTAAGGATTAGCACAAATAAGTCACTTGATTGTTCATGCGCAAGGTTGCTTTTTCCCTTGTTCATTGTTTTCAGACGTGCTTGAAATCACTTGCTTGTTGTTTTGTGTGCCTATTTATCTATCTGGTTACTAAGAACGAATCAATCCGCTACAATCTTCAAATCTAGACAGACAATTTTGTGAACAATTTGAAACTAAAAATCTGAAACATTGCAAAATCTAATGTCAAACACCTTTCTAGAGTCAACAGTCATTTTGTAAAGTCAAAAAGTCATACAAATTTGGCTATTGTCATTTCAGAACCCCCAGATTGTCATATGGTGTATGGTATATTGTCGTACGAGTGTTTCGGCCAGTCATTTTCAAAAGTCAATTTTCCTACAATCAACTATCGTGTGAGTTTTGCAATAGTTGTACGAGCTTGTCAATTGTCGTTTCATGCTAGACCCACTATCATACGAGCCTGTAGAAAGTCATTTGGGAAATTTTGAAAAATTGCCAAAAAGTTATCAAAATTGCTAGATATCCAACTTTTCCAGCCTATTTCCAGAATCTGTCAAACAAATCACTGTGTCAGGAACAAAGTAGCAATTACTGAGAATCCAATCATTTTCCTAAAGTGGCCTTTTGAATCCAATTTAGCCTTCTATTTAATCAATTTGAGTCTTTATCATCTTGTGTCAAAACCTTGTCATAACTATAAATCTTCAATCAATCTTCAAAAATGACTAAGTGTTGTGATATCTTGTCCGCTATCTTTTGGGCATCTACCCATACATCCAGGGCATAGTATCCCTCATCTACATCTAATCTAAGCTTCAATCAATCAAACCTTGACAAGGTTGCGTCATTTGATCATCTTGATTCAATTCATTCTTTAGTTGTCTTCATCTTTTTCTTTTCTTTACCCAAGGTTAATGATGGAAACTAGAGCTTCCTCTCATAAGAAATCTAGAGAAGCATCCCATACCTTACCTATAACCACTGTCAGGGGTCCAACTCTTGAGCAACCCTACAATTCTGGTCTTTATGAAGACGACGGTCTTGGCAACTTTCGATTGAAAACTAGTTACATTCCTCCTTCATCAACTCATGGAGGTAATCAACAAACTCCTCCTCAATCTATCCTAGGTAGAACTCCCACCATGTCTCAAGCAGGGACAAACTTTGGCTCTCAAAGAGCTCAATCTCAACATGGTGCAGATCAAGAACCCACACCTGAAGAAATTGCTCAATATCAAAATGATGATAACTTCAAACGAATGATGAAGCATTTCTTGAAAGAAGATAGAGAAGTATAATTTTTGCAATTAGCTCATCAAGGAGCTAAACTTCCTCCCAACTTTAATGTTGAAGATATCATTACACATGAGGAAGAAACTCCACTTATAGCTATGATGAAATAGATGCATGCCATGCAAGTCAAACTTAATAACCTTGAAAAAGAAAAGGAACCTAAGGAGTTCTCCATGGAGGCCCTATGTCCTTTTCCATTTGAGAAAGACTTGTACATGCCACCATTCCCAAAAGAGTGGAGATGCCAAAATATGATAAGTATGATGGACACTCTGATCCTTAAGATCATGTCAGAGAATTCTATACACAATCTATGGAGTTCATGCACAAACCAACCTATCTGATGTGTCTCTTTCCTCGATCTCTGGGAGGAGTAGCCATTCATTGGTTCTCTAGATTGCCTTCTACTATCAAAACTTTTGAGGAGTTGATCAAATTGTTCTATCAACAATACTCCTACAACATTCAACATCTAGTCACCATGATTGATATTTGTAATCTCAAGCAATATCTAGGTGAACCATTCTTGACATTTCTCAAAAGATGGAGGAAGAAATTCTCTCTATATGCTAGGCATATTCCAGAAACTGAGAAACTGGAAATCTTCATCAATAATCTTATTCCAGAGATCAACTACCCTTTACAAATGTAAGATCATACATCTTTTGATAAAATGGTAGACAATGCGATCAAAATTGAAAAAGTACTTGTGAAAAAAAGGAGAAATTACACTTCAAAAGGACAAGTACGAATCAGGATCCAGTTCTAAAGACAAGAACAAAAACTGGAACAAGAATAAAGGCATTGTCACAGATGATGTTGTTGATACTATCTATGCCCCATCAAAGGTGCCAGCTTTCAATCTAACTATTGGCACCCAAGCCATCAAATTTTCAGAGCAAAAGGTGTCTAAACCATCTCAAAAGAAGCCAGAATACAAAAAGTGGTCCATTGATAATAAACAAATGTTCACTCTACTTGGAAAATCTTTAGAATCAGCTATGAGAACTCTGCTAGCTAACAACATCATTTCCTTGCCTAAGATCTGACAATCTGATCCAGATCCTAAACCAAAATGGTGGAGAGAGAATGAATTATGTGATTTCCATCGAGGTAAAGGCCACAAAACTAATCACTGCTTACGCTTGAAGTATACTATTCAAGATTTGATTGATAAGGGAGATATCACCATTGACAATCATAAGAGCAATAATGATCATACATCATTCATAGAATCATTTCCGAAACATGGTCAAGAAGTTTCATCTTCTCAGCCTAATATGGGGGCAAAGGTCAATTATGCTTACCCTGGAAATAATGTTGTTATCAATATGGTTGAACCTTGTCTCTCTGAGCATTGCAATGTCATCACAATTGTGTGAAGAGATAGAGATCATACTTCAGCTAATGCAATGACTCGATCACAAGCTCAGGCACATCTGAACGAACAAATCCTAGATTCATCAAATGTCCCTAAGATGCCCTTCAATCTTTCTTCCACTTCAAAATAGAAGGTTGTTTCTAAATCTTCCAATCCTAAAGATACAAGGCCAACATCTTATAGCATTGTTCAACAACTCCAACACACTAATGCAAAAATCTCCATGTTTGAGTTGCTACGGATATCTCTAGCTCATAGAGCTATTCTAGACAAAGCTTTGCTTGGATCCAATGTTCTTGATGACCTTGATTTAGACAGGTTCCAAACTATGGTTGGACATCTTACATCTCCGCAATATATCTCCTTTTCAGAGGAAGATGACAACTCTTTGAGTCACCCACATAACTAGCCCTTGCATATAGAAGTCTTGATCCAGAACCATAGAGTCAAACGTGTGTTGATAGATGGAGGCACTGGCTTAAACATTTGTTCTTATAGCTTGGTCACACAATTGGGATTTTCAGAATTGGCTATTGATCCTAGAAAGAAAATAACTATAAAGGCCTATGATGAACAAGAAAGATCTTCTAAAGGCACCATTATCTTGCCTATCAGAGCAGGTCCAGTTATCAGAGGTACTATATGTCAGGTTCTTGATCTACCTTTGGCTTACAACATTCTTCTAGAGAAACCATGGATACATGAGATGAAAGCTATTCCTTCTACATTCCACCAATGCTTCAAATTTCCTTATGAAGGAGTAGAGGTCACTATTCCAGCAGACATATCCACCACTTGTAATACATTGAAGGAAAGTGCAAATAAACTTGTGCCTAATAATAGAGAATCTTCCATTGACCCAACTAAGGAAGCATCCACATCTAAAATGGAAGATCTTGCAAAAGAGGTCAATATCAAAGAAAATGGTATGGGAGAATACACTATAGATCTAGTCTTATCTTTGACATCTCTCCCTATCTCACCTAAGTCTTATGGACAATCTTTAAAACCGTCCAAACTAGATTCTAAAGAACCTCTTGAGGCATATAAAAAGAATTTTATAGCAGAACAAGTCTCCAAGCAAGAATTTGAAGAAGATGAAGTTGTCCTTGCATGGCTATAAAAGATGAACATGAATCTCAAGTTGTTCAAACTGGTGACTCTACAGTATCCAAAATCCCTTCTAAGGCATATGGTCTAGGGGATAAATTAATAGCTAAGATGGGATATTTAGGTAAAGGACCTCTAGGAGTCAGAGGAGAAGGTCTTATAACACCTATTTCACATACTGGTGTGGCAAACAAGGATATTGTTAGCCTAGGCTTTAAAAAGAAACTCTTCCACCTCAAAGGTAATTATTCTCATGTCATAGAGCAGATCACACTAGGAGAACCTCTTCTTAAGAAGGAAGAAACTGAACCATCAGATAGTGATTCAAATAGCTCTGAACTTATCCCTTATGAGTGTTTGCTTAAATAAATCAAAGACCTTCTTGATGATAAAGATGATCCAGTCAAAAGAAATAATGTAGTAGAAACACAAGAACCTACTATCAATCAAGAGATAGTTGCCACACAAGAACTAGCTAATCTCAAAAATAATCAAGAAGAAGAAGGTGGTAGTGATTCTGAGACAGATTCCCATGAGTATGAATTCAAATCAAAATCTGAGGGTAACCCTTCTTGGGGTATTCATCCTGACTTTACTCATGTTCTTAGATTTCCTATAGGCATAGATGAAGAATCTAATGACTATGAATGGGGAGCCATTCCAAAAGAAGATGAGCTTATTACAAATAAACATGTTGATGTTATTCACCAATATGCACCCAAACCCAATGCAAGTCTAGAGCGAAATGATGAACCTATCGAGTCTGATCCACCTATGGCTGAATTGGATTCCCACAATGACATTGAGACTATTCACAAATTGAATGTCTTAATTTGTAATATCACCTTTGAACTTGAGCGTCAGGTTAGGACCAATGATGACATATCCATATTTCTAAACACTATATCCCAATCTTTCCCCATGTTGGCTATCTAATATCCAGACCTTATTGATCAAACCTCCACAAATCTGAGCCATGGTATTTATACCTTCTTGAATGACTATGCCCTTGCTTGCTACCTCAATGTAGTTGAGCCTATGAGAACATCCATCAGTGAACCAAGTGTTAGCATGATGGAGTCAGACATCAAGTATCTTAGTCAAAAAAATAAAAATAAAAGGAGTTCTGAGGGTGAAAACCACTTTGTGGCAATCTTAGAACTTACAAAAGTAAAAATAAAAGACATATTCAAAGGTGTAAACCTCTCTGAGGCACCTAAGGATGAGATATTTGATATCCTTCTGAGTCATTTACATGACAAATCTCCAATTCTAATTGAGCCCACTCAATCTATCAATTTGGGAACAGTATAAGAGCCACAATTGATCCATGTAGCACAATCTTTATCAAAAGAAGAGAAGCAAAAATTTACAACATTCTTAACAGAAAAGAAGATCAACTTTGCATGGAAATATTCAGATATGCCAGGGTTGGATCCTAATCTTATAATGCATCATTTATCTATAGCTCCAAATGTCAAACCTGTCAAGAAAAATTTGAGAAAGATGCATCCTCATGTTGCACTCTTAGTAAAAGCTGAATTAGAGAAGCTCCTGAAAGCCAGATTCATCTGAGTTATTGATTATGCAGAATGGATCTCTAATATTGTACCTGTTTCAAAATCAGATAAATCAATCAGAGTATGCATAGATTTTAGAGATGTAAATAGAGCGTTCCTTAAGGATGATTTTCCACTACCTAACATTGATATGATAGTGGACATGACTTCAGGCTTTGAGATGTATTCTTTAATGGATGGTTTTTCTAGGTATAATCAAATAAAAATTGCTCCAAAAGATCAAGAGAAAACTATTTTTACATGTGCATGGGGTACCTTCTGTTGGAATGTCATGCCATTTGGGATTAAAAATACTGGTGCTACATATCAAAGAGCCATGACATCTATTTTTCATGACATGATGCATAGGACTATGGAGGATTATGTTGATGATACTTTAGCAAAATATATGATTAGAGCTGAACATCTAAATGACTTGAGCAAGATACTAGACAGAATGGAAAAATTTAGTCTCAGACTAAATCCTAAGAAGTGTGCTTTTGGTGTCACTTTTGGAAAGCTCTTAGGATATATAGTTTCAAAGAAGGGCATTGAAGTTGATCCAACTAAAGTAAAGGCTATCATGGAGATGCAACCTCCAAAGAATATTAGTCAAATGAGGACATTGCAAGGAAGAGTTCAATCTATCAGAAGATTTATATCACAGCTAGCAGACATATCACAACCTTTTACAAAAACATTAAATAAAGGTGTTACATTTACATGGAATGAAGAATGTGAGAACAACTTTAATCATATCAAGAAGTATCTATCAAATCCTCCTATCTTGATGCCTCCCATTCTAGGGAAGCCTTTGATCTTATATGTCTCTACTACAGATACATCACTGGGGGCATTGCTAGCACAACATGATGAGAACAAAAAGGAAAGAGCTATATACTATATCAGTAGAACATTGGTTGCATATGAGAAGAACTATTCAATGATTGAGAAAGCTTGTCTAGCTGTGATCTTTGCATCATAGAAATTGAGACACTACATGTTAGCTCATACCACACAATTGGTAGCTAAGATTGATCCACTCAAATACCTACTAAGAAAAGCTTCCCTCACAGGTAGATTAGCTAAATGGGTCATGCTCTTAAGTGAATTTGACATTGAATATGTTGAGAGAAAAGCTATCAAAGGACAGGTTATTGCTGATCAATTAGCAAATGCACCTATGATTGATGATACACCAATGCAAATGGAATTTTCAGATTCCTCTATCATGACTCTTTCTTCTAGAGAATGGTAGTTATTCTTTGATGGCTCCTATACATAGAATGGATCAGGAGCAGGCATATTATTCATAACTCCTCAAGGATACTCAATACCAAAAGCATTCAGATTAAAGTTTCCTTGCACAAACAATATTGCAAAATATGAAGCCCTTTTGAATGGCATGAAACTAGCAATTGAGTGGAGAGTGATAGAGCTACACATTCATGGAGACTCTCAACTTGTTATCCATCAAGTCAATGATGTGTACCAAACTAAAGATGAAAATCTCATTCCTTACAAGAGGATGGTAGATGATCTAAAGAAGTATTTCCTATCTATCACATTTGAGAAAATACCTAGAATAGAGAACAAGGTTGACAATTCAATGGCAACGCTATCTACTTTATTATAGTAGCCTGAACATGAGCTATGCTACGAGTTCCTGGTGGAAGCACTATCTTATCCTGCATATGATTCCCCCGAAACCCGCATGATCTACACTATTATTGGTCATGATTCATCCAGATACCAAAACCTATTTTCATATCTCCAAGACCAAATCGTTCCCGATACCTTCAACCACCATGAAAAGAGATACCTTATCTGTAATGCCTCCCAATATGTCATCATTGGTCATGATCTACATAAACAAGGTCTAGATGGTACACTACTTAGATGTTTAGAATGAGAAGAGTCTCAACGTGCATTAGAGGAAGTCCATGAAGGTATTTGTGGGTCACACTCAAACGGTTTAACACTAGCTCAAAAAATTATTAGGGTTGGGTACTATTGGCATGAAATGGAGAAAGAGTCTATCAAGTTTTCTAAGAATTGTCAAAAGTACCAAGTGCATGGCAACTTAATTCATGCTCCAGGGAGAGATCTAATTCCCTTTACTACACAATGGTCTTTTCACCAATGGGCATTTGATCTTATAGGAGCTATACATCCTCATTCTTCTAATGGACATACCCATATAATCACAGCTACAGATTATTTTACAAAATGGGTAGAGGTAATCCCTTTGACACAAGCAATTGGAAAACAAATATCTATGTTCATATTGAACTATATCATATGCAGCTATGGGATACCTCATTCCATAATCATAGATAATGGTGGACAATTCAAAAACAAGGATTTAGATGATTTATGTGCTAAATTCAAGATTACACAACATTGGTCATCTATCTACTATCCTCAAGGGAATGGACAAGCAAAGGCTTCTAACAAGAATCTATTGAAAATCTTGCACCGTACAGTTAATAAAATAGGAAGAGACTGGCATCTCATTATCAATCTAGCTCTCTAGGCCCACAGAACAAGTATCAGAATGCCCACTGGGGCTACACCTTTTACTTTAGTTTATGGGTCTGAAGCGGTGCTACCTATTGAGGTTGAAATCCCATCACTAAGAATCAGAATGCATGGTCTAGTAATTGATGATGACTACAGAGTGTCTAGGTTTCAAGAACTTGAACTACTAGATGAGCGCATACAAGCAACGTATGATCATCTCAGAGTATATTAGAAAAGAATGTTTAGAGGTTATAATAAGAAGGTCAGACATAGAGAATTTTAGGTTGGTGATCTAGTCTTGAGAGGAAATCCTAAAAATCAATCACATCGAGAACGCAAGGGGAAGTTTGAACCCAATTGGCTGGGTCCCTTTGTAATCACTGCTACTTTTGGCTCTGGTGCCTATCAACTCTCAATGACTGAAGGAGAATAGCTCCGAGAACCAATCAACATTCTCCATCTGAAGAAATTCTACGCCTAAGGCATTCAGTGTATGGTAAAATGTCCTAAAAAATCTTAAAAATTAGAAAAAGTCCTAAAAAAATGAACATCTTGGTGAAAACCTAGCAATAGGCACCTTGATGATTCACAAAAAAAAGAAAAAAATATCAAAAGTACAAAAAAAATTGAAAAATAAAAAATGCAAAAAAAATGAGAAAAAGAAAAAGTGCCTTGGTGAAAACCTGGAAACAGGCGCCCTGGTAGCAAAAATAGAATCTTTGCCAAGATGGTGAAAACCTGGCAAATGGGCGCCACTTGTTTCAAAATGCTCCATCTATCAACGCAATCTTGGTCTTTCCCAACTTTTAGTCTTGCTTTAGTTTGTACATATCTCCCGATTTGTTTCTTCATTTCCAGTTTTCAATAAGTCAGTTTGTACACCAATCAGCTCAAGCATCGGTATCCTATCAATGTTCAAACTTGGGGGCAATCAATGTCATATCCTATGGCCTCCAATGTATCTTAGATGTATCATATCCAGTCAAAGTCCTTTACAGCTTCATTTGAGTCAGTTAGTCTGTCTTGTCTCCAGAAAGGATTTTGCATCTACAACGACGCAATCAAACATCAAACACCAAACAAAAATTGAAAACAATCTATGCTTTTTACATGCTTTTATCTCCTTGTATGCTTACTGATTCACATTGAGATTTTTGCATATTATGTCCTTTCGAGCTCTTCAATGATGTCCTTTACAGGATTTAGAGAGTGGTGACTAGGGGCATAATCTTTTCTTTGTCTTCTGCTTGTATGTGAAAATCTAACAACTTTGGAAATTATGAATTGCAATGATGTCTGACTGTAAGAGCCTCTATCTCGAATTGGATGGTCATGCGTACCTCGACCATTGATACCCAAAAAATTCAAGGAAGTTTGATCTAACTATTGTCTTTTCAAGTGAGTTCTTTCTCCTATTGTGAAATGCGATCTTACCTAAGGATGTGAATGATAAAGGGTCACTACGGGTAATTCACATTGGATTTAGAATGATCTCTTGATTGCTTGATGTGTTTGTAATGCAAGGCGTATTCAGGTCATCACAACATTTATGTTTTGATGCTTATACAAATTGCAATATCAAAATGGACATGATATTCAAGTCTTCCTGGTGTTTATGCCAATGCTTATATCTAATCTGACATTCTGAAAACAAAATCAATATTCATATATCCATGGTTTCCTAATTAGTGGGTGTTGTATTGATTCCTGCGCATACAAATCGATATTCATGTCTATGGTTTCATAACTAGTGGGCATTGTATTGATTTATCCAGTTACCTAAAAATTCAATGATGAGAATGATAGACACATGATCAATGACTAGGTCCTAGGTCTTAGGTTGCATTTCATTCTACATGTCTCTTTGCATTTTGCATGTTTGCATGATCTCACAACAGTTGGCTAAACTTCAACGCATAAATGATTCTTCAATCACATCTTCAAATCTAACAAGAGTTGAATCTCACATGAAGGTCCATCCAATGAAATAGCAAGTAGAATCCTTTTTCGGGATCAAAATCAAAATTTGTGATCATTCATATTATTAACTACTTGCATAATCAACCTTCTATCATCACAGAAATCCAGTATTCAACTTAACTGATTATCTTACATCAAACTATCGAAATTTCAACTTGGTCACCCATGGTCAACTCATGGTTTAACCTAGTCAAACTTGGTCTTCAGGGCCTCCAAACGATGCAAAATGTGTTCTCGAACATGTGTAACCACTTTTCAAATCAATTAACATGCTTCTAAACTATAACGTTGACTTTTCTTGTCAGATTTCAATTTTAATCCTGAAGGGGGCATGGTATTGCATATCATTCAAAGTCTGTAATCTAAATTTGAAATCATATCTTTCCTCAGTAATCAAGACAACAACCACGTCTAGTTGTTGATTCATCAAAAGATCTCATCAATCAGGGAAAATCAATCATCGCTCGGGGCATATCAAATTCATCGAGATCCATATCAATCTGGTATTCTCTTAATCTTGTAAATTGTATCAGTTTTTGTAACTATCGGTTCAATTGTGTTATTTCCTTGGTTCTTCAAAAACTGAAGGGTTCAAATGTGATACCAATGAGATTCAATATAAGGACAATCAGATCTGGAATCGGTCACTCACTTCTTCGCAATCATAAGGTTCAGAATTAGGTGTTTTGACACTTTTTCGCAATCATCGGTTCATTGTTGTTATAGTTAACATTATCTTTGGTCATTCAAGACCTATTATCTTCATATCAATTTCAATCAGTTTCTGCTTCATATCAATTTCAATTTCAAACATCAGTTTCAATATCATACACAGACTGTCTTTGAACCACTGCGCTTCGCACAGCAATTCAAAGAGGGGCAAAATGTAATACTCCAAAAATGGGCTATAGATTAATTAACCTCCTATATCAACATATCGAACGAAATTGATATCAAAGTCCTAACCTAAGGCACATCTGAACATTATCGAATCCTAATTGATTATCTCAAATTTTGTATCAAGGAATATTCTTAGTAATATTCTTAATCATCTTAATTATCTTTAATTTAATAATTATCTGGCGATAAATCTTATTTTTCCTAAAGTTTGATTAATTGAATATTCTCAATATTTAATGAATTAGATTTAATACTGCCACTTAATTATTTAATTGAATTTAATTATATTTATTCCTAATTATTATTATTTAAATTTGACAAATAAATCAAAATTCCTATCATCAATTGATTAAAATCTTATTTAATTAATTAAAGCAAGTTGTCATATTTAATGATATTATTTTGGAATAAAAGTTTGATTTAATAATTGATTAACCCATAAATCAATTATTTTATTTTTTAAAATCAATTAAGTTGGAAATAAATCACTTTATTTATTTATTTAATTCATAATTATTATGCACATTCAAAAAGCAGTTAAACTTGAAATCAAAAAATCAAATTCAAGTTGTTTTAAAAATGAACTCAACTCTGATTTGAGTTAAAAAGCTATTTTTGCATGCTTTTGCATGATTTTGTAAATTAATTATCTTTTATTCTTTGATAACTCAAAAATCAACCTGAGGCTATCTGAGTGATTTATGGCTTTTTCCATGCACCTCCAAAGCCCTAGATTTCTATAAATTAAGGCTTCAACTCTTCATTTGAAATCCATCCATCCACGAATTGCACACTCACGCTACTGAATTGGAGACTGAAGAATCAATCTTGAGAATTCGAGTTGTTGTGAGATTTTCATTATTTTTGCATAGTATCCATATCATTTAGAATATTATTGTTAGATCATTTTAGCATATCAATTTTCATATTAGCATAGATTCATATCAAGTTTTCATTATCATAATTACATAGAAAAACCAAAAAAATAGATTAATTGCATTCATTCCATATCTAGATTTTGCATTCAAATCTTTCGTTTAGGTGTCGTCAAGGTCACTAATCTCGGTATAATCTGAGAATACATACTCGCATCTACTAGAAGGTAGTAAATCACCTGGTTAGTTTAGTTTTTCATTTATTGCATCATTTCAATTTTAGCTAACCTCTAATGTTTTACTGAAGTGTTGTGTCTACAGATCAGGTACAAATTTCACACACACAAATACCACTTTGTTGGTTTTTTCGTATGTAGTTCCCACTTGTAGGTCTCTGAATGATGGAGGGCCCTACATAAAGCCTCTTTCTATTGGTGGCGGATGGATCTTTTATCATGTTTCTTCTCTTTTTCTGATGGCAGACCGTCGATTAAGTGACACCACCCGTCGTCACAATTTTGCAATCAGAAAAAATGACGGTTTTGATTTGCACCGTAATTACAATGACAATGGTCATCACAAAAAGAGGGTGCCAACATGGAAAACCTGTCGTCGAACCTATTTGTGGCTGTCTCAATTGCAATGCCCATTCGTCATAAAAAATACAAACAACGACGACCCGTCAAAATCTTCCAACGGGTCACCATTGTTTGTAGTTTGCTTGCCGATGGAGATGTTAATGCGATGAATATCTGTCGAAAGTTTATGATGGATATCCATCGTTTTTAGTTTTTAATGACAATGATGTACATGCGACGAATACCCGTTGGAAGTTTACGATGGATATGCATCGTTTATAGTTTTTTATTGATAGTGATGTTGTACATGCGAAGGATGGATGTCAGATGTTTTCGACAGATGACCGTCAATGTTGTATGGTCGTCGTAGTTGTGACAAAAATCATATATATATATATATATATATATATATATATATATATATATATATATATATATATATATATATATATATATATATATATATATATATATATATATATATATATATATATATATATATATATATATATATATATATATATATATATATATATATGTTAATCGAGTTGGTATCGATTCAGAATGGTGTCCTTGCAGATCTGGTTCCTGCTTCTGATTTGGTTATGGATCATTCGGAGATGACTTTGCAGTAGATTCGATAGCGGCTCATGGATTATTGAGTTGACTCTAGAGACTTGGATTTGGAATGGATCCTATCGAATCGAGATTTGTGACAACGACTGCTCTAGCACAAGAAGCTAGCACGGTGATCGGAGATGCATTCTTCCTGATGTGTTCGTGGGATATATGCAAACCTGATTTGAGTGACTTCTTGACTTCTTTGGTCTGAATTGGATGTGTTGTGTTCCTATGGAGTGTAGCAGTGACTGGACTTGGAGTTTGAGTAGATTGTGCATTGATTGACTTGAAGATAGAATCGAGCTACTCTTTGCGTTGTTGTTGAGATTAGGTTGTGATGGATCACCGGAATCATCTACCATTTTTTCCATAGTTTTGAATGAGTTAGATGTGATGTCGAGAGAGTGACATGTAGAAGTTGCACATTAGATATTCGTAGATGACTATGGTGTTTGTGATGACTTGGGAGAAGTCTTCTTCTTGGTGAACCAAGCTGAGAGACTTAGGTTACAAAAAGTGGGTCATTTGATGTGACTTATGATACATTGGATGCCTCTTCATAGCAGGTCCACGATGTAGGCTGTGGTGTTTCTTTACAACTGGGTTCTTGGCAGAGATATATTGATTTGGTAGTCATTGAGATGGATCGATATATATTTGTCGTACATGGATTGAGATCTTAAATTATTGAGCTTCTCTTTGTTTCAAGAATATTTTAACATTCTCTACTTAACAGGGCCAACCGTGTGAAGGTGGAAGCTCATCTAACCCCTCCTAGGAGCCTCTTATGACCCTTTACGACATTTTAAGACCTCTAAGATGTATTCTTAGGGATCGTAAAGGGTCATAAGGGGTCCTGGGACACAACAGCTGAGAAACATAAATGTAGGCATCATGGTCACAATTTTTTGGAAACGCAACATATTTGAGTGGTATACCCAGACGATGCAATGCAACTACTCCAATTCCAAGTCTACACTGCAGTAAACAAAACCCATAGATAAAGAATAAATTTAAAGAGCGAAGGAGGAGGGCCATAAAGACCAAAATAATATAGGGACCTTATATTATTTTGGTCATTATGGCCCTCCTCTGCTCTAAATTTATTCCTTATCTATGGATTTTGGATCCTGCAGTGTAAACTTGGAACTAGAGGAGTGATAGTTGTGTTGCATCGTTTGGGTATACCATTCAATTATGTTGTCTCCAAAAAATTGTGACCATGATGCCTACATTTATGTTTCTCAGCTATTATGATATCTACATTTATGTTTCTCATTTGTCATGTTTATGTGCATGTTCTTTATGTGTATGTACTAGAAATTCTTTTAAAAAATTATTATCTACAATAGCCCTCTGTTAACCACATTTACACATATGGTCCCAACAAAGTAGTGCACAAAGTACACAAAGAAGGCATCATGGAAATATGATTTTTTCTTTCACCATTGAAGCAATCTTGGCAACACTAGCTGCCTCTCGAGCCCTACACAAGTTTCACTCATTTCCTACATCAGGTATATATAGATGTAGATGGGGTAGATGTAAATGTGGTTTGATCGACCCACTGAAAGTATTGACATCCACTATTTCCCTGCAATACCAAATGTACATCAATTCTTCATAAAATGATTAGTTGTCACATTATTTTTAAACATAAAATATAATCACGTATCCAGACCTTTTTCCTATTTGGGCAAACCCAAAATTGACACCCAGGATTACTTGTGCGTGACGTCTTCAACATGCATGGGCCAACACCACATTGATACATAGGCACATTGATTGAAGTCATCGATGCTATTACGACAAATATTGCATTATCATAAATATTGCATTGTCATTATTTTGTTCATTCATACTAATTATAATTACAATAAAAAGAAACATACTAATGTAGACTTGCACATTTTTTGGCTAATTTGAAGTCTTTGGTTTAAATCACTAGACACTCAAAACAAAATGACAAACCAAAGACAACCATGCAATAAAAATCAATTACTAAGCAATTCAGAATCAGCTCACTCCATTGCAGGGAACAAAGAGAATCCCCTATGATTTAACATCATTGACGTGCAAGGAAATAGAAAATTAGCAGAAGCAATTCTCATAAGATAGTATTTAGATTAAATGCATTGATATAAAAAAATACCTCATAAAATTATAAAGAAAGGTAATTTTCTTAATCATGTCACTAATTTGTGCATGTCTAAATACTGGTGTCTTTCAAGTGATTTGATTCTTGTCATGCCCACTACAAATGAGAACAGTCTTAACTAGTGAGATTGTTTAAGCATATAGAGATTAAATACACTCTTTTAGAATGAAATTTCTCTTAACAAAAGATTAAAGATATATAAGTAGGACATATAAAACAAGGTGAATAAGAGTAGTACATATAAAATAATTGTTAGAACATGCCAAACATCTAGCATAATTGTATATTTCATTCATGTCATTGATATTCTTCTTCATCCATCTCATCATCAAGATCATCGTTGTTGATGACATCATCACCACCACTATCATCATCGTCATCACCATCAGCATCATCATCGTCATCATCTTTGTCATCACCATCAGCATCATCATCATCATCATCATCATCCTCATCAGTAGCAGCATCATCATCATCTTCTTCTTCGGCTAGCTCTCGATCGTGATCATCATCTACATCATCTTCCTTGGTATCTTCTTCCATCGTATTACACTTTATCGACATTCCTCTTGGATCATGTCTAACAAAAAATGACCAACTTGGTTTATGTGGAACCTCTGAGTAAAATACCTGCTCACATTGGCTTGGAAGAACATAGGGCTCTTCTCCAACTAGCTCAAACAACCTTGTATTAATCATTGGAAATCCATTGTCATGTTCAATAATAGTTCTATCAGGATCATTTTTATTAAGTCGCAGTCTATACCATTTCACAAAGAAGAGAACTAATTTGAAGGAATTAAAGTACAGTCAAGTATATCAACCAAAATACCATAGTATCGATTTTATGACTCTCGGGGATGTAATTTGTTTCTAGATGAAATATTAGTCACTTGGAACACTGCACTTATCCCAGAATCACAAGTTCTCTTCGTGTCATCCAATTTTTTGATGCAAAATTTATAACCATTGAAAAACATAGCCTTGTGGTGTTTCACCTGCAATAATGTCAAACATGTATAAATTATTGCATCACAAGTTGAAAAACATACAGTTGATTAATTAAAAAATTTATAAGTACCTAGTGATCTCTCTTAAACCATATGCTAAATCTATTTCCTTTTGTGTAACACTGGGATCTCCATTACGATGAGCTTGTATAACCAATGAAGACATGGATTCCCATGTTAATCTATGACCATCATGTTGACATTATTCAATCCATACCATCATCCAATCTTGATTGTTTGCAATAAACAAATGTATTGCATCTCACTCTTTAGCAGTTGTACAAAAGTAAATAGATGACTTACAACATATTTATTTTGAAGATTAAGAATAATTAACTATAATAACATCTCATAATTTATTACCTTTCAGTTTCTTAAATCTACCATTGCCCACCAAGTACTCCCCTTCAAATTTTTTAATTGAGTCGAGATCCCAAATGTAATCTATATGGGTCTTTGCTGCAAGATTAGGATCTTTGCTGCAAGATTAGGAAGATATTGAGTAACGTATACCATCATCTAGTATACCATATATCCCTCAACTATAGAACCCACAAGATGTGCTCTTTGTCATACCAAACCCTTCAAAAATATCAAATGTCTCTCAACCATCCACATTGACCTAGCATGTACAAGTTCACACAATTCAATCTCCTGAACTTGGTGTATGAGGTAGTGTTCTTGTGCATTGAAAAAAGCTGGAGGTAAACACTTTTGCATTTCACACATTAATCGACAAATTATTTTCTTCCAATATTTTATATCATCTTTATGGATTTCTTTAAATGACAACCACCTACAAGGGATTCAAGACATAAATATATAAATACGAGACTTTACAATATATTACTTGTTTGATATTATTGTTTGATATATTGAACAAATATCACTGCTTATCTCATGTATTTTCCAAGATCATATATCACTTGTTTGATATTATTGTCGAAGTTCTCTGGGAGAGATAGGGGTAGTAAATACTGCAACAATTGTCAACTGATCATTTCATACAATGAAAATTGAATGCAATTACACAAATATATTGTAAATACAAAAGACTATGACTTACCTTGGTGAAGGTATGCCAATCATGTGTTTTCATCCCTGACCCAAAATCATTTTTCTTTGATATGAGATTACTTATATCCGTAGCAAATCCTATAGAAAATCAAATTTTTTGGATCACTTCTTTTATGGCATTACTTTGTTGTTCTATTAATAACCAAGGAAGAGCACTTGCATCAATCTGGTCTCCATTGTTATTTGATTCAATGATACTTTTCATTGAATGATTGGAATCATGAATGTCACTACAAATTTTGCCAATTTTTTCTTTGTCACGCCTTCCATCCAATATTTTCCACAGTGTCTCTGTTACATTCTTTCCAATATGCATAGTATCAAAAAAATGCACAATTTGTAGTTTTTCATAGTAGGGCAGCCTACTAAATTCTCTGAGATAGCATTTTAGTCCCTTTGGAAGCTAGTCGATGATGCCTTCACAACCTTCAAGATCATCAACTACATAATTAGCCAACAAAACATAATTAAAATATATAATTTTCAAACATCGACCATTAGGTGGAATGATATTACCTTGAATTCTATTATATTCCAACTGCCATAGGTGAAGTGTCATTCTTTGGGGCTTTGATGTAGTCTCTTCTTTCCCATTGAAAATATATCTTTCTACACTTCGATACTTATGATTTCTGTGGAGGAACTGTCTATACTCATCAAACACCTACTTTCTTAAACTTTTGGAATGATGAGATTTTATCTTTGGACCATGCATTGGACATGCAATTTTTTCCTTTGTTTGAAGACCTACAAGATAACAATACAATTGGATTAAATATGTATATTTTTAGAATTTGAATTATCGCGTACAAGTAGAATTCACCATAACATACCACAGAAATGTGTCAACCCTGGAGCATCATGAATTGTCCACACAAGCATTGCATGGAATTGAAATTATCTTTTTTCAATTGGTCTAGAAATGTCATACATAGTGAAACCATTCCATAACACCAACAACTCATCGATAAGAGGCACAATATATACATTCATATCTTTCACTTGGTACTTACCTAGTTGAATTAACAATAACATCAGATAATTATTGTGGCCATTTCACTCCAAGACTTATAATTATATGTTGATAACTATAAAGTAATAAGATACCTGGAATAATCATTGCCAACATAATGTGCTCCCTCTTTATTGACATCCATGGATGAAGGTTATTATTTATAACAAAAATAGGCCACACCAAGTAAACAGATCTCATCTCTCCATGCGGATTGACACCGTCTGATGCCAGAGAAAGCCTGAGATTTTGAGGTTCTTCTTTAAAGTGTGGCCACTTTTCCTCTATGTCCATAAATGATGAACCATCCATAGGCATTTGAATAATGTCATCTCGACTCCTGCCACATGCATGGTAATCCATAAATTATGCTAGGCTATTGCACCTGAATAATCATTTCAGACGTGGAATAATGGGAATGTGACGAAGAACCTTGCGAGACACCTTTTTTTTCATTTGATCATCTCAATATATGCTCATATGGCATTCAAGGCCTTTTGTTGCATTTTTGTGTTCTTTATAATAAATAATATGATCTTCAGGACAAGCATCTATTGTTTGATACTCCATTCTAATATATTTCATAGTGGCACATAATTCTCAGTACGAGCAAGGGAGAACATTTGATGGTGGTAACACAAAGTCACCTATCCATCTGTAATAAATAATATAAGTCATTACTATAAACAATCTTAATGGTACATGTTTCACCTTTTATAGACTATAATGACATATATGATAAACCTTAGCATACGTGACATTTCTATATTGTTGGATAAACCATTCATAACCTTCAAACTCACCAACAATAATACAATGAAGAGAAGAGTAGATTGGGAGCCTTTGTAAAGGGTCATGTCCGCCTTCTCAAGTAAAGGTATATCATGGATGTCATCAATGTCATCCTCATCATAATAATCATCATCAACAGCACCAGTACCAAATGTGTCAATGATCAATGCATTCATACCATCATCTTCAAATGTGTTTTTCAGCGCATGATCATCATCTTCCATGGGATCATGATCTTCAACTTCAATACTCTCACCTCCATGTTCCTCTATATTCACACTGGGGAGATCAACCTATATAAAAATGATGATAATCAAACCCCCCTTCAATGTGATAATCAAACCTCCTTCCATAGTTCATATGTATATTAATTGTGAAAACAATATAACAAACAACTTACCACTGGATTATAATCAAACCCCCCTTCAATATGACCATTCTCCCTACAATGTCTCTTTGTTGTTTTTATTTTGATTATTCTTGTCTTTAAGTCATTACAACTCTTGCATGGATAATAACATTTGTCATCGCCTTCTCTTTGAAAGTTAGACAACAATCTAGCGATTGTCTCCCTATTTTGATCAAATTCCCTTGTATTATCTGACATGATCCTTAATGTGTATATCTGCAAAACAAATTGGAGATTCCTCCTTTCATTAGCTTCATGTCACCTTCTCATAGCTTCTCATTTTCTAACAGATTTCGCCAAAGGCTTTGTAGGAAACCAAGTAAGGGGTATTCTTGAGTTCAAACACATTGAGCTGTTACAACTGAATTATAAATCATGAATTCACTATAAATAAAGGAGCATTATAAATCATGAATTCGCTATAAAATTAATGTATTGCTCTAGATTTCATATGGACATTTTGTCAAATGGTTGGCATGTATGTTTATTCAAATGGAGTTATATCATTTGGAATGGATATATGATAGGTTGATATCGAATTCTATGTCCCTATTTGATCTAATAGCATCAATATAACAAACAAAGCACCAACCAATCAAATAGGGACATGAGGTGCTCAAACAGTGAGCTCATAAAACAATATATTTAGTCTTAATAAAATCTTATAAAACAACATATATTGTGTGAAGTGTTTGATCTCTCTTTATTTGTTTTGTTGTTTCGATATTCACTATGTGGTACTCCCCGTTTATGATCATTTCATGAGGAAATGTCTTGATGGCTTGAGGGCTGCAAGCTAGGACATCATGCATTATTTATGAGCTCACTGTTTGAGCACTGGCCAATCAAATAGGGACATGAGGTGCTCAAACAGTGAGCTCATAAACAATGCATGATAAGGTAGTTGTAGGTAGTTATCTCTTCTATAATGATGGAGGAGTGAAAGGTAATGATCAATGAGATTGCTGCTATTAGATCATACATGAATAAACTTACTATTTTGAATTTGAGCTCAAGCATCATGCAATGTTATTGTTGTCATTGCATGCTTGCTACTGTTGTGCACCATATATTATTTTATACACTGTTTATTTCATTGAGACTGTGAGCTTGGAATTTGTGATGTATTTTCTATTATTGGATCAATGCTACCATGTTGTTGAGGTTGTAGATGTATTGAATCACCACTGCCATTCTATTTTTATAGAAGCAATATAAAAAATAGAGCACCGTCCAATCAAATAGGGACATCAGTAAGACATTTAATGCATTATTACTTCATCATGATGATAAAAATTTCATTGGCTCAAAGCACATAGAAATTCAAAACAGTAGGATATCTTAATCTTTATGAGCTCAAATTCAGAACAATAAGTGTATTATTTTATTATTGATATCCCTATTTGATCTAATAGAATCAATATAACAAATAGAGCACCGACCAATCAAATAGGTACATGAGGTGCTCAAACAGTGAGCTCATAAAATAATATATTTAGTCTTAACAAATCTTATAAAACAACATATATTATGTGAAGTGTTTGATCTCTTTTTATTTGTTTTGTTGTTGATATTCACTATGTGGTACTCCCTATTTATGATCATTTCATGAGAAAATATCTTGATGGCTTGTGGGCTACAAGCTAGGGCATCATGCATTATTTATGAGCTCACTATTTGAGCACCGGCCAATCAAATAGGGACATGAGGTGCTCAAACAATGAGCTCATAAACAATGCATGATGCCCTAGTTGTAGGTAGTTATCTCTTCTATAATGATGGAGTGAAAGGTAATGATCAAAGAGGTTGCTGCTATTAGATCATACATGAATACACTTACTATTTTGAATTTGAGCTTGGGCATCATGCAATGTTATTGTTGTCATTGCATGCTTGTTTATGTTGTGCACCATATATTTTTTTATACACTATTTATTTCATTGAGACCATGAGCTTGGCATTTGTAATGTATTTTCTATTATTGGATCAATGCTACCATGTTGTTGAGGTTGTAGATGCATTGAATCACCACTGTCATTCTATTTTGATAAAAGCAATATAACAAACAGAGCACTGGCCAATCAAATAGGGACATCAGTAAGACATTTAATGCATTATTACTTCATCATGATGATAAAAATTTCATTGGCTCAAAGCACATAGAAATTCAAAACAGTAGGATATCTTAATCTTAATGAGCTCAAATTCAAAATAGTAAGTGTATTATTTTATTACTGATGTCCCTATTTGATCTAATAGCATCAATATAATAAAAAAAGCACCAACCAATCAAATAGGGACATGAGGTGCTCAAACAGTGAGCTCATAAAACAATATATTTAGTCTTAATAAAATCTTATAAAACAACATATATTGTGTGAAGTGTTTGATCTCTCTTTATTTGTTTTGTTGTTAATATTCACTATGTGGTACTCCTTGTTTATGATAATTTCATAAAGAAATGTCTTGATGGCTTGCGGGCTACAAGCTAGGGCATCATGTATTATTTATGAACTCATTTTTTAAGCACTGGCCAATCAAATAGGGACATGAGGTGCTCAAACAGTGAGCTCATAAACAATGCATGATGCCCTAGTTGTAGGTAGTTATCTTTTCTATAATGATGGAGGAGTGAAAGGTAATGATCAATGAGATTTTTGTTATTAGATCATACATTAATACACTTATTGTTTTGAATTTGATCTCGGGCATCATGCAACGTTATTGTTGTCATTGCATGCTTGCTACTATTGTGCACCATATATTGTTTTATACACGGTTTATTTCATTAAGACCGTGAGCTTGGCATTTGTAATGTATTTTTTGATATTGGATCAATGCTACCATGTTGTTGAGGTTGTAGATGCATTGAATCACCACTGTCATTCTATTTTGATAGCAACAATATAACAAACAGAGCACGGGTCAATCAAATAGAGAAATCAGTAAGACATTTAATTCATTATTACTTCATAAATGCATGATTGTGGATCCTCAAGTAGGAGTTGTGATGCAAAGGAAGAACACTTATATGGGTTTACCCACATAAGGACAATGGTTTCATTCATCTTTCTTTCAAGTGCTCTTGGGTACTTTCCTTGGCCTCTAGGCTTGGGCATCCTATAGGGATTGAACCAAAATTATGAAGGTAATAAGAACACATAGAACAATAGGTTTGGGGACTTAGACTTATGTTCAATCCTTAGAAATGGTTTGGGGAACTAATTACTAGATGAGTGACTACAATACGCTAGTTTGCATTATTAGATGATCTTGTTTAATTTGTGTTCATTTCATACAAAGATACATGTAAAGGAAAAAAAAATTTTGCATCTAAAGATTACATGTATATATATGAAAAATAACTTGTATATGCTATACAAGGAAAATAACTTTCAGAAGAAAATGCAAGAGTACAAGCATACATAAGAGGATAAACATAAATAATAAGGGTGCCAGACATTTCCTGAAGTGATGAATTTTTTACCCGGGTATGAATCTAGTATGCCCCTATGTGATCTAGAACCTACAAAGAAAAGAGAGATGGGGGTTAGATAAAAAATATCTAAGCAATGAATGGCATCCTATTACTGATCCTCATCTACAATTATGCATGTGCATAGTCAAGCCATACACTTCTGAAAGAAAAACCAAGCTCACAGTCTCAATGAAATAAACAGTGTATAAAATGATATATGGTGCACAACAGTAGCAAGCATGCATTGACAACAATAACATTGCATGATGCCCAAGCTCAAATTCAAAAAATAAGTGTATTAATGTATGATCTAATAGCAGCAACCTCATTGATCATTACATTTCATTTTATAACCCTAACCTTGCAATTTATAACTTTAAAAAAAATACACGGTTTCATCTTATAACCCTAACCTTGCAATTACTTCGCGTGTAAAGGAGAGGTGAAGGAGAGAAGGAGGGTGTTAAAATAATAACAAAAAGTAGAGAGATAGGAAATTGTTTAATCAATGAGCTAGGAATAAAGAGATTTACCATGAACAAACACAACTCTAGGAGCATTCACCAAAGAAAGAAGCAATAAGGAGACAATATTTTGAAGGGGAAAAAGCATAAAAAAAACCCCGTGAAATAATGAAAGTGGCAAAAAAGATTAAGAATGAGAGAAAGAGAGAGAGAGATAGAGTGAGAGCTTAGCTCATACAATGTTCAAGAAGAAGAAGAATCTCATGTGTTGAGAGAAGGAGAGCCATCTCTTAATAGAGATGTGAGAAAGGAGTTACATTGTAACTCCTATTTTTGTGTATGCCACATTTCACTAGTGTGTGAGACAAGTGTAGGATTCCTCATAAGGAGGAATATCTATTTTCCTTAATAAAGGAATTACAAATATGTAACATGTCCTCCTACTTGGACTAGAGGACAAATACAATAGGATACCTTGGTTTATCCTTTAAATACAAATATACCAAGGAAAGATTAAATTCTAACACCCCCCTTTAATCTTTACTTGGGGTAATTACATCAATAGGTATCAAACCCAAATGTTTACAATGAATTTGAGATGTTTCTTTTGAAAGAGTGTTCACTAGGATGCCTTTGGCTTGATCATCTTGCATGTCTTCAACTTGTGCTTTGGAGCTTGAATTGTACATAGGACTTTTGGAAAAGTGAATAGCACTTTGAGAGAGCAAAAGTGTATGTGCTTGTTGAGGGGAGCCCAAATCTTGAAGTGACCATTGAGATTCTTGAGATGCATTTAAGCATTATTTATATTTATTTCTAGTAGAAAATAGAGGTGGAGCATAATCAACACTTGAGCCTAATATAAGGCAAAAACCACTAGTAGAGTGCCCATCATTGGGATCACCTAGTGTTGAATCAGTAACACTTTGGAAAAAAATCATATTGTGAATGATGGGTCATAGAATCATAAATATAATCTTCAATTGCATAAGACAAATTTGTAGTGTATTCATCATAATATGAAGCATTAATAGGAGAGTTAATATAAGCATCATTATCATTAATCTCCACAACAATCATAGGATTAGTACTATCATCATGAATTTCATCTTGAGTAATAAACATATCTTGCAAAGTAGCATTAAGAAAGTTAGATATAATTTCCTCTTCTTGGTCATACATATCATCAACATGAGAGCAAGGAGGAGTAAACAGATTATTACCATCATCATTATCATCACTGCTAGAAGGAACAAAATCATTAGGAGTATCATTACTATCTGTATGTTCATCATTATCCTTTTGAAGAGTATTAGTATTATCCTTAATGTTAGGAGTAGAAACAAAAATATGGTTATCTTTCAAATCAGGAACATAAAGCACATCATGTAATTTACCATTTGGAACAGAAACATTACCAATTCCTTCAACTTGACAGCAATAATTATCAACTAAAGAAATAGGAGTATTCATAGAATCAGGTTGCAAAGAATCAAAGACTTCCTTATGGGATGAAACATGTTGAGATGCACCATAGTCAAGTCATTTAGAAACATTAAAACAAACAGTAAAAGAAGAACAAGATTGATTTCCATTAGATTTTCCATTTGAGTAGTTTTGAGAATTATGTTGATCATCCTTTTGTTTCTTAAAATAGTTATGTATTAAGTGACCATTTTTACCACAATAGGTGCAATGTGGCCTATTTGAATGATCACTATTATGATAGTTATTGAAGGCCTAGAATTGTAATGATCATTAAATTTTTGGCCTAAGTTATTATTTGAATTATTAGTATTATTTGATCTTTGATAATTTTGGTTATTTAGATTAGTGTTAGAAGATCTATTGTGACTTTAAGAGACATATGCATGTTCGTGAGTTTTAAGTATGCCAAATTGAATCAATTTTGCTTCCTCTTGACGTAACATATTTTGAAAGATGACATAAGTTAATTGAGATGCTAAAGAAGGAATAGCTAACTGAGAGTAAATATTAGTAATAAATTGTTGGAACTGTCTAGGAAAACATTTACGAATAATTATGTGGATTATCCTTAAATTAGAAAGAGGAACTTGTAAACCAGTAAGTAAAACTTTAATTGAATCAAACTTGAGGAAGAAATCATCAATAGAGTTGAAATCGATATACCTAAGGTCTTCATGTTGATCTTGAAGTTGGATTTTTCGAGTCTCATCTGCACTGTCATAGGTATTTTTCAGGATGTCCCAAGCCTGATGGGCTTTTGTACAAGTTTAAGACATACAATTTGGGACTTAAGGAGATCCCAATTAAACTAAGTACTTCCTCATTTTTAGTCTACCAAGCAGTTTGGTCAACTTGAGGAGTAGAGGTTACAGGTTTTGAACTGGCATAAATCGCAATATCTAAAATATGTCTGAATCTAAAGATGAAGGTCATGTGCATTTTCCATGCATGATAATTTACACTAGTTAACTTTATTTTTGGCATCAGGGTGGTCATGGTTTAAAGGAAAAGAACACCTAAACTAAGATAAAAAAATGAAAACCCTAAACAAAACTCAAAAACAAAACTCAGATCAAACTATATACACTTGCATGCAACAGTAGAAAGCTATAACAGCAGACGCCAAGGAGGCATGCAGGAAAAAACAACCAGAGGAAAAAATGGAAACTAAGAACACAAAAGAGCTAATAGATCTTGGTTAAGTTGTTATTGATTAACAGATAATGAAAGAAAAATAAATAACCTAGTAACAAAGAAAAGGCAACCCAATCTTGCAAAACAACATTAATCAAACCTAAAAAAATGAGAAAAAAAAACTAAAACTATTGAAGCCCGTTTACCTACAAAGAGTCAGCAATGATTAGTAATCTGGAATAAAAAATGATTTGAAACTAACTACAGAAATCTAAAAACCTTAGCACTTGAGCTTTAAAAAAACTATTAAATCTAACTAAAAAACTTAATTAATAACTTGAACTAAAAATGAATTGAATCTAATTAAAAAACCTAAAATCAACAACAAGGGTGAGAGTATATTAGGCACCCACAATGGACGGCTCTTGTTAGATATACATAGGCCAGTATCAAGAGCTCCCCATACGCAGAAGGCCACCTTGCTCTCAATGCAACAATAACCAAAAATCTATACCACTTCTATACTCTAAAATGATAAAATTTGCAACCTTCAATGGATAAATTATAATTCATTTATTAAAATTTGCAACCAACTGATCACAAGTTTAGCTTCAAATCAGATTCTTGCAATCATAGCTCTACAAATTTAACTTACGATGACAGAAATATGAGACCAACAATACCAAATTTAACTAAACAGACAAATGTTTTTAACATGACAGATGTTTGCAACATTTCATCAACAATTTTTACTCAAAACAAGTGAAAAGTGCAATTATTAAAACAGTGATACACATTTTTTGACAAAATTAATTGGCAAATTAATATACATACATGCAACTCAAAATTACAGAAAAATGCAATTAGCACAATACGAGATATTTGAATAGATGCTATGCATATTTAATTTACAATGATTTGAAATTGACGATATACAAACTAAATTTTAAATTTCAGCTATTTGCGGCCTATTCTACACAAATATGACTAAAATTATTAGAATTTTGCAATCAGCACTACACAAATATAGCCTAAAATAAATTGTTGTCAACAACAAAAAATATAACCTTTACAAAATAAATTCAATCGCAACAATGCATGGAATGTTAGATCAACACAGCACTATTTTAGATCAATGATTTTAAAGAAACAATAATCACTTAAAAGAATGCCTAAACAAACATGATAATTTGGTGTTTGGACGAAAAGATCTATAAGATTAGGGTTATGCAATTTTAGCGGTGGTGGCGGTAGGTCTTGATATGGTGGTGAGACGATGGTGGTGGCTGGTGCAGATTCTGGTGTAGGTGTTGTTGGAGATTCTGCAAACGGGGAAGTTGCAGGGGATTGTGATGGAGAAGTTGCAGGGGACTTCGATGGAGGAGCTTTTTTCGGTGCTGCTACTAGTGCCACAACAGGGGCCTTTGCATGGAGTTTCCACAGGCACAGCCACTTTAGGAGGGGCTACTGGTGCTGATTTGGATGGCGATGGTACCACAGGAGCGGAGGTGGGAGCCGTGGTGGGAGTAGAGGTGTAGGTTATTGACCAAGGCTTTCTCGATACAAATGCAAGCAAAAATGAGGAATCTAAGAGCTATATATGCCAAACAATAAAAGAAAGTAGCAACTGGGAAACCCAACTTGATTACAAGAGAGCTGGTGTCAATTTTGATCCTTTATATATAGATTTTTACCATGATAACTAGATTGCATGAATACTCAAATAAAAGAAGAAACGATAAGAAATGATAACTAAACTATTGCATGCATTGCATATAAAGCTAGAGAAGTTAGATAGGGACTGTTATCTCTTTCTGTTATCTCTTTTTTATTGAATGAAAAAACTTGAGACACTGCCAGAGAAATATGGTGCACGTCTTAACAATGGCACTGGCAAAAGTTAAATTTAACCAACATATTTCATCAAAATAGTGTAAATGCTACAGAAAAGCACATTCATCGACCAAAAAAATGAAATAAGAAACAAAAAACGAACCCAAAAGGAAACAATTTCTTTAAATCTAATACCAGTGAATGTTAATAACACCACTAATAAAAGCAGTTTCCAAAGGACCAGCCAATTTAAAGGAAACCAAAAGTGAAAAAACAAAGAATGAAAAAAAACGCTTGGGGTTTAAAATTTTATTGAAATGAAAGCATAGAAAGGCTTCTTCAACAGAGAGAGTTTTACACACACAAGCCCAAAGTAGATGGTATCGAAGATGACTATTAAAAAAATTGCAGAGAAAAAAAAAACACAATGCAAGAAAAAATGGTAAAGTTAAGCGGTTGTTGAAGCTTAGCTTATTAGAAATAAATGCATGCAATGATCGTAGAAGGAAAAAAATAGCAACTATACAGATATTTTGAAAAAAAAAATGCATATATGCAAAAAGCAATGATTAGAAATTTAATGATCAGAACTAAAAAAAGTAAACTTTTAAACTTTAAATTATAATATTAAAAACAAAATTTAATATTGTAATCAAAATTTAATGTGATAATATTAAGATTTTGGTAAATTTAAATTTGTATTATTTTCTTTATCAATAATGTATCCAAACCTGCACAAAACAAATCAATAATGTATCCAATAGATAAACTAGGTTTGGCGGTAAACCAGCCAAACCCCAAAAAAATTTCAATTTTTTCTCTCTTAATCAAATTAGTCAAAAAATATATATATACTAGCAATAAACTTTCTCAAGAGTCTCCGATATTGGAGTGCTCCAAGATATGGTAGCTCCTTTACCTGTACACTCAATAATGGATTAAACCAACCTGCTCTGATACCATGTTAAAATAATAACAAAAAGTAGAGAGATAGGAAATTATTTAATCAATGAGCTAGGAATAAGGAGATTTACCATGAATAAACATAACTCTAGGAGCATTCACCAAAGAAAGAAGCAACAAGGAGAATATTTTGAAGGGGGAAAAGCATAAAAAAGCCCCCGTGAAATAATGAAAGTGGCAAAAAAGCCTAAGAATGAGAGAGAGAGATAGAGTGAGAGCTTAGCTCATACAATGTTCAAGAAGAAGAAGAATCTCATGTGTTGAGAGAAGGAGAGCCATCTCTTAATAGAGATGTGGGAAAGGAGTTACATTGTAACTCCCATTTCTGTGTATGCCACATTTCACTAGTGTGTGAGACAAGTGTAGGATTCCTCATAAGGAGGAATATCTATTTTCCTTAATAAAGGAATTACAAATATGTGACATGCCCTCCTACTTGGACTAGAGGACGAATACAATAGGATACCTTGGTTTATCCTTTAAATATAAATATATCAAGGAAAGATTAAATTCTAACAAAGGGCATCTATCAACACCGAAATTCAATCATCAGTGCTTAACCCTGGTTTTATGGATCAATCATCTTCACTGGTTTCATCTCTTAACCCTAACCTTACAAATTCTTATTAAAACCATTAGGAAAATAATGTTTATTAATGTAAGTGCGGTTGTTTGACTGTATCTTTGAACATTTAGTGGATAATGGCATTGGAAGACTTAGAGGAAGTCTAGATTATTATTTTTATGGGCATTGCCATTAGTGCCCAAAATATTTGATTCGAGCTCTTTTAGTTTATTTCTCTTGGAAAAAATTATGATTTTTAACATTTTTTGAGTGGTGTTTGATTTATCCTAAACCCGTGCGGATTAGTATGGAAAAAATAACTTCATAGGAATTTTTTTAGATGTCTTAGCTTCTTGTTGCAACAAATTTGAGGTTATTTGGTTGAGAAATTGAAGATAAATTGGGTGACAGTCAATAACAGATCATTTTTGCACATAAACTAGGGTTGTCAACTTTGTTGAATCATATCTCTCGATTCAACCATGGGAAAATTCTAATTCTAGGTTTAAATGAGAGATATGAGGGTCTATTTTCTATTGCAATTAGTTTCTGACTGGATGGTGGTGATTCCAAGGAGATAGGACTAAAAACCTAGCCAGGCATCTCTATGTGACTAGCAGAGTGGGATAACCAAAAGTTGTAGATCCCATAACTTTTGATGGGCTTCGAGTTAGAGGCTAATATTGGAGGTTTGGACTTGTTTCAAGTTCCTCTAAATTTTCCTACAATTAGATTGGCCAGAGACCATGTCTAAGTTTCACCTCCTTCACTAAACCAACCATTTAGGCCTCCTACCCTTTGGAGAAGATTGGTGAATATTGGGAGTTTGGAGGAGATTCAAAACCAATCCATTTGGGAGACTTACTACCCAACTATTGGAACCAAGACTACCTTACTATCCCTATTGGTCCTTTGGGAAACTTGGTGAGAAAGATTAAAACAGTGGCTAGAATTAACTGGTGAATACCCTGTCTAAGAGGACAGTTCTGAATTTTTGGTGTGATAAGACCAAGTTTGTGTTTTGGTTTCCCTATGAAATGTCAATAGAGTTGAATTCCATTTAAGTGAACTTTTAATCTATGATTTCAAATGATGAACCTTTAGGCTATTATTCACCAAACTCCAAATGATGAGTTTGGTATTGTGTATTCCATTTAAGTGAACTTTTAGGCTATGATTCTTGCATTATAATGATCTGTGTCATCTATCCTTTATTAAGTTATTAATGGCCATTAAGATGGATATGTGAACAAGCCATTACCTCACTTTATAGAAATGATTTAGGATTTGGGTTGAAGTTGAAAGGGATGACCAAGTTATTGTTCATAGTTAACCTTTGATAGATGTATGGTGCTTGGATTAAGATCATTTGACATGAATGATATAATATTATCTCTACTAAAATTTATTATATCTAACATGATTACTATGTTTCTATGGACAATTTGTAACTAACACAAAATATTTAAGGACAAGATGATCCCTAAACACATCAAGAAACATCAATAGTTACTGGAAGGCACTGCTCACATACAAGTTAGAATAGAGTAAGAGATATTAATGACTATCATGTAACATAATTCAAATCCTCAAGAATATTACACATTACTTAATACATAAAGAATAATAAATTTTTCATGTGATATAACATAGTTGACCTACATTTCTTACAATAGTAGACTAAGCCTCACTCTCATCCCAAAATAAGATGTAGTCCTACCATTTATCATATGAACACAAACACTTGAAGCCATAACCATTGATATTCATAAGGGTGAATTAAGCTCCATGTATATGTTAGTCAAGGTAACTTTTTGTGAATCTAAGAGAACAAAAATGACACAGTAAAATTTGGACTATATATTTTGTCAAATGCAGAGTAATCTAAAATCATACTAATCAATTTTAAACCTTTAAAATAAAAGTTTGATTATTTTTTAGCAAGGGATAGTCACTCACCAATAATCTGAGGTGAAACACCCAACTGAGAACCACACAAAATAGGACACCAGTTACATAATAGTAACCAATGTTAACATAAGCAACAATTTACTACCACCTTGATCCAATAGCTACTCTTGTAAGAAAAAATGTGTTATACAAAATTGTCAATGATAGTGAACAATCTACAAGATTCTTTCCAAAATTAAGGATTTGTATTTTCATAAGATCCAAAACTACTAGAAAATAATGAGGTGGCTAGTTTCAAATAAAGTGACGATACAAATGCAATCCTAAACATGAGACTTGATAGCATGATAGAGTCAAAGTACTTTAATTCCCACTGTAACCTCAGTCCTTGAGTACTATATTCTAGCTATAAGTAAATTTATAATGGGTTAATGTCATTAGAAAACACCATTTTATCCCTATCACATGCCCAATTTGCAAGTAGATTAGATAACCTATTTCCCTCTCTATACGTATTTGAGATAATGTAAAGTTATCAAATTTATGAAGGAGCATCCAGGATTGTTGCTAAACATAATGGATTCACCAATTTTGGAAAACTCTTTTCTTGCATGCTTCAATTATAATTAGAGAATATCCCTCGACATAAAGATGTGTGACACCCATGTTGTGTACAAGGACAAGTCTATGGAAGATATCTAGGACCTTAGCCATATTTTTGGTACCATGGTTTAGGGGGGTGGCTGACCTTGGCCATATTGTATTAAGGAATACAACCTTAAACTATTGACTATACCCTCTAAAATCCAATCACAGTCACGCCAGTCAATTTTTCTTCCTTGAGATCAAACCAAATGCTAAGGTAAATACATAAACATGAAAATAATAAATGGAGGAGTTTTTTATATTACTTAACCAAGTCTCAATCACGTTTCATCAACCATTGGAGTTATGGATTTGCTGATTATTCCTTCAGGACTATGAGATACAAAAATGCAGAGAAACAGATTTTATTGATGATAACCTTGTTATATCTTCACGGTTTTTCACACCACATTTCTTCACACCCTTCCTCACATGGATCCCCCCTCAAAATAGACTCCATTCTCCCCAAATAACCTGACAACCACCAAATAACTATTTTTTAAACCGTTCCTAAATAGTCTAAACTAACTGTCAACAAAATAAACCAAAGATTGTTGTCAAGTAGACAACAAAAGTTATCCACTCGACAACATAGCATCTAATTCCCATACTTAAAGACTTATAAAAGGTTTAAAGACAAACTTTTTATTCCAATCTAACCTATAACCCCCATATGATCCATCTAACATGGAAAGTATCTACCTAGGGCATCAAATCTTGAAGCAATATATATCCTTCTATATATATAAATAATCTACAGTCTACTAATTATTAAAATTGACCCAGTGCAACTAAATTTAACTAATCTATCATGGAACAATTTCAATGGGACTTTATCAAGAGGTATAGAAAACCTCTCTCCCAAGCTATCTAGACTTCGCTTGGTAAGCAATAATATCACTGGAAATATACCTAAGGATATTGGAAACCTTACAGGCTTGTTCTATCGTAATCTCTGATATAACAATTTTATTGGGAAAGTTTTGAGTACATTAGGTCATCTTAAGAATCTACAATTGTTGGACTTGAGATCCAACAAGGTCCAAGGAAACATTCCACCAGAGTTTAGCATGCTGGTAATGGTTTTGATAATGGTAAGGATGTAGAAAACATAGGGTTGTGTTTAAGTCATGGAATGCTACGTATCTTGCCATGATCCAAAAAATACAATCTCCATCCTCTTTTGATCAGTACAGGTTGATTGCTTTATGCAATTCAATATACAAAATTATGGCAAAAGAAATGGCAACTAGACTCATATTTTTTTTCAATGACATAATAAACAAAAAGAAGATCGGATTCTTAAAGGATAAACATTCAAATTTGCCTATGCAGTACTGTGAGCTTTCCTCCAACACATGTACTATAGTGAAAATCATCACAAGTCCATTTGTTAGAGGGCTACTCATAGTACACATGTTTGGAGGTCTGAAGGAAACAAGAGAGTTTGAAGAGTCACAAGTCTTAAGATTGTACTTAATATAGCCAAGCTTCATTCAATGGTACATTCAAACATGAAACAAACCATTCTTAAACCAAATTAAACTAGTAAACCAAAGGACATGCTTTTACTACTAAGTCTATGTTTGTAATGGAATACAATGGAATACAATAGAATACAATGCTTTTACTACTAAGTCTATGTTAGTAAACTTAAATGGAATACACCAAGAAGTACCAAATGATGAATGCTCAATTGTTGCAATGGAAAAGCAATATCAGAACCGTCCATTTCTAGAACTTGATTTTTCTATAGTCCTAATGATTTTTATTATTTCTTGTCTGTGCTTGGTGACAGGATTTTGAACATTGTTGACATACTTAAATGAAATACACAATACCAAATGATGAATGCTCAATTGTTGTAATGGCAAAGCATCAGAACTGTCCATTTCTAAAATTTGATTTTGTATAGTCTTAATTATTTTTCTATAGTCCTAATGATTTTGAAAATTGTTGACAAAGAGTGTTTCTTTTTTTTATTATAGTATAAATGATTTTTCCATAATCGTAATGATTTTTCTTATTTCTTGTCTTTTGTCCCTTTCTTATTTCCTATGTCTATGCTTCGTGACAGGATTTTGTCACCTTCTTTTGATGGTATATTTCATTCAGTCTATGTGGAATACTATTTTGTTCACTGTTTTATTTCAGCTTCATATTTCTTTCATTTTTCATATACATAGAGACTACACATGCTAATAAAAAAATGAGCTATTTGATTTAGGTTTACTTTTCATTATTGTAAATGGTTAATATTTCTAATGGTACTCCTTGGTGTATTTCATATAAAAATAATAAATGTAGTAACGATGGTGCGGTGCATTATTGAAATATAGGCTCGATGACTCTTGTCAATGTGGTGGTGGGCAGTGTGTGTTGAAGACTTCACAGACACCGAACAACCCTGGACAATAATTTTGGTGCTGCCCAAATAGAAAAAAAGTTGCTAATGTATATATATTTAATGTTTATAATGTAAATATTATTCATTATAATATAAGAACTAATGTAGACTGGGCATCACAAGGAAATAATGGTTGTGGATACTTTATTTGGGTTGATGACAACTCATCTCCATCTATCTGCCCATCTCCACTTATCCACAATAAAGGATTTGAGTGCAAAATGTGTCAGGCTAGGGAAAATTTTGAAATTATATTTTTACGATGCCTTCTATGTATTGTAATCGCATATCTTTGTTGCGACCATATGCAGAGATGAACTCAAGAATTAGTTAGTTTAGTATTTTCATATTGTAACTAATATTTTAATATGGATATGATGTAACTTCTCTTTGCCTCAATGGCGCATATAGATGGTTTACATCTTTTTTTAGAACAATTCTTCATGTTTATGGCTCAGGTGAGCCCCAATCTGCTATCAATCACATGATTTAACATATAGTGTTTTCTTGGTTATTCCATTTATTCCTTTACCTTGACTATGGATTGACTATCATTTTCAAGCTTGAGCGAGGCTTCATACCACGCACCGTCTACAAATTTGTACGCAACGCTGATTTACGAATGTAAATAACGCATTGAACATAATCTACGAACGTTGTGTGGTATGAAGTCTCACCGAAGTTTGAACGTCCTCCCTTTATTCTAGTGAGGGATTGGAATGAGTTCATTTTGGATGCAAAGGAGAAAGGGGATACTCAAAGAGGAATTACACCAGCAAATGAGAGAAGAAGGTATAAACATTTTAATAATGAAATTTACATATACTAGTGTTCTAAGCCTCCTCATTACATGATTTATTAATGTAATCCCCCTCTAACTTAAGCATCTAGAAAATAAAACTACAACCTATTGGGATTGAGACAAACCTTATAGAACAACAGTCACTAGGAAGGATCGCTTGCCAACATTTGTTGAATACATCCTTCCTAGTTGTTGTTGTTCTATAAGGTCAATAATTTAAGGTCTTAGTCCACTGACAAATTAAATTAGACTTGGTATCCAAAACACATAAAAAACATGCACATAAACACGACAGGTGAGAAACATAAATGTAGATTTCACAATAGTTGAGAAACATAATTGTAGGCAACATAGTCATAATCTTTTGGAGACAACGTAATTGAGTTGTGTACCCAAGCGATGGAGAGAAACTTCTACACCCTCGATTCCAAGTTGAATATATCTATTGGAGGACCTTGTATTCATGAGCAACAGATGTAGTCAACTTGGAATCGGAGGTGCGAGAGTTGCTCTCCATCATCTAGGTATACAACTCAATTAAGTTGTCTCCAAAAAATTGTGACCATGATGCCTACAATTATGTTTCTCAATTGTTGTGACCCAAGACCCCTTATGACCCTTTACGACCATTTACGATCCCTAAGAATATATCTTAGAGGTCTTAAAATGTCGTAAAAGGGTCATAAGAGGCTCCTAGAAGGGGCCAAATGAGCTTCCACCTTCACGTGGTTGGCCCTGTTAAGTAGAGAATGTTATACTCTTCTTGAAACAAAGAGAAGCTCAATAATTTAAGGTATCAGTCCACGGACAAATTAAATTAGACTTACTATCCAAATTGGTACATTGATGAGAATCAATGATGGGCTGAAGTTTTTAGATTATGAGAAGATGTATATGTAGTGGAGGCTAGAAGGGATTTTTGTGGAGATTTTTTAGATGTGGAGATTTGATAGAGTGGCTATATACATACAAGGGTTTCCAGAATGAGTACCATTGTAGAGATGATGATTTAGTAACCTACGTCTATAAAACCTTCACAAATATCTTTATCTTAGTTTCTATAGTATTGAAAAAAATGAGTGGGTTGGACATTGGTGGTGGATCTATTCTCTCTTATCATTCTTCATAGTCTATTTGGTAGTTATTCTTTCTTGTAACTCACCTTAATCAATGTGCATATATTTGAGAGAAATCTTTTCCATGGTTTTTCCCTTTGCAAGTTGTTCCACATAAATCTAGTATTTCTTGTGTATATGTTTGCTATTATTTTTGTGTTCTTATCCTTAAAAGGTTGTAATTTCAAAGTAAGTTTGGTGGAACTAAATATGTATTGCATGTAAGATTGAGGAAAGAATATGTACAGCTTGAAATGGACAAGGAGCTCTACCTTGTCATACGCAGTGAGAAGTATCCCCAAGAAATGGGAATGCTAAGGCGGAAATGGCGGGTGGTGGAGAGTGGCAGTCTGAGAAAGCCTTTCCCAAACTCTTCCACAACCCATTCAATCCTCAAAGCATCCCCCTCTTTCTCATCACCTGACATGTTTGTGTGAAATAAGACAGAAAATGTGTGACTATTTGTAAACAGTAAACAACAGCGACATAATATTATTGTACTTAATTTGATAATCTCTATATATATATATATATATATATATATATATATATATATATATATATATATATATATATATATATATATATATATATATATTTAAAAAAAATTAAATTTTCAGTTGCTTTTTCGACCAACAAGGAATACACATATCAATAAGAAAGCTATACATTCGACGTTTATTCTGATAATTGTATGCCGCACTTTCGACCAACATTGGTCACAGAGCTAAACGATATAGCAGGCAATTCTTCCAAGTTGAAGCAATGATTTCGACGACATCTCCATCGATAATTCAACCATTGTTGATGTCACAATTTTGACGGACATTTGATGTGTCGTATTATCAACTAAAAAACTCCGATGACCATTATAGTCGATTAGTCAACCAATGGGCATCTAATAATCGACTAAACCTCGTTGAAAAACAAGCTAAAATTTACTAGTGCCACAAGCCATCAATATATTTCCTCATGAAATGATCATAAATGGGGAGTACCACATAGTGAATATCAACAAAAAAACAAATAAAGAGAGATCAAACACTTCACACAATGCCTTGAAGGTAATAGAAATGATGCCCTAGCTCTCAAAGCTCGCAGGTCATCAAGCATTTCAAATGAAAAGATGTAAATAATGCCAGTATTAAATAGTGATCTCATAAACAATGTATGATACCCTAGCTTGCAGCCCACGAGCCATCAAGATATTTCCTCATGAAATGATCATAAACGGGGAGTACCACATAGTGAATATCAACACCAAAACAAAGAAAGAGAGATCAAACACTTCACACAATATATGTTGTTTTATAAGATTTTATTAAGACTAAATATTTTTTTTATGAGCTCACTGTTTGAGCATCTCATGTCCCTATTTGATTGGTCGGTGCTTGTTTGTTATATTGATGCTATTAGATCAAATAAGGACATCAGTAATAAAATAGGGATATCAATAATAAAATAATACACTTACTCTTTTGAAATTGAGCTCATAAAGATTAAGATATCCCTCAAGAATGGTCCTATATGGTCACTAATAGCCAACTTTCAGAAGAATATGAATGAATGCAAACATACATAAGTGGATGAACATAAATAATGAAGGTACAAAATATTGCCTAAAGTAATGAAGTGTTGACCCAGGGTTCAATCCAGTATGCTCTTGTATGATCCAAAACCTGCAAGGAAGGAAAAGATGGGGTTAGATCCAAAGGATCTAAGCAATGTCTGGCACCCTATTACTGATCCTCATCTACAATTATGCATGTGCATAGTCAAACCATACACTTCTAAAATGAGCTATGGTACAAAACATGTGCACTCAGGAAACATATGCATGCAGTGAGTAAATCAAGACCAAAATGGATCAAAAAGTATGATGTCAAATGTGTTATCAAGTAACACCTCATGGGATGTGAGTCAAAATGGTATATATGTTGTTTATAAAAGATCAATAAAAGGACATCTACAACCTCAACAACATGGTAATATTAATTCAATAACAGGAAATACATTACAAATGTCAAGCTCATGGTCTTAATGAAATAAACAGTGTATAAAACAATATATGATGCTCGAGCTCAAATTCAAAACAATAAGTGTATTAATGTATGATCTAATAGAAGCAACCTCAATGATCATTACCTTTGACTCCTCCATCATTATAGAAGAGATAACTACCTACAACTATATTTCATAATTCCTCTTTTGAAGTCATAGGTTAGTTTAAAATGGAGAAGTATACAAACTCACCAATTTAATCCCAAAATTTCATAACATTGCATTCTTGTTGTTGTTATGGTGCACAATAGCAGCAAGCATGCAATGATAACAATAACATTACATGATGCATGAGCTCAAAAGGGGGAGCCAAGATTTTATTAAGCCTAAATATATGATGTAAACTCATAATTATACTTGATATATATAATACAATGGTATGTAGTATAATCTATACATTTGTGAGATGTCATTAATTCTAGTTATATGATGTTTTGAGATTAAATTGGTGATTTTCTATAGTTTCTCCATTTTAAACTAACCTATGACTTCAAAGGAGGAACTATGAAATATAGTTGTAGGTAGTTATATCTTCTATAATGATGGAGGAGTCAAAGGTAATGATCAATGAGGTTGCTGCTATTAGATCATACATTACTACACTTACTGTTTTCACAGCAATAACATTGCATGATGCCTAAGCTCAAATTCAAAATAGTAAGTGTATTATTTTATTACTGATGTCCCTATTTGATCTAATAGCATCAATATAACAAACAAATCACCGGCCAATCAAATAGGGACATGAGGTGCTCAAACAATGAGCTCATAAACAATGCATGATGCCCTAGCTTGCAGCTCATGAGCCATCAAGACATTTCCTCATGCTTTGATCATAAACGAGGAGCACTACATAGTGAATATCAATAGAAAAATAAATAAAAAGAGATCAAACACTTCACACAATGCCTTGAAGGTAATAGAAATGATGCACTAGCTCTCAAAGCTCATGGGTCATCAAGCATTCAAAATGGAAAGATGTAAACAATGCCAATATTAAACAGTGAACTCATGAACAATGTATGATGCCCTAGCTTGCATCTCGCGAGCCATCAAGACATTTCATCATGAAATGGTCTTAAATGGGGAGTACCACATAGTGAATATCAACAACAAAATAAATAAAGAGAGATCAAACACTTCACACAATGCCTTGAAGGTAATAGAAACGATGCCCTAGCTCTCAAAGATCGCAGGTCATCAAGCATTCCAAATGAAAAGATGTAAACAATGCCAATATTAAATAGTGAGCTCATGAACAATGTATGATGTCCTAGCTTGCAACCTGTGAGCCATCAAGACATTTCCTTGTGTAAATGATCATAAACAGGGAGTACCACATAGTGAATATCAACAATTAAACAAATAAAGAAAGATCAAACACTTCACACAATGCCTTGAAGGTAATAACAATGATGCCCTCTTTCTCAAACCTTGCGGGTCATCAAGCATTCCAAATGAAAAGATCTAAACAATGTCAATATTCAATAGTGAGCTCATAAACAATGTATGATGCCCTAGCTTGCATCCCGCGAGCCATCAAGACATTTCCTCATGAAATGATCATAAACGGGGAGTACCACATAGTGAATATCAACAACAAAACAAATAAAGCGAGATCAAACACTTTACACAATGCCTTGAAGGTACTAGCAATGATGCCCTAGCTCTCAAAGCTCGCGGATCATCAAGCATTCCAAATGCTAAGATGTAAACAATGCCACTATTAACATTCATTTTGTGTCATTAAATCCAAAAATGCCATCAAAATGAAATTGAGTTAATGAGAAGACAAAGCTCAAATGCCTACCTCAAGTGATAGTGCCCTCTTCCCACATAGTACCGGCCTCTTCACGCACGCCAAACTCGAATGCCCTCTTCGCACCATGCAAAAGTGCAGTGTTGTCTTCGCATCAACTCTTCAAATTCACAAAAATTACAAATGACACTTTCTTTTTCTTTTTTTTGTTTATAACCAAACGTGTGTCGCAATTACAATGTCATCGTCACTATTACGACACCGTCAGGGGCACTTGCAAAAAAAAACACAAAAAACAAACACAAATGGTAGTGGCATCACAAATTGGCATCGAAATTCGACCCCAAATGTGGTCGTGTGAAGAGACCTCAATGCCAAAACGTCTCAATACTAATATCATTCTCGACATGTCATTACAAGAGTACAAATAGCCTTATATATAGAAAGAGCAAGGACATAAACCAATTAAGGAGAGAAGAAGGAACAAATTCCACTAGTCAACAAGATGTGTTATGTTGGGTGATTCATGTTAGAAAGCATCGATTCTACTCATGAGAAATTTGTGTTATGCCAGGTGATCCATCGAAAAAAAGGTAAAGCATAGATCTCATTGGACAATAATATTTCATCACATTGTGTGATCTATGTGAACTAGTGTCAAATCAGTCCAAAGAGCCCAAAGAGGAGTGTGTTGAGATTTAAAATAGAATAGGAATAACGTCCCAATAATGCTTAGAGGAATGAAAAACTAAAATGAGTGCTAGGAGAGTGTGAAATTAGGTTCATTAATTAAAGGAGTACAATTTGAACACTATATAAATAGCCCCACTTTAGCAAAAGTGCGAACTTACACTCATAATCATGGTAAAATAAAAATAAAGAGATGGAGCATCTAAGAGAAAGACAAGCTATGGATAGGATGACACTAAGTTTGACAGATAATCAATCCCCTAAGCTTAAGCATGAGACCTTATCAATCCATGAAAAAAACTTCAAAAGAAAACAACACTCCTACTAAAACAAAAGGTTCCAACTCAACTAGTTGAAGAGACCTCAACGCCAAAATGTCCCAATACTAATATCATTCTCGACATGTCATTACAAGAGTACAAATAGCCTAATATATAGAAAGAACAAGGATGTACACCAATTAAGCAGACAAGAAGGAACGCATTCCACTGGTCAACAAGATGTGTTATGTTGGGTGATTTGTGTTAGAAAGCATGAATTCTACTCACGAGCAAGTTGTGTTATGCCAGGTGATCCATGGAAAAAAAGGTAAAGCATAGATCTCATTGGACAATATTATTTCATCACATTGTGTAATCTATGTGAACTAGAGTCAAATCAGTCTAGCAACATTTCTTTATACTTAGTTGAATCTAGAGATTACAAAGTAAAACCTCTTGTTTTCCAAATAATTTATCCTAAACTCAAAGATTACCAAACAAAATGCAAGGCAATCCAAAGAACAACTACAAAATGGATTCTGTTGTGAAACCAACACAAACATTATCAAGAAACCCCTATGTTTTCTCCTAGGCAATTTGTAACCCAACTAGGAAAAAGAAACAACCAAGCTCAAATGCCCCCCTTAAGATGTTAGCATACCTCCATGTTGGATACCTTAAGGAAGACAGAGATTTTCATCAAGGATAAACACCTTCAACACAAAGGGGATATCCTCAACAAAAAATGCATGCATTCCTAGCTACAAAGAGAGATCCTTGTAAAGGGTGTGTTTCTTTAAGAAAGGAAGAGATAGTTATAAAAGAGTTATCCTACCAAAATCTAAAGGGATCCTTTCCAAGGATATCAAAGAGAGATAGATATTTACTGTATCATCCTAAAAATTTAGCACCCATAATTGGAGGCTTTAGGACCCATTAGACCTCATTTTGGCAATTTTGAGGTCTGAATGTTCATTATGCTTGATCCCAGCAACCTGCATTTCATCCTTATGCATTTTATTACATTCACTGACATCCTAGAAAAATCTAAGTTTATTCTACCTAGGACAAGTCAACGTCTTGACTTTTCCTAGTGATACAAATTCAGATCTTGACTTGTTCCTTGGTGTACAAGTAGGTTCTCAACTTGTCCTTGGGTTTTTGAGCCCAAGTTTGGCCCAAGGCCTGATGTCAGGGTTTTCCTCCAAGGTCCATATCTGTGATCATCCTTGATCAAATTGAATCATGAAATGAGTATAAAAGGACATGCTCCATTTTTTATCCATAAACCAAATGCAAACAATATCAAATTTAAGTGAAAGCATTCAAGTATTCAATCAATTGAGGATTTGGATTTAATATTTGAAGGAAAGTATCCAATTCAAGATCTCCGTGTCTCTATTTCTTCAAGATCCATTCAAGAAAAGGAAATATTCTCTAGTTGATGCGAGTTTCTCTCCCATGATGGTCAAGTAGAGGAATTAACAATCAAGCAAGAAGATCTATCCATCCATTATTCTTTCTCTATCCTTCTCCAAGTGGTTATCAAGCATACATATTGTGATATTGGAAATGGTTATCAAGGGTAGATCTCACAACCCAAAAGGATGAGGGGATTCTAATGCATGATCTAGCAAAAGGGGTGATTTTGGGGTATTCCCTGCACAAACATAAATGTATGTATATGAAATGTAAAGTATGACAAACACTTATTATGGGTAATCAGCCCCACCATGGTTTTTCCCCTAATAGTGTTTCCATGATAAAAATCTTGAGTCAAATTGTGTGGATGTGTTTCTAATTTGTTTATGCATGCATTTTTTACATTCCTTTTATAAAGATCATATTTAAGGGTTTACAAGGTTAAGGGTTTTGGGGTTTGATGTTTTGAGGCTTAAGATATTGGTAACAACTAATTCAACCCCCCCCCCCCCCCCCTGTCTTAGTTGTTTCTACCATAATATCAACAAAAACATGGTTGATTTCCCTAATAATTTCAATGAATGGAATGAGCATATAGTTAGGAAGGTTAGTAGGATACATTTGATTGGAAGAAGAGATTAAATGGAAGGGTTAGGTTAGGAGGAGAGTTAAAGTTAGGAGCTATGTTCTGAATTGAATTAAATTAATTTATTTAATTCAAAATGGAGTGAAATTGGGAAAAGTGGATTAATTTACCTGAAAATACATTTATTTACCTAATTTAATAGTGAAAGGAGGATGAATATGATTAATCAATTCAATGGATATAGGGATCAATTAATTAATTAATTGAACTATAGGAGACCTAAACAAATTAATTAATTTAGCTAGGTTTAAGAAGAATAACATTAAATAATTAAATAGCCACAAAAAAATAGCTTTGAAAAAATTTGCTCCCAGTTGAATGAAGAATTTGAACCTTGTATTCTATGCATCGGTAAATGGGGCTTTTTCACTACATCTTAAGGGTTTGGGCATTACGTTCCCACCTTTGGTTCATGTCTAGCCTTTGGTTCTTGCCTAGGCTCTACAACAATAGTGGCGCCTAGAGATCAGAGTCTTGTTGCACCTACACTCATTGTGGGTGGGCCTTCTAAGGATGCAATGGATACCACTTTGTTGGTTTTTTTGTATGTAGTTCCCACTTGTAGGTCTTTGAATGATGGAGGGCCCTACACAAAGCCTCTTTCTGTTGGTGGTGGATGGATCTTTTATCATGTTTCTAGATCTACTACAACTCTTCCTCCAAAGGTAAAATCCCAACCTATGGCTTGTGCCAAGACCTCTCCTGTGGTAGTATGTGGCTAGGAACTGGTTAGAAATGTGGAGTACTTCCTGTTGGAAATATTCAGGAATTAACCGAGTTACTGAGAGGGGAGGGGTGAATCAGTAACTCCAAATTTTCTTTCAATTACAGATGTATTAACATATAGTTCACTTTTTCCTTATGCATATAGAAAGCATGAAACTTAAAAGCATTCACAACAATGACACATAGATTTGGTTACCCAGAAACCTTCCAAAAAGAAAGTAAAACTGGGGTGGGGATGAAACCCACAAAGCTTTAGTACTGCAGAATAAAGTTGGCCGGTTAAGGCTTACAATTGATCACTTCTGATGATCTGCCCTGCTAGGAGCAATAAAGATTGCTAAATCCACCCTGTTAAAGGATTTACAAACATACAATGAAGTATGCACTCGGTAAAGAGATTTTACAAAATACTGTTAAGTCTACCCGGTTAAAGGATTTTAGTACTGATTCACCTGTTAGGATGAAACAGTAGATCTCTTGCTTTGCAACTGGATTGTTGATTGAGATTCCCTGATGTACTGATCACCTTCTGTGATGAATTTGTCTTTGTTGTTCCTTATACTGTTGTAGCCCTTTGTAATTCGCTTATCTCTGCCTTTCTTTCTTTTTCACATTCATACTCATTTCATTACATCTTGACATTTTTACAACATTATTTATATACAAGTCTAAACAATTAATTACAATTACAATTACAAAGTCGGCTTGACAAATAAACATAAGTGCCACTAAGTTGGCCCAAGTATGGTTACACAGTTCCTGCAAACTAACTCAGTGACTTTCTGATACTCAGCGTCCACTGCATTACTCGGCATCGTCATGCACTCGGTAGAAGTGAAGGCACGGTTCATACTAACCACTCGGTAGGTTTTGAACTCGGTAAATACTGGTGACTCGGTAGACATAATGTTACTCGGTTTACACTGTCCTGCTTGGTTTGCACTATCTTGTTCGGTTTGCACTGTCTTGCTCGGTTTGCACTGTCTTGCTCGGTTTGCACTGTTCTGCCCGGTTTGCACTGTCCTGCTCGGTTTGCACTGTCCTGCTCGGTTTGCACTGTCTTGCTCGGTTTGCACTGTTCTGCTCGGTTTGCACTGTCTTGCTCAGTTTGCACTATCTTGCTCGATTTGCACTGTCTTGCTTGGTTTGCACTGTTCTGCTCAGTTTGCACTCAGAATGCAAATAAGTGTTGTCACTAGTGGCAATTCTGCTTAATGCCAACACTTCCAACATTTTAGTATGCATATTTTTTGGTTTCTAGCCTTTTCAACCCGATTTACATTATTGGGTAATGAACTCTTGGAGACCTTTGGTTTCAAGTACCGTTGAGATTTTCCCTTGTGCTAAGGGATCTTTTGTTGCTATCTTTTCTTCCTCTATGGAATGGGATCTAGTAATGAGCAAGTAGAGGGCTTGAGGAAATTACTCTCTTTTTCCCAAACCCTGGGTAGTCTCATCCAACCCTCTAAATACACCTCTCAATGTGTATCTTGTGTGGGTTCACCTTCCCACTCTCTGCTTTCATTTCTAGGATAAATCTTTTTTTGAGGTCATCAGTAACTCTATTGGTCATTTTATAAAGGTGGGTGATACCACAAATTTCATGGATCTTTCTACCTTTTCATGCATTTTAGTTGACATTGATATCTCCACAAATCTCCCTAAAGATGTGATTCGCATGGTAGGAGATAGGTCATGGACTCAATCGATGGAATATAAGGGATTCCCATTTCAATGTCTTTGGTGCTTCTCTATTGGTCACTTAGCAATTGATTGTTCTCTCTTACAGTGTAAAGACACTACCACTTGGTGGAAGGAAACTAATAATAAACATTTGACTATTTAGGCTTCTAATTCTTCCTCTAGCAATGAATCTAAAATTGATGATGAATCCCCTTGGGACGATGCTCCTGCTATAGATATGGATGATGTGTGTGTTGCAAATTTAGCCTCTACAACCATTGTGCCTCCTCTTGCTATTGGTGCAACCCCCTTTGGCCATGTGGACCCTTCTCAATCTGTTTCTCCTTCTCTAATATATTCTTTAGTTGACAATGTGCAACCTTCTCAACACTCTACCCCTTGTGTTGAAAATCCTTCAAATGGGATTTCACCACTTCCCCCTTGTGGTGGGGATCCTATTGATAGTATCACCTAGACAATTGTCTGATGATGTAGAAAAAAAATATTTAGTCTCTCATTCATCTCCCCATAATTTGGGTGAGTCGTCTACTCACTCTTGAGGTGGTCTTCTAGCTTAGATATGTCTATATTGTTTATCTATTTTGAGGCCTTTGGGTTTTATTTGTGTAAGGGTCAGCACTCTTGTTATGTTTCTTATTTTAATAAAAAATTAAAGAATTAAATAATTGATAATTATTTAAATAATAGTGCAACCATGTTAGAATGAGAGGATGACTTAATTTGATTGAAATATATCAATCAAATTTAGGTGTCTACACTCAATACAATAATTAATGAAAAGGACCATGAACACAATAATCAATGGTGACCAAAGACAAGTGAATAATCACTTAGGACAACAACTACTTTCTTTAAGTTCACTAATCATTAAAAAAGCACATGTATGTCCTTTTAGAAACATACTTACAGGCTTTGGTGTATAACAAGAAAGAGGTGATACTTCATTAATACATCAAGCTCAAAAGCTCAACTATACAAAGTTACAGCTAGTTTGACAAGGCATATAGGCTATTATTTATAAACTATACTACCAAACCCAATATGATCTTTCTCCCAAATTATACTTGAAAATTGAAATTTGAAGAGGGAGCACATTTTCTTTATGCCTTCATTACTCTTGGCAGTGGTTGGGCATAGTTGTATAGCCTTTAATATGCCACTCAATATTCTATCAGCACAGTGCTAACATGTGAAACTTCGTGCCTGGGCACTTTATAGTTTCTAGCCATGAATGTTTGGCCTTACTGCTTCAAGAAAATTGAATTTTGGATGTAATTGAGATTCTTGTTGCTACTCTATACTTCCTTATGATGATGCAAGGAAACCATAGATGCCCAAACTATGCTACCAAGATAAAAGATGAATCCATTTAATTTATAGAATTAGTTGTGTGTCTTGTGGGTCTTCAAATGAATTCATCAGTGGCATATCAAAGTAGCATCATTTCAAAATCTAATATCTTCACTACCTCCTTGTTTACCAACTGCTTCAATTTTTAAACATGTAGGGTGCAGATTCACTCTAGGATGTTTCAAGCCTATGCATTACTCCATTGATTTATTTGAAAAGAAAATTGTGTCCCTTAAATAGTTTTATATAATTCATAATATTTTCTTTTAGTATTGTATTTATTAGACCTCAAAAGTTAAGCTTAGAAAATTATTTATTATTTAATTTATTAGAAGTGTTATAATGAATTTAGATTATGATAATAATTGGTAATTATAATTGCTTCGTATTTTTATATATTAATAATTATATATCTAGATTTTTTTTAAAAGGGGTTCTTAAAAAAATTTAACAATAATACTAATAAAAAATAATATCACTTATGTTTCCATTATTTTATTACATCATGGTGTTGATGAACATCCTGAATATTAAAGTGGGCATTTTTAAATTCTCCCTATCAAACTACATACCTTGCACCTTTCCCATCAATAAATCTGATTAATCACCTATCCATGTCAAGTTTAAAATCAAATATTTTCAAGAGATGGGGCAAAAATGATAGAAACAAAAAAAAAATCATTACATCTCATCTAAGGTACAAGAAATGATAAAAACAATAAAAATCATTACATCTCATCTTCATGTACTAACACTCTAATAATGGATAATATTTGTGTAATGCCCCGCTAAAGAACCCTAGAGGAAACTACTATCATCTAGAAGAACATAGAAAAAAAGTGTAAATACGTATTGCATCTATATCTAATCATTATAATTATATTTACTCACTAAGATTATGGAATTGAAGATGTAAATACATGTTATAACTACATTCACTAAAAAGAATATGTGGAAGATAGATTACATTAAAAAAAAAATTCTCTACAAGTTCCCTAATGTTGCTACTTTACAACGCAGCAAAAATCAAATCATTTCTAACTTTCCAAAGCCAATATAATGAAATACCTCTTATTTATACAACACCATTATAATTATCACTAAGTTTATTTTAAATACCAATCCCAAATTTTCCTAAAGTCACTTTCAAACATGACAATGTTACATATAATCACATATTGATAGTCGATACCAACATTGATCTATCTAACTCTAGACCATACATATTTTTCATTATCACAATTCATATCAAGCATGATTATAATGTCATCAATCCTAATTATTATACATCATCATTACTATAATTATATTTATATCAACTTAAGTATAAGTCACCAACATAACTACAATTACATGCATCTCATGAAGTGTACAAATACAACATTAATATAGGTATTAATAATACAATATACAAATGAAGTTATCCAAGCAACATGAATAAAGGTACTCAAAAATAGGATCCATCCACACATCATGAACAATCCACTGAACCTCGATGAAGGAACATCACAACCACCCAACCATGTGGAACCCTGAGGCCCACCCCACTAGGCTAAGGAAATAGATGCAAAGCCCCATAGACAAGCAAGCCAAAAGAACAAAATGGGAATAGGCACAAAGGAAATGCAAGAACTTGCAACAAGGAAAAGACTACCGGAGTCAAAGAAAAAATCCATTGGAAGGGACTCTAGAATACATGTAGGAAGAGTGTCATCACATAGCCTCCATATTTGATTACATTGATTTGGTTTCTCTGGACCCGGCCGCCAAGTGAGAAATCATGTGAAACTTGTTTGTATTTTTTCTTGCTACTCTTAATTCTAAATGATTTGTCGAGACCACCAATGCTATCACCTGACGATGCTCATTATCCACAAGTCAAGGACAAGTAAATCCAACATTGACAAGATTACATAACCTTCTGCACTTTTAGCTATGTTAACACACAAGCGAGAGCACCTTTTGACAATACTCAAATACCTATTTAGACTTATTCAACAGAGTATTGTATAACATATAATGTTCTCACCAAATGACTCGGACATGAAATATTGCATGACATTGCCTAGGATCCTGCAAACTTCACTGATTAAGCAAGGAGAACATAATAATTACAATAACTTACAAAACAAAAATAAAGAACAACTTCATGATATTTTGAAAATGTTTTCAGCTACGACCTGAACAAGAAAACAAATCAGACCAGTCACTTATCCACTTACAGATTCAAAATGAAATGACCATACAGGATAATAGCATGAACACAGGAGCTAATAACCCTCATTCTATTACTGCCTTCCAATAATGAAGTCTCATATGAAATATACATGTGACACTCTTATTTATTTCAAAATACACTAAACACTTCTTCATCAATCAGATGAAAACCACTTTGATCTGCTCTTTGATCAAAAGTAATCAACTGAAGACTAACAACAAATGTGAAATGGAAACCATAAACATCTTGACATTTTTTATTTCAAAGAAATTTCATACAATTTGAGAGACATCACACTACATTTTATTCGTAAAAACACAAACTAGCCTGCTTACCATTAACATAAATTGATTACAACATCCTGAGAATGAAAATTTTAAGAAAACTAGGATCTAACAGCTATCCTGTAAAGAAAATTGCAAGTCTGAAACTAAAAATTGAAACTTGGACCCTGAGAAAAGCAAGAAGACAAGAAGATATAGAGGAGAGGGGAAACTGAGGTTGAACACCAATATGACATCTGTCCTCCCTCAAATCAGATTTTCACTCCTTCCATGAGACTACACATCATTGATGCATTCATTCGAACGATTCCCATTCTCTGCTTTGGCAGTAAAGAACGCTGGCAAAAACATTAAAAAATTACCAGAGCATCCCATTTGCAATGTCTGACAAAAATCCCTTTCCACCGCTATGCTTAAATGGAAATCCACATCTGCTTCGTGACTCCCATTCACAGGCAAAGAACGATGTTGGAATTTTTTTTTAAAATCCATTTAATAAAATATAATACCATTTATAATTTATAAATATCTTATAAAATATAATACCATTTATAATTTATAAATATCTTATAAAATATAATACCATTTATAATTTATAAATATCTTAAAATATTAATTTTAAAATAATTATTTCTTAAAAATTACAATTATTTCATAATTATTATAATATTTTAAAAAGTGATTAATAAATATATTTTATTTTTTATATTTTTTTCAATCTTAAAATTTCATAATTGTTGAAGAAAACAAAGTCTAATGAGAATGTGCGCAATTAATGGAAGTTAGAATAAACCATGATATACTTTGTAAAATAAAAGACAAAAAAAGCATGCACATGGTAACCATGAAAAGGGGGACTAACTAAAAACACAGTGGGAAGGAAAAGAACCTATCCCAAGTTGTTTGAGATGGGCTTCAAGCAAGAAAAATCTCTTAATATCAAAATGTGCATGTCAACTATAGAAAATATAAAAAAATTCACACAATGAGAAATATATTTAAATTTAATTGGTGGTGATTGGTCCAAAAAAAAATTCATTTAATCACTAGTTAAGATTAACAATCCATAAAATGATGAAATAATACTTGCTTAGTCTATAGACAAGTACTAATAATAACTTGGTGAAAATAAATATCTTTGCAACCTTTTGATTCCACTTGAGGCATTTGGAGGTATAATCTTTTGAAATCATAAGCATAATCTATCCCAACTTTGAAACCATACTTTGATCTTCCTTACTCGTGCAATTTACATCATTATTCAAATTGTTTGAATGATTTAAATAATACAACATGATTAGTTAGCTTGAAATTGCTCTAATCTGATGAGGCAAGTTGGGTCCCCATGTGGACCCGACTAAAAAAAATTCATTCTGGTTCAAATGAGTCTTTGAGAGTGATTAATGATCATTCCAATGTGTATCTGCATTCGAAAAATAAAGTTAGAGCTCATTGAGATTCAATTCCCTACCCCTGTGCTTAAGTTCCAAAATAAATAGAGTGCCTTAGGTTCTGTATCTAAAACCTAACCAAAACATGTTGCAAGACCTTGGCAATTGGTACACATATAGATTGACATACACAGAATCATCCTACAAAATGGTTTAACCTGATACCTCCCGGAGCATGAGATTTAAATCCTCAAAGTTGGTCACTTCATTTTATCTACAACTAGAATTGTCAAAACACAATAATCTGCATTTCAAAAGTGATTAGAAAAAATACCAAATAGGCTCTTGAGGGCTCGCGATTTTGCAGACTAGTACATTAAGATACAAGGAATCTGTTTTAACAACTAGTTTCTCTTAACACTCAGCCAGTTATGATATGAGGCTCTATGAAAATGGCCATCTGTAAGACACTATTCTGAAAATGTAGAAAATCAAAATAAATGAGTATTGGATTTGCCTTGGAAAGCTAAGTAAATGAACTCCTAAAGATCACAAAATGTGTATACAATTTAATTGTCATGCCACTAATACAGAACAACAAATGGGTTATGTTGAAAGTGCAGAACACCCTGAGAGGGGGGTGAATCGGAGTGTTACTAGACAAAACAATTTATGCTTTTTAAAACGAAACTGGAAACCATGAGAGGATAATAAGAGATAATTTGCAAGACTATTTTAAGGCACCAATAAAAGATTAAACAAGAACTTTATGTCACATGTATAGCTATAACATAATCAGGAGAAGAGATCAACATTTCATGATACTAGATTAAAGAACTATAAGTATCAGAGCATGCAAGAAATCTAAAAGAGAATCAGATCAAAACATGACACATGAAATTGTGTTGAGTGGGAACCATCAAAACCCAACTAGGTTTTTTCATAGGGAGAAAATCATTCTAAATCCTTTTATTAAACTGAGCACCAATTCATACAATCTTGTTTAGCAACACCTACTGCAAGGAGCTACATCCCCTGTACTATTCAATAGTTTTGAGTGAGTTCATGACGATATATTTGCAACAAATTATGCAACTATATTACCATAAACCTTTATTACAAATCACTCGATTTTCAATATACTCACTGAGATCTCAATACCTTCAATAACAAAATTTGTGTCACAAAAATTCCTCACCCTTCTTTACATATCCTTTTATATATATATATATATATATATCCTCTTCGAGGAGATTGATACATACATACAAGTGTATCAAAGATATAACTGAAACAAAACTAAATTCTAACTGTTAACTTGAGCAGCATCCGTGAAGGGTTTATTTTTTAATTTTTTACTGACTTCTAAGCTAAAACAAATGCTTAACCATATTTACAGCTTAAAAGAAATCTATAACAGAGTTGCTTATGGGTATCGATAGAAATGATACAATATTTTCCTTAACCAAACACTAACCACCATTTCTTAAACAGAAGCAAATTTGAGGTTTATTGTAACAAATTTCTTAACAAAACTTAACTCAAATACTGTGTATAATCTCAAAACAGAAACTTGTGAATAACACACCTATTCACCCTAAAAAATTATTATTTTTTACCCGGGAGTTTACTCAAATGAAATTGCTTTCAAGTTCCACAACCTCCGCAAAAAATGTCATCATATAAAACCTCGAACCCAAAAAGATTTGGCAAGAGAAACAGTATCGAAGATGCACAGAAAAAAAAATGACAGCAGATGCTAGGGCTTGTGCAGAACCATACGCTCAAACTCTATAATGAGCTTTGTCCACTTATACCTTAACCAAAAAAAATAAACATTTAGAATCCGCTAAATCGCGTAGGATCAAAGTAAACCCCAGTGTTAATGATGAATAAATAAAAATATCCAATCCTTAAACTCCCATGAGTCAACATAAACCATGATTACCTTTTGTGGTGTGTACCAATTAACCTTCTCCCATATGAAACATGTGTCACACAAATAAAGTCAAATAATCAACATAATGAGAAGGCCATCTCATCTCATATTTTTCATCAAGGAAAAATGTGGCACACACAACAGGTTATCCATTACGCTAGGTGGTCAGCTTTTATTAACATCCAAAGTTGGTCACCTAGTAACTTATGTACTGTACATCCTGGGAATCTGAATAAAATATAAATTGATTCAGCTTGGAAAATAGGGAGAGTACCAATAGAACTATATAATACTTTCATGAAGACAACAAAGTTCGATCATGCCAGTCTCCACAGCCATTTTCTCCCACTCCCACTCCCATCCTTAGCCTTGGAAGGAAATAGAAAAGAATGAGCAAATAGAAAATATTACTTTGATAATTCAACCACCATTTCAAATTGAGATTCAACATGATATTTCAACATCCAATACATCTCAAAACAATATATAATCAACAACCAAGAGGGTTTTAATCCCTACCTTATGTCCTGCCAAGAAAAGAAGAAAGGAAGAAGATGAATGGTTGAAGGTGAAAATTCCAAAATAATCCAATCAAGATCAACAAATCCAATAATAATCCTCAATAAATTTCTAGACCAATACACTCCAATTCATATGCAAAAGTCTCTCTCTTCAAACCAATACAAGGAAAGCCCAATTCAATTTTCCACAAAGATTAATTGTAAATCTCACAATGCAATTCAAATGGCCCTTCAAAATTAGAAATGAATCCTCACAAAGACTCCAACCAACCTCCGCCCCTGCCGCCCGGCCCCCTCCCTCCCTAAATGAGAAAATCAATCGATACAAATAGGTTTTGGGGAAATGCAACCAACACCGCTAATGAGTGTAATCACTTTTTGAGTTTTTGATGTTAACTATGATTAAATGAACTGTTCTACACTAATGAAAATAAATTCATTTTTATATTTCATTATAAATTTTTTCATTTGTAAAATATAGATGCAAATTATTTAACCAATTAAAATTTACCATGTTATTTATTGTCTTTTCATATTGCAGAGTTTTCAGGGCTTGGAAACAATTTTTGTTTTTATCTTTAATTAGGATTTTCATTAATATTTTTTTTTTATATTAATTGTATATTAAAAATTAAAAATTATATTATATGAGTTTATTTTAGTTTATAACTCACTTTTTCTAATGTAAATACAAATATTGTAAATAAAAAATTTTAAAATATTTGCAAATTTATTATGTGTTAATTATGCATTAATAAATATTTAGGTAAACAAATGTATGATATATTTTCCCTTACAACATATTAGAATTTAAATTAAACATAGTAAATAAATATTTTATTTTATAATAATAAATTATTTATAAAAAAAATAAATCTAGTTAAAATTAAGTATAAAATATTTTATCAATAATTTTAAATAAGATATTAAAGTGAAATAATTTATTAAATTTATTAAAACTAGAGATTAAAATTTTATTTTGAACTAATAGCTAGTAGCAAGAACTTGTAGAATGGAGCTGCAACAAAAACCTATGAATTAATCTTGGCATTAAAACTAAAATAAAAATATTAAATGAAAAAATAGGAAAATTTTAGAATCTAGGATGTCATTATAACTACTAATAATTTTTTTAATATTATTTATTAATCATATTTTATTTTTATTTTTTATTTTTTATTAATTCTATCCACATTTCTCACCTTATTCTTAGTTTTAATTACATAATCTTAATTATAATGATTTTAAGATTATAATAATTAAAAATAATTAAGATTATAATTACCATTTTAAATAAAATTTATGTATAAAATGTTGAAAGATATCAATTTTTAAAAGTCTATCTATATCCATCAATAATTTAATTCATTTACATTAAATAATAAATACTTTATAAATTTTAAAGTTAGTTGACCATGGAGGACGTTATTATTTCTTAATATTTAGATATCTACATTGCCATATAACGTTATGTGATTTCATGTCCATACAAACAATATAATTTTCAATCTACAAATGTAAAGTTTATTATTTTCAAGATGTCTTTCAAATTTTTAATGTTTAGATCGTACATAATACATAATTCAAGGATTGTGATTCAAATACTTATTTTTCTTTAACATATTTATTATTGATAATAAAATTTTACATAGAAATAAGATTTTACAATTATGCTACATATAAGAATAAGATAATAACAAAATTATAGATAAATTATTATATTGAATCCTAACTCTAACAATAAACTAAATCCAACCTTAACCCTCAACTAAATAGAATTGTATCGATAAACCTTGAATGAATTTGAACTCTAACATGAATCCTAATTAAATTGCCACCCTAGTTTCAAGCTCTAATAAAAAGAGTAAAAAGTTAAAACATGATTGAATATTCTCTTTTGAGTTTATAAGATATATTATGTGATTCATACTCATGACATTGAACATTAGCGGAACCATCTATTTTGTTTTGGGATTCTTGATTCTTTTTATCTTACATAACATTCATGTTCAAGCTTTGTTCCATTTGCAGTGACAAAGTATACAATTTTCATAATAAAAATTTTTGATATACAATTGGAAGCATACCAATTACAACCATTATCGTGGCTTTACATAAATACTAACAACAAATATTCAAAAACTATAAATAAATATTCATTGTTGTCAAAGGAAAAAAAATGTACATAAATCAAAAAAGAAAATTGCATTCATATCTTGTTCAAATTTTGTTATCTTAAAGACGATTGGTTGGGGCAAAATTAAAAATATAATTATATATTAAAAATACAATTTATCTAATGTTATAATCTACAATAAAAAATATATTTTAAATAACTTAAACTTAAATAAATATTTTTAACAATAATTCTATTTTTAATAGAAGAAAAAATTTATTTAGATCAATCTCATGTTCAAAATAAATATTTAACCTAACTTAATAATATATTAAATAAATTTAAATAATTATTTAGTTTAAATTTTTCAAAATTATATGCTAATATAATTAAAACTATAACTAAAGGCAAGTACTTAGCCACTACGTGGCACTTGTTAACTATTATATTCTTCTTAAGATAATATTTTCCCAATCACACAAATATATATACATATATAAATATATTCTAAATAATAGGGCAATCCACACTAAGCATATTACGATACTACTAAATAATAATAATAAATAGAACTAAACAATTAACATAGAAAATAAATAATAATAATAATCAAATAAAATCAATAACAAAATGAAATCTCCTAAAGCATAGAAAAATAAATATAAATTAGTCTAAACATGAATGCATCATTAAAAATAATTCAACCAACAATATCACCACCCTCAAATCATGCCAAGACACAAACAAGACAATCAGGAGGATCAAGATTAGTCACCATGAAAATCTAATTGGGTAACTCAATATCAAGATTGTTCCTTAAATATAATGCATTACAAGTTCAAATGGGTCTTAATTCTATCTCCCTTCAACTACCATCGAGGATAATAAAGGAACGCAGAAACTTGTGAAACTAGGTGGAGTCGATGCTTGGTACTTGCATATCACCTGCATGACAGCTAAAATAATCAATGAAGAGAGACTCGAAACATCATATCAGCCTCATGAATGAGTAATATGAAATCCTCCCTCTTTATACAAGAACATCATATAAAGATAAACATAACATGGTTAGGATCATATAGCATAAACATATCAGTATCTTAACTATCCTAAATAACATCTCAAGAATCATGGGTTAGTCCATAATAGTATATCATAAACATAAAACATATCATCACATATACCATAATCATAAGGAGAACCTAAGTAATCATCCTGACAATATCAATATATCTTACATATGCATAAATCGTCAAATGACATTATCATCAAGTCTTGAATATCAAATCATCATAAGTAGTCCACTGCACACACACCAAAGTCCTGAAAGATCTTCAACACATAAGTAGAGATGGAAACACATGTAAGGGTATCATAAACAATAAGAAATATACCTAACAACGTTAACATGTCTATTAGATATAAGGCATCAATAGCATCATAAAGTATTTGAATTAGGGTCGTGATACCTACTTGGTTGAGTTAGGATTACAAATTTGTTACTTGGTTGAGTTTGAAAATTGGCAAGTATTATGATAGAGTAATATGTGATATCATGCCTATGGATTGTTGTCATATTCTATTGGGAAGACCTTGGCAATATGATAAACATGCTATATATGATGGAATATTGCATAAATATACTAGTTGGGCTGATGGGAGAAGACAAATTTTGTTACCTTTGATTGAAGAATATGTTGGTAATGTTTGCACATCTATGAAATTTTGTTTGATGGAGAAGAAATTTTTTTGAGGATTTGAAGAAGAATGGTGTATGTTTTACTGTGATTCCTAACAAACCGAGTAACAAAATATTGGCTAGTATCCCTGAAGAGGTTGATAAGATACTCACTGAGTATAGAGAGATCATTTCTGATAATGTACCTAATGGTTTACCACCTAAGAGAATCATTGATCATTGTATGGATCTGATTCCCTGAGCTATCTTATCGGACAAGGCATCACATTGGTTAACACCTACCGAGAATCAAGAACTTAACCGACAAATCCAAGAATTGTTGCAGAAAGGTTTGATCCGAGAAAGTCTAAGTCCATGTGCAGTACTAGCTGTATTGGCACCTAAGAATAATGGAGAGTGGCGAATGTGTACTGATTCCAAAGAAATCAATAAGATAATAGTAAAATATAGGTTTCCTATATCGAGAATGGATGACATAATGGATAGTTTGAGTGGAGAAAAGTATTTTACCAAAATTGATTTGAAAAGTGGATATCATCAGATAAGAATCAAAGAAGGTGATGAATGGAAGACTCCTTTCAAGACAAGAGAAGGTTTGTATGAGTGGTTGGTTATGCCTTTTGGTTTAACTAATGCACCGAGTAACTTTATGAGATTGATGAATGAGGTTTTGAAGAAATTTTTAGATAAATTTGTGATTGTATAGCTAGATGACATTCTGATATTTAGGAAGACCAGAGAAGAACATTTGTTGCACATTAAATAGGTATTGCAAAGATTGAAACAAGAAAAGTTATTGATTAATTTGAAAAAGTGTTCCTTCATGAAAGAGGAGATTGTGTATTTAGGATTTGTGATTTTAGTTGATGGTTTGATAATGGATCCTAAGAAGGTTGAAGCTACTGTGAATTGGCCTTCACCTGAAAATGCTAGTGAGGTAAGATCATTTCATGGTTTGGAAATTTTTTACCAAAAGTTCATCAAAAATTTTAGTTCAATTTGCAATGCTATGACTGAGACTATGAGAGGAGATAAAACAGAATTCAAGTGGACACATGGAGCCAATAAAATTTTTGAGACTTTGAAACAGAATCTTGTTGAATTGCCTTTCTTGGCTTCACCTGATTTCAATAAGGTATTTCAAGTTGAATGTGATGCAAGTGGTAGTGCAATAGGAGTTGTGTTGAGTCAAGAAGGTAAACCTATTGCTTTCTTTAGTGAGAAATTGATTGATGCAAAAGGGAAATATTTTGTATATGATCAAGGGTTATATGCTATTGTTCAAGCCCTAAATAAATGGAGACATTATTTGATACCGAGTGAATTTGTGTTGTTTATTGATCATAAGGCTTTACAATATTTGGGTAGTTAGAATAAGTTGAATTAGAGACATGAAATGGGTTGAATCTTTGCAGAGTTATACATTTGTGATAAAACATAAGAGTGGAGTCACTAACTGAGTTGTTGGTGCATTAAATAGAAGAATATCTTTGATAACTAAAATGAGAATTGACATTCTTGGTTTTGATGACATGAAAGATTTGTAGGAAACTGACCCTAATTTTTACGAGTCGTGGAGAAAGTGCAGAGCACCTATTCAAGATCAATTGAGTACTAAATGGGAAAACTATTTTATTCAAGAAGGTATGTTGTTCAAAGGTATTTATTTTTTTATATCGAGAGGATCAATGAGAGCTAATTTGATAAATGAGAAACATATTAGTGGTTTGGTTGGACATTTTGGCATTGACAAAACATTGAATTTTCCTAAGGAGAAATATTTTTTGCCACGGTTGTATAAGGATGTTCAAAAATTTGTGAAGAGTTGTAGAGTGTGTCAAGTTGTAAAGGGGGTAAGTTAGAATACTAGATTGTATGCATTGATTTTTGTTCCTGAGAAACCTTGGATTAATATCAGTATGGATTTTGTTCTTGGCTTACCGAAGACAGTAAGAGGTAATGATTCTATATTTTTTCTTGTGGATAGATTTTCTAAGATGGCACATTTTATACCCTGTAGAAAACATCAGTTGTAGTGCATATAGAAGATCTTTTCTTTAAGTAAATTGTCAGATTGCAAGGATTACCGAGGAGTATCATCTCTGATCGAGACAATAAATTTGTTGGATACTTTTGGAAGACTCGATGGAAAAAGTTGGGTACCGAGTTAAGATATAGTTCTACATTTCACCCATAGACTGATGGACAGACATAAGTTGTAAATAGAAGTTTAGGTAATTTATTGAGATGTTTAGTTGGAGATAAACTAAGTAATTGGTATTCTGTGTTGGTACAAACAGAGTTTGCATACAATAATCCAGTGAATAGAAGTACTGGAAAAACACCTTTTGAGATTGTTAACGACATACAACAGATAGGTATATCAGATTTGAAGAACATTACTGGTGAAGAAAAGAGAAGTGTTGAAGGAGAAGAAATTGTTGAGTTCATGAAGACATTGCACGAGGAAGTAAGACATAATTTGGAACATAGTAATCAAAAATACAAGGACAAAGTAGATAGATCAAGAAGACATAAGACTTTTGCAGTTGGGGATGAAGTTATGGTTCATTTCAAGAAAGGAAGATTTCCCATTGGAACCTATGGAAAATTGAAGATGAAGAAATTTGTTCCCTACAAGATATTGGGGAATTTTGAAAGTAGAAATTCTTATAAGATTGAGTTACCTGATGACATGGATATCTTGCCTATATTCAACATTGCAAATTTATATGAGTATCATGAATCTGGTGAAGAAATGACAGTACTAAATGATTATCCTAAGAAGAAGATAGAAGAAGTTGAGCATATCTTGGAACAAAGAGTTGGAATAAGTACAAGAGGAAAAGAGTACATGGAATATCTAGTAAAGTGGAAGAACATACCGATTGAAGACAGTTTATGGATTACACAATCTAAGTTGGATTCAGCTCAGGTTGTACCTACTGCATGATGTAGAGAATCATCTCAAAACAACCCTAGGTGTTTGATGCAAGAGAATCTCGGGTTCTTGGAAATCCTATATCACCAAAACCAAGTTAGAGTTGTTAGTTGTGCTCAGTAGCTATTTTTGGGTGCTTGATGATGTTTTCCTATTTCCACCGATGGGGCTCGCTTGATACTCAATTCCTTCATTCACCGAGTTGGCTCGGTTGGTTCACCGAGTTAATTTCCTATCTCTCAGTAATATTGCTCACCGAGTGGTTTATTTTGGATTTCTGTGGAGGTCGACTTGTGCATTTAATTTTGGTCATAGAGTTAATGGTTACATCAATCATTGGGAAGCATGTGGGCCTAGATTTGGTTGTTCCCTTCTCCAATGATGGATATGAAGGTTGACTTATTTTGGTAGCCTCTGGTATATATAAAGTAGTTAGTTGTAGTTTTAGGGGAAGTTCCAAGAGATAGGAGATAGGATATGAAAGTTGAATCTTCGCATGTATGAGGACTTTTGTAATTGAATCTGATTGTATTTGGCCATAACTGAGAAGGCCTCATAGCCCGACATGTATGAGGTTATTAATGAATAATATATGAAGTTATGCATTCTCTCTCTCCATGCTTGTGTTATTGCTTCCATGTGATGTTCTGCAAGGAGGTTGGTGATTAGGGTGTGCCTTTTGCCCCTCATCTAGTTTGTCTTTCGTCAATGTGTGTGTGTGTGTGTGTGTGTGTGGAGCCTCTAAGGCCTTCAAAATTGATTTCAAAGTTTTATATATATACATTATTGAAAAAATGTCTCTCAACCTTGCAGTCATAGGTAGCAGCTGTCTTTAGGTGGTATAAAACTTTGAACTCAATTTTGAAGGCCTTAGAGGCTCTAGAAGGGGTCAAAACTTGTTCAGGATGGTGCTGAATTTTTGTGTTGTGTCATGCATGTTATTTATCTTTATGTTCATTACTGTTAATCTTTTTTAGTTGTTGAAAATATTTGAGAAAATGTATACACCATCTTCTTCTCAAGAGTAGTATAGGAAGTTATTCCACTACTTAATTTCCTTACAAGTGGTATCAGAGTCTGTTAACCTTTGGTTTCAGTTGTGGGTCATTGGGTTTTTTGAGCTAATCCATATTTGAGCGGGAACTTGTGTAGAAGATACTTTTTTATCTTGTTGTCATAATTTTAGATGGCTAGTTCATCAAGGATAATAGAGGTAGAGAAATTTTCTTGAAATAATTTTGAAATGTGGAAGCTAAAGATGGAGGATCTGATAATAGATCAAGATCTATCAGAAGCTATTGATGAGGTTTTCATGGAACCTACAGATCCAAATGAGGCTACTAAAAATGTTTTTATGGACTGTAAATCGAAGGATCTAATCAAATTATGCCTTCTAGAGTATGTTTTAATCAATGTCCAAGAAGAGTCCTCAAAAAAGATCCTTTGGAAGAAGATTTGTCAAATGTATCAAGAAAAATCTTTAGTAAATAAGATTCTCTTGAGGAAGAAGTTGTATTCCTTGAGAATGGAGGAGTGTGGAAAAATTATAGACCACCTAGAACCATTAAAAATACTGGTGGCTCAGTTGGCATCCATTGGTGTCAAGATGGATGAGGAAGATAAATTTTAGATCTTGTTTTGTTCTTTACTTGATTCGTGGGTTTCACTTTTTATGGCCATTGGGAGTACTTATGTCATTTTAAGGATAGAATATGTGGTAGTTTCTTTTCTTTCTAAAGAGATGAGGAGAATGTATCCATTAATGACAACAAATCTCTAGTTGTCCCTAGAAGACCTAAGGAATAATACTAGAAGAAAAATCCAAAGGGAGATCCAAATCTCCTGGAAAGTCCAAAGTTATTTGTTTGAATTGAGGTAAGCCTAGACATGTCCATAAATAATGCAAAGAAGAGGAGAAAAAGAAAAATAAGAAACTTGATTCTGATTTTGAGTTCGAGAAGTAAGATGGTGATGTGTTCATTTCCTCTTTGGCCATTCATGCATACAATGATGCATATTCGATTGACATAGGTGCATCTATTCATGTGACCTCTAATAGAGATTAGTTTTTTGAATATGAAGAATGTGATGGAGGTAAGGTGTACTTGGGTGATAATTCTCATTTAAATATTATTTTCCATTAATAGAAAAAGAAGGTTTTGAAAGGACCCAAAACTTGTTACATCCAGATTTTAAAAAGATTTTCAATAAAGCCCACTACACAAAATGTTGCCAAAAGACTAGAAGACATTCAAAAACAAGATAAAATGTTGCTCAAGAAAAAATAATACAAAATAGCAGCCCTAAACCAAAACCAAACACCCAATAGAAAACCAAAGGATTACCCTTTGGATCCTTTCTCATGGGATCAAAGGGTCATGCCAAAAGGAGGAGACTTCTTGGGATGTTTACCTTTGACTGTAATCCAACCTTCTTCCACCTTGAAAGCCTCTTCCTACTAGGATAGTGATTATAACACTGATATACTCGAAGAGAGGCCAGCACTTTGCAAAGACCCAATAGAGATAACACTATGCAAAGAGCTAGCAGAACTAGAATGATCAACAAGACCAAGGCCAAGCTCATCCCTAGAAGGAGGAGCCCGCAAAGAGACTACACCAGTAGACGCACCAACATGGACCATACATGGACCATGTCATTAACAGCAATAGGGACAGATCCATCCAAAGTAGTAGATCCATCAAAAGGAACAATAATTGAAGCCTCGACAACAAACTAAGATTTGCAATCAGAAGAAACAACTAAAGGGACTGTAGCATCCATAATATCAACAGAAGATAAATCAAAAGCATGATCCAAGGGGACAGAACTAGCAGAACCTAAATCCATCTTCAAAGAAAGATCATGTCCACTTGTATGAGAAGAACTCTTAACAACCATATACTGTTGAGAAGAGGCACATGTCCACCAAGAGGAGAGCTTCTTTGACTTAACTTTCTCTAAATAATAGTTAGTTACCATATGCCCCGTCTTGAAGCATCTTCTACATCTGAAGGAAATCCCTTCATAGTCCAAAGGTTGAATCCAAGAACCCTTAGGTGTTGAGAGGATCTTTGTAGGAAGCCCCTTAGAAACACCAATATTGACCAAAATATGAGCATATGTAGAATGAATGATATCAGAAGAGTTCTCATCAACCATAATAAAATCCTCCAAGGCCAAACCCACTTCCTCTAGGAGTAGATCCACCCAAAGATGAAGTGGAGGTAGGGGATTCTAACCCAAATAGGTATTTTACAGAAGGATTCAAACAAGGGGTTGAAATCCTCATGCCAGGATTTCATCAACAAAGGGAAACGTTTCTCCCAAGTAAAAAAATGCTCACAAAGAATAGTATTTCCATCCACCACATTTTCAAACTTGGAAATAAAGAATCCTTTAGCCAGGGGGAAAATGTAGACTGAATCTGAAATTATGGGCTTCCAATGCTTAGAGATCCAATCATGGAGCCTCGAGAGACTGGGCCAGAAACCCTTAAACTGACAGATAATTGCAAGGGAGGATAGCTCAAAAGAAACCTGATCAATCTCAATGATTGTCTCACCTTATAGATTAATGGAAATATACCAACACACATGGAAAGGCAAATCAGACCCTTACCCCTGCCAGAAGCCACACGTTCCTCATTTAAATATTGTTGGCTATGGTAAAGTTAAAATAATATTTCTTGATGGTAGAATAAGAAATATTAATAGTGTGTTGTGTCTCCTCGGTATAAGATGATATTTTTATATGTGATAAAATTTATAGATTCGGGTACACAGATAATCTTTTATGATGCATGACGTCAAATGGTAAGAGGTGACATATAGTTGTTGCTAGAGGTGTCAAAATTGGCACTTTGTATAAGTTGGATGCATACACTGTTGAGTGTAAAAGTACTTCTGTGAAGACAAAATCTATGGATACTATTGGAAAAGGTGATGGTTTCACCTATTGTACATGGTAATGGATTTTGGGTACCTAAGGTTTCCTTTTCTTTTGAATCAAAGTTACCTACAGATAAGACTATGTTATGGCACCAGAGACTTGGCCACATTGGGGAGAAGCACCTAAGGACCTTGAAAATAAAAATCTTGTTGAAGGTTTTAATGATTGTAATCTAGACTTTTATTTATGTGAGAATTACATTTATTGAAAATAAAATTGAATTCAATTTTACTCAAGTTCTCATAAATCTTGTGGTATGTTGTATTGTATTCATTCTGATGTGTTCAGTCTTGTAGATGTTCCTTCCATTATAAAATCAACATAGTAATTTTCATTTATTGATTTTTATAGAAGGATGTGCGTATATTTTATAAAGAGTAAATCTAATGTTTACAATTGATTCAAACAATTTAATGCAATGGTTGAATTGCGGAATAGAAGGAAAATAAAATATTTAAGAACTGATAACGGTAGTGAATTTTTCTCAAATGATTTTGATAGGTTCTCTAAAGATTGTGGCATTCATAGGAAGAAGACAACTCTGTATTCTCCATAGGAAATTGATGGAGAAAGCTAGGAGTATGTTGAGTGTTGTCTACCTTTAACAAAGGTTTTGGGTTGAAGTTGTTGCCAATTCTTGCCACATGTTTAACATGTCTCCTACATCCATGCTTGTTGATAAAAAACCTATGGAAGCATGGTAAAATCATAATCCTTCATTGATACATCTTATATTTTTTAGTTGTGAGGCATACACATATGTTCCAAAGGAGAAGTAAAAAAAATTGGAGAAAAATGATGTGAAATGTATATTTTTCAATTATAGTCATGATACAATCTTTGGGACCCTATCACATTTAAGGTAATTCATAGCATAATTGTTATTTTTAGAGAAACTAAGCCTTCTTTTGTTACATTGCAGCTTGAATAAACTAAAAAGGAAGATGTTATTCAGTTACCTTTTATTCCTGAGAAAGTTGAATCGAGACTCCTAGATAGAGAATAAGTTGAGGAGAGCTCATCTAGCTCTGAATATCTAGAAGAGGAGGAAGACTCTCCAGCTCAACTTGTTCAAAGGTCTACAAGGAAGAGACAACCACCTAAAAGGTATTCTCCTAATGACTGGAGATTTATTTTTTATTTCAATACCAGTTTTGATGAACCTAAATCTATAGAAGAGGCATTAGGTATGAATAATGCAGAATCTTATAAGATTTCTATGGGTGAAGAGATAGAAACTTTGAAAAAGAATGATACATGAGATTTTCTATCATTTCCTAAAGGTAAAAAACATGTTGTTTTAAAATGGATGTTCAAGAAAAAGATTGGTTCAGATGAAAGCATTGAGAAGTATAAAGCAAGGTTGGTTGCAAAAGGATACTCTCAGGTTGAAGGTTTTGATTATGGTGACATATTTTATCCTATTGCAAAAAAAACATCCATTAGATTTTTGTTTTCTATTGTTGTTTCTTATGATGTAGAGGATGAGAAAATGGTTGAGAGGAGAATATTTACATGACACATCCAAAGCACTACACGATGAAAGGTAAAAATAATTTAGTTTCTAAATTGAGGAAATCTTTTTATGGCCTCAAGCAAAGTCCTATGATGTGGTACCATCAATTTGAAACATATGTGTTGAGTTTGGGATTTGAGTGTTATAAATTATATCATTGTATCTATTATAAATTTGATGGTGGTCATTTCCTATACATTGCATTATATAATGATGATATGTTATTCATTGGTAAAAGGAAAGTTATGATTGTAGAACTAAAGTCTCAGCTTCTTGCTAAATTTGAAATGAAAGACCTTGGTGTAGCTAAACATATTTTTGGGATGGAAATTAAAAGAGGAGTGAACAAAAAGATAAGGCTAGGCCAGAGTACCTTACCAGATTGAAGTTAGAATTTTGATGTATGCTATGGTCTGTACCAAACCAGACATTTCCCAAGCAATGTGAGTTCTTTCTAGATATATGTTTAATCATGGTAGAGTTCATTGGGATGCAGTCAAAAGATTCTTAATAGATTTGAAGGGTACCTCAGAGTATTGTTTATGTTATCATGGTAATATGATAGGAGATGAAATTTCCCTTGATATTCATGGTTATGTGGATGCATATTGGGTAGGTGATATTGATCGCAAAATGTCCACTAGCTATTATGTGTTTGCATTATTTGGTGGTGTAATTAGTTTGAGTAAGTGATAGGTTGTGGTTTCTTTGTCTGCTACTGAACTAGAGTATATGGTATCTACTCACGCTTGTAAATAATCCATTTGGATTAAGATATGGTATTCAGACATTAGAATAAAACAAAGGGCAATAATAGTCTATTGTGATAGTTAGAGTGAAATTTGCCTAGAAAATCTGACTTTACATGCCAGAACCAAGCACATTGATTTTTAGTATCATTATGTCAGAGATATGGTTGAGGGTAGAAGAGTGAAGTTGGTTAAGGTAGATACTTTGATGAATGTTGCAAATTCCTTAACAAAGGTTGTGAGCATAGAGAAGATTAGATGGTGTTTAGAGTTTATGGGCTTCACATCACTACCAATTAAATTGTGTTGTAGATACTCCCTTTTCTCTTACAAGGTGTTTGAAAAGTGGGAGATTATTGGGAAAATGTGTCTCAACCTTGGAGGAATGGGTGCAAGCTATTTTTAGGTGGTATAAAACTTTGAGCTCGATTTGAAGGCCTTAGAGGCTCTAGAAATGGTAAAACCTTATTTAGGACAATTTTATGTTGTACCAACTATGGAGCATTTTGAGAGGTTTCTACAAAGTGGTTATAATAGAAAATTGGGTACACAATTCAAAAGTCATGGCATTCGAAAGTTGGGTCTCTCAAAATGGAAAAAGTAAAAATGTGTTGGACACATAAATGAGCGGTAAAAGGGAGTTACATGTGTTGGTGTGTATATTGACACATCATTAGTCATCTTGTACTGGAGCTAAGATGGCCACCGAATTATTGGGTGGTTCTATCCCATGATTTTGTAATACCATCTAACAACTTCTTGTACATTATCTCATCTATAGTAGGTGCATGAGATGGAGGTTTTGTATAAGAGTCTTGTAGCTTTCTGGATACCTCTAAAGCTCTAGTCAATGATACTCATGAAAGAAGCTTGCTCTGCAAGCATATTGTAATCTATTTTTATTATAAAATAATATATTGAGCTACTTTTGGAGACTGATTTTTTTCTCTCGAAAGGGTTTTCACGACCTAGATCTTTGTACTATGGTATGCATGTTATTTATATTTATGTTCATTATTGTTAAGTTTTTGTATCTATCAAAAAGATCTGAGAAATTTTTTATATTATCATCTCCACGTGATTAGTGTAGGAAGTTGTTATGCTAATTAACTTCCTTATAGGAGGCATCTGAGCTTGATTACCTTTGGTTTTAGTTGTGGGTTGTTGGGTTTTTCAAGCTAGTCTAGAATTGAGTGGGAGCTTGTGTAGAAGATACTTTGTGATCTTGTTGCAAGAATTTTAGATGGCAAGTTTGTCGGGGACAATGGAGGTGGAGAAATTTTATAAAAATAATTTTGAAATGTGGAAGCTAAAGATGAAGGATCTTCTAATGGATTGATATATGTGGGAGGCTATTAATGAGGATATCAAGAAACCTACAGATCTAGATGAGGTTGTTAAATATGTTGTTATGGACCATGAAGCCAAGGGTCTAATCAAATTATGCTTTGCAAATTCTTTTTAAGTCAATGTTCATGAAGATTCCTCTGTAAAGAGCCCGTGGAAGAAGCTTGGTGAAATATATCAGGAAAAATATTTAGTAAATACGATTCTCTTAAGGAACAAGCTATATTCCTTGAGAATGGAGGAGGGTGGAAAAATTACAAAGCACCTGGAAGAATTCACTATTTTTGTGGCTTAGTTGGCATCTGTTGGTGTCAAGATAGATGAGGAAGACAAATGTTAGATCCTACTTTATTCTTTTCCTGATTCATGGGATTTGATTGTTATGACCATTGCTAGTACTTTTGTCATTTTGAGGATGGAATATGTGGTGGGTATACATTAGTTCCAAGGGGGATCTAGTTACATGTGGAAGGTCTAAGGAAAAGGGAAAGAAGAATAAGAAGCATAAAAACTCCAAAATCTAGAGGGAGATCCAAATCTCCTTGAAAGTCTAAAGTTATTTTTTAGAATTGTAGTAATCTTGTCTATAAGGACTACAAAGAAGAGAAGAAAAAGAAAAGGAATAAATTTGATTCTTATTCTTAGTCCAAGAAGGAAGATGGTGATGTGTTTATTGTAGCTTTGGCCACATGTTCATGTGATGGTGCATGCTTGATTGATTAAGGTGCATCTTTTCATATGACCTCTAATAGAGATTGGTTTTTCGAATATAAATAATTTGATGGAGGTAAGGTGTACTTGGGTGATAATTCTCATTTAAATATTGTTTCCCATGGAAAAGTTTAAAAAAAAATTCCTAATGTTGGAATAAGAAATATTAATTGTGTGTTGCATCTCCCTGATATAATAAAAAATTGTTATCTATGAGCAAACTAATAGATTTGGGTATGCAGGTAGTCTTTTCTAATGCATGATTCAAAATGGTGAGAGGTGTTATGGTGGTTACTAGAGGTGAAATAATTAGAACTTTGTATAATTTGGATGCATACATTTCTGAGTGTAATAGTACTTTTATGGAGCAAAAGTTTTGGATATTTTTTTGGAAAAGGTGAGGTTTTCACCTATAGTAGATGGTAATCGATTTTGGGTACCTAAGGCTGTTTTTTCTTATGAATCAAATTTACCTACAGATAAGACTATATTATGGAACTAGACACTTGGCCACATTGGGGAGAAGGGTTTTAGGACCTAGAGAAAGAAACACCTTGTTGAAGGTTTGAATTGTTGTAATCTTGACTTTGATTTCTGTTAGCATTGCATTTATGAAAAAACAAACTATGTTCAGTTTTACTTGAGTTCTCATAAGTCTTGTGATGTGTTTGGTCATGTAGATGTTCCCTCCATTAGGAAATCCACATACTATGTTTTATTTATTGATGATTAAAGAAGGACGTGTATATTTTATAAAGAGTAAATTAGATATTTTTACTTGATTTAAAGAATTTAAAGCAATGGTTGAATTTTAGACAAGAAGCAAAATAAAATGCTTGAGAACTGATAATGGTGGTGAATTTTTCTCTGATGATTTTGATAGATTTTGTAAAGATTATGGCAAATACAACTTCATGTTCTTCGTAACATAATGGAGTTGCAAAAAGGATGAATAGGACATTGATGGAGAATGCTAGAAGTATGTTGAGTGTTGTTGGCCTTGAAAAAAAATTTTGGGTTGAAGATGTTTCCACTACTTGCTACCTGATTAATAAGTCTCCTACATTAGCTCTTGTTGATAAAACACCAATGGAAGTATGGTCAAGTCATAAGTCTTCATTGAGACATCTTGGAGTTTTTTACTGCAAGGCATATGCATATGTGCCAAAGGAGAATGAAATTCTTTTGGAAAACAAGCATATAAAATGTATCTTCATCAGTTATAATCATGGTGTGAAAGGATACAAGATTCAGGACCTTGTTGCACAGAAGGTAATTTAGAGTAGAAGTATTATTTTCAAAGAAACTAAGCCTTCTTCGATTACATTGTAGCCTTAAAGAACTAAAAAGGAAGATATGATTCAACTACCTTCTACACCTGAGAAAGTTGAATCGAGACCTCTAGATAGACAATAATTTGAGGAGAGCTCATCTAGCTCTGAATCTTTAGAAGAGGAGGAAGAACCTCCAGCTTATCTTGTTTGAAGGTCTACAAGGCAGAGACAACCACCTAAAAGGTATTCTTCTGACGACTAGAGGTTTATTTTTTGTTTGAATACTAGTGTTAATGAACCTAAATATGTAGAAGAGGCATTAGGTATGAATGATGCAGAATCCTGAAAGATTTTCATGGATGAGGAAATGGCAACTTTTTAAAAGAATGATACATGGGATCTTGTACCATTTCTTAAAGGACAAAAACATGTTGGTTGAAAATGGGTGTTCCAGAAAAAGATTGGTTCAGATGGAAGCATTGAGAAGTATAAAGAAAGGTTAGTTACAAAAGGCTACTCTTGGGTTGAGAGTGTTGATTATGGTGATATATTTTCTCTTGTTGTAAAAATGACATCCATTAGATTTTTTCTTTATATTGTTGTTTCTTATGATTTAGAAGTTGATCAAATGGATGTGAAAATTTATTTCCTTCATGATGATTTGGAGGAGGATATTTATAGACATGGCTAGAGCACTATGTGATGAAAGGTAAAAGTAATTTGGTTTGAAAATTGAAGAAATATGTGTATGGCTTCAAGCAAAGTCCTAGGATGTGGTACCATAAATTTGATACATATGTGTTGATTTTGAGATTTGAGCATTCTAAATTAGATCCTTGTGTTTATTATAAATATAATGGTGGTCATTTCTTATGCATTTCATTATATGTTAATGAGATGTTATTCATCAGTAAAAGGAAATTTATGATTGTAGAATTGAAGTCTCAGCTTGTTGCTAAATTTGAAATGAAAAACTTGGTGTAGCTAAAAATAGTTTTGGGATGGAAATTAAAAGAGATGGAATGAATAGAAATCTATGGCTAGGCTAGAGTATGTGAACTCAACTTTATAGAGGTTCAACATGCAGGATTGTAGACCATTATGTGTTTCTTTTATAATTTGAACAAAGTTATTTGTTTCAAACTATCCTATATCTTCATTAAATATGGAAGACATGAGAAGAGTACCTTACCAGAGTGCAGCTTGAAGTTTGATGTATGCTATGGTATGTTCTAGACCATACCTTGCCAAAGAAGTGGGAGTTCTTTCTAGATATATTTATAATCCTGGTAGAGTTCATTGGGATGCAGTCAAAAGAGTCTTCAAATACTTTAAGGGTGCCTCGGAGCATTCTTTGTGTTAGCATGGTAAAATGATAAGAGATAAAAAAAAGTATTCCTCTATATTCATGATTATGTGGATGTAGATTGGTCAGGTGATATTGATCATAAAAGATCCATCAGTTCTTATGTGTTTACATTATTTGGTAGTGCAATTAGTTATATGAGTAAGCGACAGGTTGTGGTTGCTTTTTCCACTACTAAAGAAAATTACATAGAAGATACTCATGATTGTAAAGAAGCCATTTTCCTTAAGGGACTATGTTTAGATATTGGAATAAAACAAAGAAGTGTAACAGTCTATTATGACAAGCAGAGTGCAATCTTCCTAGCAAACCCGACTTTTCATGTCAAAACCAAGCACATTGATGTTCAGTATCATTTTGTCAGAGATATGGTTGAGGATAGAAGAATGAAGTTGGTTAAGGTAGATACTTTGATGAATGTTGCAGATTCATTAACAAAGGTTGTGAGCATAGAGAAGTTTGGATGATGTTCATATTTTATGGGCCTCACATCCCCTAGAAATTAAGTTATGTTGTAGATACTCACTTTTCTCTTGTAAGATGTTTGACAAGTTGGAGATTGTTGGGAAAATGTGTCTCAACATTGTAGTCACGAGTGGTAGCTATTTTTAGGTGGTATAAAACTTTGAACTCAATTTTGAAGGTCTTAGAGGCTCGGAAGGGGTCAAAACTTGTTTGAGATAGTATTACATTGTACCATCTACAAAGCACTTCGAGAGGTTTTTGAAAAGTAGTTATAATAGAAAATCAAGTACACGGTTCAAAATTTATGGCCTTTGGAAGTTAGGTCTCCCAAAATTGAAAAAGTTGAAATGCATTGGATACATAAATGAGTGGTAAAAGGGAGTTACATGTGTTAGTGTGTGTATTGACACATCATCAGTCATCTTGTATTGGAGATAAGATGGGCACCACCTTTTTGGGTGGTTTTATCCCATGATTTTATAATACCATTTGATAGTTTCTTGTATTGTATATCCTATGCAATAGGTGCATGAGATGGAGGTTTTTTGTAAGAGTCTTATAGCTTTCTAGATCCCTCTAGATCTCTAGTCAATGATACTCCTGAGAGAAGCTTTCTTTGCAAGTATATTGTAATATATTTTTTATTGTTGAATAATATATTGGGCTACTTTGGAGTGTAGGGTTTTTCTCTTGAAATGCATTTCCCCACATAAATCTTTGTGTTGTGGTATGCATTTTATTTATCTTTATGTTCATTACTCTTAAGTTTTTATTTTTACAGTATCATCTCTTCAATATTAGTGTAGGAAGTTGTTATGCTACCTTAACTTCCTTGCACATGTCAGCCCACATCACTAGGATTACACATCACAAGGCTCGGGAGTACCCACGTCTCTATAGACATGTTTTTTCACTTCAGGGTATGGTACACAAATCTCATTTGAAACCAAGGTCCAAAACCCATGTTCCCTAACCCAAATCTCACTCAGTGGTTTGATGGTGTGGGGCTACACTAATGCAGTGTGACCCTCCATACAAGACCACGTTCACTATCTCTTGTTTATGTAAGGTGTTTAGCCTCCAAGGAATACGTGCCACACATAGGCAGATAGTGGGTTCTAGTTGCATAACCTCGCATACCCCCATCCTCAAGATTTATCTGCATCCACTTCCTTGTATAAACTCGCCAAGTTTGCCTCATACATTCTTGGTGAAGAATCACATCACAACACAAGACCGGCATTCAAAAACACTAAGGAGAAAATTGGTTTAGCCATCCAAATTTACAAATAAAGGAGAGATAAGTAAGTTATCAATTCAACAATAAATAAAAGAGAAATTAAAGCAATGTGAAACACTAAATTGAATATAAGCGCAAAAAGGTATATGGAAAAAATTTACAAACAATGGCTAAACCATTGCAAACAAATATAAATGAATTTTTTGGTCCACACAAATAAGATAAAAGAAATAACATAAATTGAACATTGCATCACTATGTGACTAGAACTATTCACCCAATGAGGAAGGAGGGAATAGGATCACAAAATCAATCTACAACATAAACATACAAGATACATGATTCCTTAGTCATCAGAGGCTTGCTAATACAAAACTCAAAAGCTATAAGGATATGGCTAATCACATATGAACCAAATAAATTGGTCTATCATAAGGGAAAATTATTTATCACTTCCTTGAGTAGTAGAAGCTAAGGTCACTTCACGCCACCCTTATGTGTATCTAATACATCCTACCCAAGGAATTGGTAATACTACTACCCCTTCACATATTGAATTATCAACAACTAGATAGACTTGCAACAACACATAAGTGGTACGGTTCACCCATACCCAAATACACTATAATTTTCATGGATGAGTGCTCAATTACACCATATCATGGACACATAAAGCAAGTATTGGCTTTACACAAAACTCAACAAAACACTAGTACATGTTTTCTCACATTTGCAAGGGATGTATTCTACCTTTAATAACTACATTTTTATGAATTAGATTTCATTACTCCCCACAATTCTGCAACACAATCATTTAAAATATTTGTGATATTCCAATTTTCCTAAATTATTATTTTATATCATTCACGATTCCTAAATCTATCTTACAAAGAATACATAAAAATACTAATATACTTCCACATATAAGGAAATAACATTTACCTTATAGATATTTCTACTAACACATTGAAATGTCCTCCAAACATAAGCACATTATGACCCATTCATTGCATATGTACACATTTCCATATTCTGAATAAGGAAGATAATTAACTCCTACTAAATATCAAACATAAATCAAAAATCTTTTCTTTTCAATCCATAAGATGCTAGTTTTTTTATCATGATAATTTTGATAACCTGTAAGGGAATCTATTAATCAGTAGTATGTTGCTCCAATATTCATTGTATTCAAACACAATTACAAATCTCATTTAGAGAAGGAAAACACGTCATTGCCAACATTTCTACTAAAACACACATATCATTTACATTTCATCCAAAGCATATTCAATTCTCATAAAGTCAAGGACAAGTAATTCCCAATACAAGCATGAGCACAAAGAGGTTGTTCAAAATGCATCAATTCTACCATACTAACAATATTTGCACTATAAAAATTATATTGATTTAATCACTTATGAGATTTCCTATTTTATCAATGCAATTGACTTTCTGTCATTCTTACTTATGCATCCTAGTCACAATAAAATTTTGGGGATATAGGTCTTTTACCCAAAGAATTTTCTCTAATCAAGCATGCATACATTTAAACTCAATAGTTCTAATAGTACATTCTACATAAGTAAATAGTCTTTTTTCAAATCATATCTAAAGAAAGAGAATGAGGTAGAAGAGATATTTCAGACACCTATTCCTAATAGAGTCTACTAAACAAACTTCACATATTTACTTAATTACCCAAGTCATTCTTAATTTATCTAGTAATCATAAATTATGTTTAGCAATATACAAGCACCTAAATTCTCACTCTACAAGGACATGAAAAAATTGCTAGCTTCCTATACACGTCTCAACACATAACGTAGTATTTTACCAATTTTTGGAATTCATACATCAACAAATAAGAGGGAAGAAAGAGAGTATTGACTTCTAATTCCAAAATAGGACCCATTTCTAATTTTTTTGAAAATGCACACAAGGTAAGACTCAAGCATCACACTTCACTATCCATAAAAGTAACATACTACCATTTCAACCTAATAAGAACGTAAAGGTGAATGCAACCTAACACCACATTTTACACACACATGGCAATAGTTACAACATAGAGACACAAAAGTCATTATTAAAATAAAATTTAGTATCTATCCAATTTTTGACCTTTTACAATCATTAAGAAAAAGTTTGATAGTTACTTTAGGGTCACATGATATCAAATCAGCAATTGATTATCACAATCAAGTCATATCACAAAAAGGAAGGCAAGTGAAGTCAAATTAGCAACTATTACCATAGAGAATGCACAAAGAAAACACATGTTGAAACTCTAGGGTCTAAGAACTAAGTACTTATACAAATGGAGAACATGGGTTCGAAACCTCAACCCTCTATCGCCATACTAAAGCACATATGCAACAAGTATTAGGACTAACTTTCCATAATAAATACATCATGATGAAAGTATAGGCAACAAACTTAACCACATATCCCAGCATTGTAGTATAGGCTCTTATACTAGATGTAACACCCCACTAAAGAACCCTAGAGGAAACTAATATCATCTAGAAAAATATAGAAAAAAAATTAATGAACTATTAAATCTCAATCTAATCATTATGATTCCATTTGTTCACTAAGATTATGGAATTAAAGATATTATTACATGTTATAACTACATTCATTACGAAGCACATGTGGAAGATACATTACATTAAGAAAGCATATCCTTTATGGGTTCCTTAACATCATTGCTTTACAACGTAACACAAATTAGATCATTTCTAACATTCCAAAGCCAATAATGAAATACCTCTTATTTAGACAACACGAAGACCATAAGATCTTCCAAAATCTATTGATGAATCATGGAAAAGACAAGGCCTCCACATCCAAACAAGATATTAAGACTAACCTTGCATAGACGAAAGAAGACCCCAATTTGACAATTAATACCACCACTATCAAAAGTCTAGACAATGATTGTGTTGTTACTAATAAAGAATATCCCAATAATTCACCTAATGAGGAGTTGGGTATATGTCAAGACACCATTCCCAAACGTGAAAAAAATCATATACCTATGTCTAGCAATGTCCGACAACAAATCTCCATATCTCCCACCATTTCTTCCTTCACACTATCTCCACCTAGCAATGCATCCAATAATGAAACATTTCCAGTTTACCCACAAGGGCTATCCACGATACAAATCCTTGCGTGTCCATCCTTTAATGCTAGTCCCTTCTACAATTCATCGGTCTTAGACCCAATACCATCATATGCTTCATTCCCAAGGAAAGATACTCCAATGAATCCTAGTCAAAATCCATTCCCATCATACCCAAGAGTCGAGTCCTTTCAAGAATCCACCATACATATCCAAACTCATACCCTATGTCAAGAGGATAATATAAAATATAACAAAACAAGTCCTAAAATCGGTCAAGCTCAAGTACCACTAATTTCCGATCTCATCCAATATTTGCCCAAGATCTCATATCCCTAGAAACTTATGATGATCCCCTTCCATCCCAAGAGAAAAGCATTCCTCTGAGTCTCATTCATAATCCACCTCCTAAGTAAGACCATGATGTCCCTTATATTCCATCCAATGATCCTCTTCAATGTCAAGATTAAAGTAATCCATCCATCTCCACTAGTTCACAATCCACTTACCCTTTCTCACATGCAATTTAGCAAAGGAACACATCTTTGAGAACCATCTATCCATCCAAAAGCATTCCATACAATTCCTATCTACCCATGACTACCCCTCCCCTTTTAAGCAATTTGGATGTCAAGCATAAAATCTATAAGTCAAGCAATCCACATGAAATCAAGGAACAGCAAGTCCTATCTAATCAACATATACAAACAAATAAAAATATGATACAAAATAAAAAAAGAAAAGTTCAAAAAGCCACAAAGGCTAGTCAGGATAAAAGAAAAGTTAAAATCTATATGGGTCCCTAAATCCCTTGTGCAAGCAATGCATTTCAAGGACCCACAAAACAATTAAAAATTAAAAACCATGTGCGTTCCCAAGAAGCTCCTCGAAGCACAATATCCCAAAGAAAAATCAAAATTGGCATCCAAGCTTGCTATTCCAAAGGATCCCATCAATCTTCCACATAAATGTCTTTCATCTTCCAAATCTATTTTGGGTCCCTATATCCAAAAATCCACTACTTTAGATACTCCATCACCCCCTCCATCCATTTTGGGTCCTTGTGTCCCAAAATCCATGTCCACTACCCTATCTAAATCCCAAAATCCAAAATCCATTTTCTTTCCATCACTCGACCACCCCTCAAGATGTGTGCCAACGATGATATTGCCAACATTTCCATCCACCCATACATAGAAATTTTAAGCACCCCAGCAAGTCCTAGTTCCTCAACAAGTCATAGCACCACAGTAATTCAACGCACTCAACAAGTCATAGTTCCTTAGCAAGTTATAGCACCACAACAATTCCAAAACCCCAACAAAGCCTAGTTCCTCAACAAGTCATAGCACCACAACAATTCCAATCACCCCAGAAAGTCCCAATTCCTCAACAATTCCAAGCACCCCAACAAGTCCTAGTTCCTCAGAAAATCCAAGTACCTCCATATGTTTCACCATCACATGTGTCTATAAAACAAATGAATGCAAGATACATACCCTCGTATAATCTTGCACCACCACAAAATAGTGGGACCCCATTTATTGATTCAAATGCAACATCATTCATACAGCCACCCAATGACATATTTGTTCAGCAACTCCAAATCCTCCATAAACAAGTCATTAACCTGCAAACATGTGCCCCTAAGAGGTCTTATGCCACAACAAACCTTAGTCCTTATCCCTTTGATAGGACACTGCATATGCCACCTTTTCCAACCAACTTCGTCACGCCTAAGTTTGATAGATACAAGGAAAAGGGTGATCCTCGCGATCACATTAGGGAGTTATTTACAACATGTATGGAATTAGACCATGAGGAAACATATCTTATGACACTCTTCCCACGCACTCTTAGTGGTACAGCCATGGATTGTTTCTCCAGACTCCCTCTTGGGATAAAGTCATGGAATGAACTGGCAAAAAAACTCATCATACTATTCACACAACATCATCATGGAAGTAACATTGATGTATCTTTGTACCACCAAGAAAAAAATGGAGGGAACTTTTCCTCATTCCTTAAATGTTGGATAAACGTTTCCACTAAGGCATCCTTTCATTTACCAACCAAAGAAAAGATCCACATAATCATAGATAACTCTCAACTAGACATGATGTGTGAGTTGCACTCTCGGCGCATTGAGACTTTGAAGAGCTAGCATAAAGAAAGGGTTAAAAGCATAAAGATCCCTCACCTTGAAGGGAATACTTAACAAAGAAACTAGTACTACAACACCTTACAACAAAACTAGATACTGGTCCAAAAACAAGAATGTGCCAAATCATGGGGTTTTTTATGCAAAGATGGCACAACCAATGCTATGTGTGCAAGAACAAGCACTAGTCCAATATACCCAACCAGCACAAATAGCTTACAATGTTAACAACTTAGCTCCTAGACAAAATCTCGAACATGCTAATGCTACTACCGAACAAAAAAATTATGCAAGATGGAATCCCACACCACGATGAGATTTTATGCCTATTACAGAACCCCTTGAGACAATCCTGGGGAAGTTGATACAATTTCATTCAGTCACTTTACCTGAGATAAGACATTATGAATGTCCTAGAAAACCCACATGGTGGGATGACAACAGTTACTGTAACTATCACAGGATAAAGGGACACAACATTTAGTTGTATGCAACTGAAACACATTGTCCAAGATTTTATTGACTATGATGAGATTGAAGTGATCACTAATTCTGGCATTACCAACCAAGCTCACAATGTTTTTTAAACCTTATTGATGAATCACGACAAAGGTAAGGCCTCTACCTCAAGAACAAACAACCAGGAAAACCTCACCTTTACCAAGGCAGATCCAAATTTAACCATAAATACCACCACCATCCAAAGTCTAGAAACAAGTTGTGATGTTTCCACCCACCATACCAAAATAATAGTACAAGGAACCACTATACCAAGTAAGTCTTCCAATCCATCATCAAGTCAATACAATCTGCTAGATCATCTGAACAAGACCCTAAAGTAAATTTTCATCTATGAATTACTCTGCATTTCACCTGACCACAAATAAATCTAAGATACAACCCTACAGTAGTCGTTTGTCCCAAAAGATCTAGAACTTTACAAGTTCCAATCCTTGGTGGGGTATCTATCCACCGCACATCACATAGCCTTCACTAAAAAATATCTTCCAATGCATAAACCATCTCACAACGATCCCTTACGTCTAGAAGTTTTCATCCTCCTTCACAAAATCAAACGAGTCCTGATAGATGGAGGAGTAGATCTGAATATATGTACCCTAAAATTGATACATGCATTGGGCTATTTTGAGCGTTGTGTAGATATCACCAAAAGGATCATAATAAGAGTCCATGATGATGAATAACATCCTTCCAAAGATGTCATAAGTCTCACAATCAAATTGGGTCCAGCAACACAAGATATTGTATTCCAAGTACTAGATCTAGAGTTGGGTTATAACATGCTCCTAGGGAGAACATGGATCCATTCCATGTGGGCTATACCATCTACTTATCATCAGGGTTTGAAATTCCCTCAAAATGGAATTGAAATCACCTTACTTGGCAACAGAGACCCTTTCCTATATTACACCAATCTCAGAGGAGTTATTTCAAATCAAGTACCCAACAATCAAGAGGCATCAACTGTCTCCTCTTTTCAAAACTTAGATCCCACAAGTCTGGAAAAATCAATAGCAAAACCCACATCAGAATCGAAGTACAAGAAAAGGAATGCGGAGAATACATATATGTAGACTTCTTTTGTGTAGGCAAGTTACCTATCTCACCCAAATCATATGGAAAACCAAAGAAATTTCTACAAAGGAATAAAAAATTGAAAATTGTCAATCCACCTAAAATTTTTATGAGATGGGGAGATATACATGAAGAGAGCATTGAAGACAATCTATCCTCCTAGTTGTATACAGATGAAGAACCTCCAGAACACATAATCCCAGTACACAAATATGGAAGGGGATACACCATAGTCCAAAAGAAGGGGTACAATGGGAATTCATACCTAGGAAAGAAAGGGCAAGGAATAGTGGAGCCAATTGCTTCTACCCAAAACCCAAAGCATTAAGGTTTAGGTTACAAACCACCTGCAGGAGGCATCTCGAATATCTCGTTAGCCACTTATATTAATGCTTGTGTTTACATTGAATTTGAGACATTTGAGGAGTCTCATTCAAACATGGACTCTAAGTATGAGTGGGATTCTCCATGTACCACAGATACCCTACATCTTGACAAATCCATCGCCCAACTATCTTTACAAGATAAACCCACAGACCATAAAGCATGGATTTCACAATTCTGGAATAGATCTGAGCCTTTATCTTCATCTCCATCTAAGACCCATGAATCAACAATTGATTCATATATCAACACCATAGCAGAACTTCAAATGTCATCCTTCCTAACCAAGGATAACATATCCTTGGTTTACCCTGACCTTATAGATTGGGAACAACAAAATCTACCAACCATAGACATTTTTTAGAATGATGAAGCTATTGTTGAATTCTTTGGACTAAGACAAACCATACCTATGGGAGACCACAAGGTGGGTTTTAGCATTGAGCTAGATAAAATATCATACTTTGGGGAGTTATATCAATCTTCTAGTCAAAAAGGTAAAAAAGAAAATATAAGGCACTTGGGTGAAAACCGTAAGGCATCCTCTTGCTACAAAATAGTAAAAAGAAAAGACGTATCTAAGGGTGAAAACCTCTTTGAGGCACCCGAGGATGGAGAGATTGATATACTCAACATTAATGAAGAGAAGTCACCTCTCTTAGCAAAGAAAACTCAGACAATAAACATTGGCACTACAAAGACACAGATTGATTCACTTGGAGTCCTTAACAGAAGAAGAAAGAGAGAAATTCATCTAGTTCTTCAAAGACCGACAAATTAACTTTTCCTAGTCATACTCAAACTTGCCTAGGTTAGATCCTAAGTTAGTACTCTACTACCTTCCACTAAAGCCAAGGGAAATCCATACAAGAAGAAACTCTATAAGTAAGATGCATTCCAAGATTGCATTGTTTGTCAAAGAAGAGTTAAAGAAGTTACTTGATGCAAGCTTCATCAAACCTATAGACTATGATGATTGGATCTCAAATCTGGTGCCAGTGTCTAAATCAAGTGGCGCCATAAGAATTTGTACTAACTTTAGATACTTAAATTTGTCATGTCCAAAGGATGACTTTGCTTTGCCAAATATTAACATGATAGTAGACCTCACTTATGGATATAAGATGTTGTCGCTCATGAATGGCTTCTCAAGATATAACCAGATCAAAATTGCACCGGAAGACCAACATAAAACTACTTTCACTTGTGTTCGGAGCACCTATTGTTGGTGTGTCATGCCATTTGGGCTAAAGAATGCTAGAGCTACATACCAAAGGGAAATGACAACCATTTTTCATGACATGATGCATATCACCATGGAAGATTATGTTGACAACAAATAGGCAAAAACCCTAGAAAGAAATCTACACTTATCAATATTAGCGCTAGTAGTTGATAGACTTAAAGAGTATAAGGTCCAGCTAAACCTGAAGAAATGTGTCTTTGGATTCACATCAAGAAATTTGTTTGGATTTATTGTCTCCCAAAGAGGAATAGAGATCAACCCTAAAAAGTTCCAAGCTATAATTGCAATGCCTCCCCCAACAACTCTGAAAAACTAAAGAAGCTTACAGCGCAAGTTACAATCAGTAAGAAGGTTTATATCACTATTGGCAGACAAGTGCCACTTATTCCAGCACCTATTGCATAAAGATATAAAATTCAAATAGACAAAAGATTGACAGAAGGCCTTCCAAATACTAAAAGACTACCTTCTATCAGCACTGGTCTTAGTAGCACCCATTCCAAATCAGCCATTACTATTGTACATCTCGGCAATCAAGCACTCACTGGGGACATTACTTGCACAAAATGACTCAGAAAGAAAAGAGAGGGCCATATACTATATCAGTCGCATGCTTTCGGCTTACAAACTAAACTACACTACAATTGAAAGAGCATGCTTGGTCATAGTTTTTGCTTCACAAAAACTCAAACATTACATGTTGAGCCATGAGATGATCCTCATTACTAAGATTGATCCATTGAAATATCTACTGAGAAAAGAAGCATTGGGTGCCTAGCCAAATGGGTCATGATACTAAGTGAGTTCGATATAGATTATGTCAACAGAAAAGTAATCAAAGGCCAAGCAATTGTTGACCAATTAGAAATTGTGCCTCTACCTTCTAGTCATTTGATGTTGATAGAATTCCCCAACGAAGGAATGTTTTCTATAGAAAAGCCAAAACAATGGAAGTTATATTTTGATGGCTCCCATACATAGAAAAGATCAGGCGTTAGTATAGTCTTCATCACTCAATAAGGAGACTATTCTTAGATCTTATAGAGTGAGATTTTATTGCACCAACAACATAGCAGATGATGAAGCATTTCACATGGGTCTCAAAACAGTTAATCAACGGAATATCCAACAACTTCAGGTAAATGGAGATTCTTAACTAATCATCAACCAGGTTAATGACATTAACAACACCAAAGATGATAAGTTGATTCCATATAAAGCATTAATAGAAGACATCAAGATACGCTTTGAGAAGATAACGTTCAAGCAAATCCCTAGGATCATAAACAAGGTAGCAGATGCTATGACCACTGTAGAATCTTTGTTAGATATGCCGACAGAGGTGACACTATGATTTCATGGTCGAACAACTTATGGTCCCTAGTTTTGAAGCCCCAAAGTCTGAGGTTGTGTGCAAAATTATTGGTCACAATTCCCCTTGGTACCAAGACATTTATGACTATCTTACTAGCCAAAGCATTACCCCATAACTATCCCGCAACCAAAATAATTCCTTGATAAGGAAAGCCTCTTGTTACACTATAATTGCCAATACACTTTACAGATGAAGTCTAGATGATACACTCTTAAGATGTCTCAACTTAGAGGAAGCACAAGTGATGATATTAGAAGTCCACAAAGGTATTTATGGTGCCCACTCTAGTGGTGTGACCTTAGCCAAGAAGCTTCTAAGAATTAGGTATTATTGGCCTACCATGGAAAAAGATGCTTGCTTGTTTGTTCAAAAATGCAAAAAGTGTCAGATTCACAGAAACCTCATTCATCCAACAACTCAGGAGCTATAGCCACTTACTTCATCGTGACCTTTCTCATAGTGGGGGTTCAACCTCGTTGGCAAGATCCATCCATTATCCTTTGATGATCATAAGTACATAATCATGGCCATAGAGTATTTCACAAAGTGGGTTGAAGCAATTCCAATGACCTATGCTATTGGCAAACAGATTTCTAAGTTCCTTTTGAACTATATCATTAGTCGGTACGAAGTTCCACAAACCATTATCATCAATAATGGTTCGCCCTTAAAAAATAAACAAATGAAGAAGCTTTGTGCAAAATTCCATATCCATCATAGTTGTTATTCATGTTACTTCCCCCTAAGTAATGGGCATGTTGAGGCTACAAACAAAACAATAATAAAAATCTTGAAAAAGACGATCAATGAAGCTAGTCAGGATTGACACCTCCAACTCAACCCCGCCTTATGGGCATACCACACAAGTTTTTGCACCCCCACAAGAGCCACTCCATATTCTCTAGTATATGGTACCAAATCTATCTTTCCAATAGAGGTCGAGCTCCCATCACTACGAGTATCCCTTCACCACATCATTTTAGATGAGGAATACCAAGTAGCACAACTACAAGAGCTAGAGTTGCTAGATGAAAAGAGACAAAATGCACTAACACACTTATAAGCATATCAGCATAGTCTCAAGAGAAATTTCAATAAGGTCATACCATGGTCTTTTGAAGTGGGTCACTTAGTACTAATGGACAATCAAAAAAATCCAGTCAAAGAAAAATTAGGAAAGTTTAAACCAAACTGGTTGGGTCCTTGCATCATCATGGTAGTATATGGGTCTGGAGCATATCATATATCCACATCAAAGGGTGAGCCTCTATCATATCTTATCAATAGTTTGCATCTACGCAAGTTCTATACATAGCTCTCAGAATAGCCTTATTTTCAAAAAATCAAACAATGCAAAAAAAAAATAAAAAAAGCAAAAAATGTTACCTTGGTGAAAACCTAGCAATCAAGCATCTTCAATAACACAAAAATAAATACACGAGAAATAAATCCGTCATATGGCGAAAACCACTTCATGGTGCCTTGGGCAAGTACCATGGTGAAAACCAAGCAATCTAGCACCATGTGTAGGGATCATGCTCTACCATCTATCATTTCTCCAACCTAATTTCACATGTCATTCCACCTCATTCTCCGCAATAAAAATTAGTGGTCATTACCATCATGGATTGAAATTTGTTAGTTATCTTTGTCTAAACGCATTCTGACACATTTCGCACTAAGTTAGTCCATGATGGTCATTCCATAATAAGGTGTGCATTCTATCTTGACTAGGGGCTCCCCAATGCCGTGGTTCATTAAGTCCTGAAAAAATACCAAAACCATTACAAAAATTTCTTTAAAAATCCCTAAAAATTTGAAATAGGGTCCTTCAAAACAACAAAAACAACACAAAATTGTCCTATAAACTACAAAAACATAGCAAAAGACCTTCAAAAGATTTCAAAAGCATAAAACATTCATCTAGGACAACGATGTTTGGGGTGAATGTGATATATATATATATATATATATATATATATATATATATATATATATATATATATATATATATATATATATATATATAAAGAGAGACTCCAAACATTGTATTAGCCTCACGAATAAGTAATATGACATCCTTCGTCTTCATACAAACGCATCATAGAAAGATCAGCATAACATGGACATGATCATATAACACAAACATATAAGCATCTTAGCCGTCCTAAATAACATCTCATGAATCATGGGTTAGTCCATAATAGTATATCATAAGCATAAAACATAATCATCACATATACCATAATCATAAGGAGAACCTAAGTAATGATCCTGACAATGACAATGTATCTAACATATGCATAAATCATCAAATGACGTCATCATCAAATCTTGAATATCAAAGCATCACAAGTAGTCCATCGCACACACCAAAGTCCCAAAAGATCCTCATCACATAAGTAGAGATGGAAACACATGGAAGAGTGTCATAAACCATAAGCAATATACCTAACAATATCAACATGTCTATCAAATATAAGGCATCAATAGCATCATCAAGTATTTGAATATAAAGTCATCATGAATAGCCCACCGGAATAGATCAAATAATTACCTCTACATATACACCTAATGCACTATCACACCCTTATATGCAAAAGAGAAAGCATGGAAGAGCCTTACAACATCCAATAGACTTAACCCAATAGCATTTAATTATAAACTTGGAGTTGTGATACCTATTTGGTTGAGTTAGGATTATAGAGGTGTTACAATTTCACAAAGAATGGAAACTTTGTCTTGGGATTGTGGATCATGTTTAAAATATAAGTTGACTGTAGTTATTTATCATGCATAACCATGGAACCTATAAGATGATGTATGCCATTGGCTAAAACTCAGCACCTCAATGTTTATGATTCTATCACCAATGAGATTTGTGCAAATATAATTCTCCTTAGAAAAGTTCAAAGTGCCCCATACATGTGAATATCAAATCTCTATTATCTTTCAAAGGAGCCTACTATTTTGGCCAATGAATATATATATATATATATATATATATATATAGTTAATTGCAAGGTGTGGATACACAAGAACAATTTAATACAATAGCTATCCTGAGCAAACTATTAAAACCCATTTGTTGATGCATATGCAAATGTGCTTCATCAAATTATTGATCATGTTTAATAAATGAACTTTAAAGGATGTGTACAACTGAAATCCTGAATTGATAGAAAAAATCATTTATTTCATTTCCAATCTGTGCATTGTTTTCATGATAAAGTTTATGGTGCGTAGTTTTTATGCTTTGGCATATGCTAATGTGACCTTGGCTAGTGTGACAAGAACTTGAAAGTATCTACTTCTATATAAGACTAGCTGGGATTTCTTATGGATAACTTCTTGTTGCATTCAAAATTGTATTACACAGAAAGAAGCATCGCTCTTGGTGTATCAAGTAATGATGTCAAAAATTTGTACTTACAATACTTGTCAAATTTCTAAAAATGTGTAGTTACCGAGCAGCCAATAGAGATAGTTGTCTAGGACTTAAGCGGAGACATGAGCATACTCTTCATTTTCTATCAGAAATATTCAATAACTCAGAAGATAATAAAAACAATTTTAGCATCAAATATTCCTACTTTTCTATTTTGTGTTTTCTTTATTAATCATAAATAAATAAATAAATCACTGGGCTATAGCTTTACCATTCTTTGAAAGAAATGAAGAAAGGTGTTCTGTGGATTTCTCTGATCCAGCCCTGCATTCCCAAAATGTCCTTTATCAAGAAGCAGGATTTGAAAGTACAAGGGATGCATCCCTGAGGTACATAGAAATAGATATATATTCGTAGCATGCTTCCAGCCATAATTGGAATACTCAACTCATCAGCCCAAGATTTTGACTCAAATTTCATACTTGGCAAAATCTCAGCCAAAAACTAATAATTACAGAAAAATGAAAAATAGAAACTTGCATATTTGAAAAACACATAAGTCTATTCAGCTCATCAATTTATCATAACTCAAAGATTACATATGCCATATAATCCTCAACGAGTAAATTATGTTGTCATTACATAACTTACAATTCAAAGGACTAAACAAGTTTTTTACAAGCCTTGGCAAGTCTTTTATAGGAGAGTTGTATCAACTCAACATGTTTTGCCAAATAACTTGTGAGTTGCATGGAATTCTCAATCTATGCTTCCAACAAAAGCATTTTCTATACTGTAACTTTTGTAATGTTTTCCATATTTGTCAATTTGTAAGATTCCCATGCAATAAAAGCTAATGTACATGCGAGTTTAGATTTGTATAAAGCTGAAATCAATCACAAAACTCCATTTTGTTGATGTCAATTTTGTACCACTACATAACATATAGCAATTGAATACTTGATATAGAATACCAAACACTCAACCCTCTCTTGAAAAGTATATATTCATGAAGAACACAAGAATACTCCAAGGTTCCTTACCCCTGTGGATACTAACTCAGTTATATTAATGTGATTTGCTAGTAATCACTTCGGCGGGCTTACGTTGTTCACTTGAGGATGTCAAATTCTCGCTATGATGAGATTTAGCTTTGCAATGTATACTCAATTGATTTTCCAATTTATATCACTTCCAACTTTGCTCTTCAAACTTCAACTTCTAAACTACTTCTTGCTTTACTACTACTCCTACAGAATGGAAAGATTGGCAAATGGACGAGGATCAACCTAATGAAAGCTTGCCAGCGGCATTACCTCCATAGATGCAATGATTCAAAGGGATACTCTTAGGATTTTCACACTAACACCTATCTTCCAACCCAACTTGAAGTACAAGCGGAAAGATGAAATGCAAGTAGAACTTGGGAGCGATTGGACTAAATTACCACACAAGGCTTCTTAACAAGCCGCTAAGATGCTAGTGGCCTAGTATATAGATCCCTATCAAACATTTACCACTATCACCATACAACTAGCCATCTACTTCTATCCTTACTTTAACAACTTTGAAATGAAATCCTACTTTAATTTGAGAGATGAGAAGAAACATGCAATACACCAAAATGATCATGTATATCCACCATGCAAACCACAACAATGAATAGAGAACAATTTTGATAGTATTTTGGCAACAATTCTCCAACATAACTCCCTTTACAAATGAGAACAAATGGCCTTATATAGAGGCTCAAAATTACACAGAGTGGCCAAGATTAAGAGGCAAAATCAAGGGCCAAGATTAAACCTTACAAACCCTAATTAGGGTTGCCATCCTTCAACCAATTACATGAGGGCACCAACCTTGTGGGCCAATGAGAAAATTACAATAATCTGTCAACCAATGAGAACATAGGACACTTGGCATGATTTGATTGCATGCACATGAAATTGCCACCTCATCAACCTTATCTTATAAATTTATTTAATCCTTGAGATGAGGTGAAGCCTTGGATGCTTGAGCTTGTCCTTAGAAACTTTCTCATCATCACTTGAACTTGCTTGTACCTGATGTCCTGACTTTGAAAGGGTGAGGTTTCTATGCACTTGGGGTAATCTTGCCTTCCTTAACCTTCCTGGTTTTCATGTTCTTCTCTAACTTTCTTACTCGAATTTGGTTTGCATGTACCCCCCTCTGCTTCAATACTCTTGGGTTCTAGGAGCACCTGCCTTGGCCATGTCTCCTTGATTGTTCCACAATCTTCTCATTACTTGATTTGAAATAATCGTTAAGTTCGTCAATTGCCTCCTAGTTAATGCCTCCCTCTTTGGCTAACCCTTGAATATCTTCAACTGTTCAAACTGCCACAACCTCGCCCCTTGGCATAAGCTTCTGTCTCAACCATAGTGGTGCAGTGCATCCCCCAAAAATTGGATTTGGTTCGACTAGCAAAGCATCACCAACAATCTTGCAACCGGATAGAAGAGGTAAGACCCCATGTAGAATTGCCTCTGATTTTGCACTATCCTAAGTTGCAATTCTAAGTTCATGCTAATGATCCTAGCCCAATCAAACTTTCTTTTTCTATTCTCAATTCCATCAATAAAATAGTACATCCAAGGATTAAACTGTGTCCCTGGAGCAAAGCCCATGACTCAGTTGAGAAGCACAATGAGGTCGCCACACTCTGATTTGAAGTTTGACCTGGTGAACTTTGATGTCTTGGTGACTCCCTTCTTGCCTTCGTGCAACCAATTCTTCTTTAGTAGAGCAAAGTAGGCATCCTGACTGTCTTAAAAGAACCTGGCTACTTGATCTATTAATACTACTATCACTCCCTTCTGCTAGGGTATATTGAACACTTCCTCTATCACCTACCCGCTGATGTTAGTCATCACTCTCTCCCCATCAAAGATTATAGACTTGGTCGCAATATCAAGCCGAGATGCACACTCCATGATCAATTCCGAACAAGGTAAGGTAGGAGGGAAAGCGGCAACATGCACAATTCCAGACTTGTAGATCCTCTTTGCCATAGAGGATTGGCCTTCTTTCAACCTATCTCTCAATTGTATCATGTCAATGGTACCGATGTTAGTGTCTCAGACTCTTTTCAATTTCGAGAAGGTGGTCTTGGACATCATATCTTCTTTGTCTCCTATTTTGGTATTAATTCGGTTCTTGCTTGCACTAGCATCTACCATCCTAAACACTTATTTCTACCCCTTCTTTCTACAGTGAGGTGGAACTACACTTATCTCTGCCTCTTCGCCTAGAGGTGATCAAACATATTTCTGTCTCGCCAATTCCTATCACACTACACTTATCTCTGCCCCTTCGCCTAGTGAGATGGACTACCACTTATTTTTGCCTCTTCAATACCTATGAATAGACTACACTTATATCTCCTTTTCTTTCCTAGGGGTGGGACTACACTTATATCTCCCTTTTCTCGAAATCCTAAACGGAAACTACACTTATATCTCCCAACTTTAAGCCCTAATAAGATGATGAGGTGATGGATGGATGATGCAAGCAAAAAGGGAAAGAAACCAATCGAGACAATCGAGAAATCCGCTTAATGAGCGAGCCTTTTCTCAATCTTGAAATTTATCTCCAACACCCAAACAAACAACACCAAAGAAAAGATAACAATTGAAGAGAATAAGTTAAATACACTTACTGATTTTTGCTAATATTCCTCTCTCAAAATGGCAGGGCTGGAGCAAAATCTGAATCTTCCTTTCTTTGTCAAATCTGAGAACTCCCTTGACACACTGTGGCTCTCTAAATGGCAGGCCCTTGTGCAAAATCGCAAGTCTCCCCTATCAATTCAACTTAGTGGTCTCAAGCATCAAAATAGCAGCCTCCCCCTTCGAATTTGCTGACCTGGGCACAGTTCACAGCCCCTTATACACCATAATCACCGCTTCCTCACAAATCGCAAGCTCTCAAAATTCTGCTCGTTCCTCTAGTTTTCGGATCTGTTGTAGTTCGGATCTGCCCTAAGACAAATTAGGGCCTGCACTATGTCACTGCTCCTCCAAATTGAAGTCGCAGGCCTTATGGATCAGACCCCTGCTCCCTTTACAAACTCGGATCTGGGCACCTAAATACCTCGCTGTCCTTCAAATCACTGACTTTCTCTAACAAAACTGCCCACAAATTCGGGCCTGCTGCTGCAAATTCGGCTCTAGCAATTCCTCTCTGCCCTCCAACAAATTCGGTGGCCTCCAATATCACAGTCGCTGCCCTCCAATTAATGTCACAGGCCCTTTACTCTTTGCAAAAATTGCTGCTTCCTTGTCTTATCAAAGTCGCAGCCTCCCATATCAAGTTCGCTGCTTATGGAGTTGGAGTGAATGAATTGTGAGGAGAGGAGTGGAGGCAACCTCCCTCATATATGCGCCAAGAGCCACCTTTCAACCTAGGGCCGACCTTGCACATGAAAACAACAAAAGTTTTAATTAATGCTTGGACAAAGGGACGACACCATAAAGCAAATAAATTATTCATTAAAATTTGGTCAATTAACCACTAAATTTCGAAATTAGCATGGAAAAAGGGGAGGCGCCAGCCATAAGGAGGCCCATTTATCATTTTATGCCTCACGCCCTATGTTAAAGGGCCTAAAGAATTTCGAAATTAGAGCCTATATTTCATTTTTTAAAGCAGATTTTAATGCCTTGCCCAGATTTTCGAAAATTAGGGGCCAAACTAGTATTTATCACCCAAATTTTAATATTTATTGTCCAATATTTATTTATTATTAGCCCAGATTTGAGATTTCAAAGCTAACATCATGATTTCAAAGCAAAAAAAAATGAAAATACTTGCCCAGATTTCAAAGTTAAAAGGCCAGATTTTAATATTATTCAGCCCAAATTTTAGATCCTAAGGCCCAAATTTCGATTTTCTTAAGTTGCTCAAATTTGGAAATCTAATTGCCAAGACTTTCAGATTAGATCAAATTATCTCTTCAATTTAGAACCTTCATTTGGCAATTAAATCCCCCCCATTTTTGTAATTCATCATTTCCATCCTAACACCCGAAATTTGCAAAATTATCCAAAAGATCAAATCCAATTAAAATCGAAAATCCCAAGCCAACACTTCAATTTCATCAATTCAACAATATCATCCATTCACGTCCAAAATTTTGCTAAGGCACCGGGCATCGGGATCAAGGAGAAGAAAATGCTAGGACTTGTTTGAAGACGGGGTCCCCAAAATATTTTGGGGCGATGGTGTGAAACCTCACAACACATTTTTAAAAAAATCTCACTACCGATAGGGATTTCCAACGAAAGCAACGTAAAACATTAATCTGCAAAGACCTCTACAAACAAGCTCAGCAAACATGCGTTCCTAGCATGCTTCTAACTAAAACATTTCCAACATTTGGACAGCTTGTAAAAAAACTAAGATATACATGTAATAAGGATATATTCTGAGTTTGTTGGACAATCTTCTATAGACATTGCAATAAAAATAATATGCCATAGTTTATTTTCATGTCAAGGAAAATTTTGAAAGAGGATTATATCAAATTACTTGAACCAGATTATTAAAAACTTCTTTTCCTTGAAGTATCTCACTACCAACCAAAAACTAAAAAACTTTGGCAACCGATCAATTAATTTCTACTAATTATACAATAAATATACTGGAGTCAAGTGTAGAATTTAGGGGCATTCCTCAAAGGAAACAACCTCCAGCTTCCAATAACCATACAGGTTGCTAATATAAAACATATTTTGTTCAAATGGATCATTTCTCTTAAGTCAACAATTTGATCCTTCATTTTCAAACTACGGTCTCTCTGAACTGCTTAAAACTATCCCATCCAAGCCATGCCTCGGGGTATTGGATTTTGTTGCACTGGTCAACTCATTTATCTTGACTGGCAATTCGACAAACTAATAACTATGAATTATAACAAAATATTTCTAGTTCATACAATCAGGCTAATTCAGAATTTGGTAACAAATTGTAAATAGATTCATGACTGGACTGAAACATTAAAATTTTGACAGGCGCAATTTCCATATATTCGTAACCAAAATAGCAAAGGATCATTATATGTATAACTAAATGAAGCATCATTCTTTGAAATTTAGCTTCTAATTATTTTATATATTGATGTTTTCATAGTGCCGAAATTTGGATATTCTGAGATTTAGATATCTTGATGCTTTCAAAGCATTGAAGTTGGGATCCTTGATATTCCACTAATTAGAAGTGAATGGTTTTAAAGAGAGAGAGAGAACATACAGTCCCAGAATCTAAAGCTCCTTACAGTGGAAAACATAACATTGAAACTAGGAGCTGACTTCCTGCTATCTGCATATCGTACGTAGTTTGAAGGTTGTTAATGAACAGGTGCAGAATATTGAATGCCAGGCACTCAAATTACAAACATGCTTGCAAACTTGAATCTTCAGCAGCACAAGCCTACCTACCGACTAATCAGAAGGAAAAAATTAAAATACCAAAATGATACATAAAGATCCAGGTAAATATAACACAACAACAGAAGGAATTATTTATTAAGTTTCAGGCTCAGAAAAACCCCAGCTGAACTGAGCGCACAAATATGTCAACTCCATCAAAGCGTGGTTTCAAAACTGCTCATTTTCCTGGGGGGCAGTTATGGAACCACTGATCTTATGAGCGGGGTGGTTTTTGTTCCAATTCAACAAATGAACATAAAAAGAACAGTTTGACAGTTTATTTTCCAATTCACATTTTCTAATCTTTCAGTACATGGGGAGGACTCTCCAACAACCATTAAGGACATGTGGTCCAATTCGTGCAAGGAGGCTTCAGTGAATGGGAGAGAACAATCCAATCTTAGGATACTAACAACAAAATTAAAGAGAGTGAAAGCAGCACAGAAGAGGAGGGAACTCCAAACAGAGTACATAGCTCATGAGGTTGGAACTTCGAGGTACACTAGTAGCACTAGGAAGATGAGAAATAGATGAAGTTCATTCTTCACACTTCGAATTTCTTCTAATGTTCAGAGAAAAGCTCAGATGATGTACATTTGTCACTTCCAACTAATTTTCCTAGCCATGAGGCTTCCAGGATTTATTTGTGTCTCTCTGTGATGTGATTTGCACCTATCCATGCTTGTTTTTTATTTATAAATCATCCTCCCACACTTCAAATGCACACTCAAACTCCAACTCGAGGATTTTTGTCATCATTTGGAAGAAAATCAAGTAGCATAGCATGGGTAAAACTTCATTTTGACAGTTAATTCTGCGATCATAATCTTCAAGAAAATTATGGGTAACTGTTGATGAAGGGGAAATTTGAAAGTAAAGGAAAGAAGGCATCATAAAATGGTTTATATCACCATACCTGGATGTTCTTCAAGAAGAAAACAGATAAACCACTCTGAAACAATTCTTCGGAAACAAGAGCGGTTGATTAGACATGATTAAAATAATGCACAGAGATTGTAAATGTTTCAGTGCATAAAACAATCAAGGAAATCAGTTGAGATGAAATTTTTAGCTATATAATCAGCATTCCCTTGAAATATATAAGAAATGGCTCAACTCACTTTTCAAACTAATTAGCTGTTACACAGTAATTTATGATGGAAATAAAACAAAGGAATAAGGTAACCCATGGAAATATAAAAGACAACCTAAACAAATCATCATGTAATTGAGTCAGTTCTCAAAGTAAAGCACTCAAGCTTCATTCAGAGAGCATTACCTTAAGCCTTAAGTTGTAATAGACTGCAACGATCTTCTGCAAATAAGAAAGAGCCAGAAAATTAAGGGGTAAATATTCAAGAAACAGAAGTTACATTTCAATCAGTTAGTCAGCCGTAACCAATACTGCATATAAATAATTCCAGTTGAAGAATCTAGCACGACCACTAGAAGCACCCAAAAATGTCATCTGGTTTACCATAAGTACCTCCATCAAGCAGCAGCATACCTCCCTGTCCGAAAACCCTTTGATGTTTTATTTTACCTTAGCATGCAGCATCAAGATGAGTCAAGATTCCTTGATAAACTACAAATTACAAAAAAGCAAAGAAAATGTATGCCACCCTGTCTAAGATCCTTGGACGATCAGGAAATTAGTCTCGAAATGATGAGCACTTTTGATATTTTGTTTTGCCTTAGCAAAAGCAACATCAAGACAAGCCAACATTAACTGTTATACTACAAATATAATTAGCAATTAAAATGCAAATGTATGATTAAGCCACTTTGGTATTTATATAAATACCAAATAATCAAGCTTGTAAGCAATAGGATGCACAATTACTTCCATGGAAAAATATTAAGACTCTGAGGATGTCCGTCTGAGCTTACAAATCAACTCCATTGATTTATATTGATTATCACAATCCGACATCAAAGAAGACCTCAAATCATGTGATTCCATCACTTCTTTGTCTTGCCACTAGTTGCGAAGGCTGGTTGTTCTGGAGGAGGAAGAAGTCCGAACCTCGGGCGATGAACATGGAAATAGTGTATTGAGCCTGTGCATAAGAATATCATTTCTTGAAGGAATCTCATTCAGAAGGAACTGCTGAACAATTGGCTTTTTGAACCACTCAAGAACAGACTCTCCTGTAGCCCTCAGAACTACCCTACTAACCTCAAATGGAGAGTTTACTGTACTAAGAATATGTGCTATCACAATTTTCAAGGTTGATCCTGTAACAATTTTTATTCTTCTTGGAATGACACCATAGTAAAGCATGCGCTTTCTAAACCTGTGCAGGGTGTGTATCACAGCAACTAGTCCTGCTCCAACAGACAGATGTCTAACGTCCAGGGACCAAGCAATGTGCTCATCAAAGACAATTGCCTTAGGAAAAAGTTTATTTTCATATGCAACTTTCCATATACAACGTGCCCTATTTATTTGACCCATCAAAACTAGGTAGTTCAATAGCACATTGACAAAGTATCTTGCTGCACTTTCTTCTGATTCATAGTCAATACCTTGAAAGAATGCCCTTACATAAGAAAGCACTGGTTCCTTTCTCTGTTCTGGACCACTGAAAAGTCCACAAATAAAGGAATGAGCTTTAAATTTTGTGGCACTCAGAATCGACATTAGAAGTCTTTCTTTCTGCTCATCTTGACATCTAACTAAATGAGCTAGAATTGATGTGTATAACACTAGATCTACTTTAGCAGCAGAAGAAACACAAGTTTCAAGAAGAGGTTTCGCCGATTCATACAGACCATTCCTCATGCATGAATCAAAAAGTTGACGAACAATAAAGTTGTTTGTCTTTATCCCTGCAGAACTCATAAATCTCATCCATTTTAAAGATAAATCAACAGACCCTTCCTTAATATAGATCATCAGAATATCACTCGCATTTACATCAGCAGTAAAACCTACAGATTTCATGTCCAACAAAATCTTTGCTGCCATGTCCAACATCTTTTTATTTGCCAATGCTGTCAATAGTGATGTATATGTGCTTAGAGTAGGTCTTAACCCAGCATTAGTCATGGAGTTGTAAAGTTTCATGGCTTGATCAACCTGTCCACGTGCTGAATGCATTTCCACTAGAGAAGAAAATGTGCTTGCCAAGGGCAAAAACCCTGCCTTCTCCATGCTTGAGAATATTGACATAGCAATATCCAATTTCCCTGCTTTTGCATATGCTTCCACAATCATGGTGTACAGCGCATAATTAGGCCTACATCCTGCCTGCTTCATCTCATCCCAGATCTTTAATGCCATTTCCAGTTTTCCAGCCTTAACATATGATTCTACTAAAGAAACAAAAGTACTCACCGAAGGACGAACACCAGCTGCCTGCATATCCATATAGACTTTCATGGTCATATCCAACCTCCCTGCTTTTCCCAATGAGTCAACAAGAGATGTAAAGATCAAAGTATTGGAGCGAACACCTTGAGCCTTCATATCTTCGAAAAGTTTGATGGCTGTGTCAAGTCTGCCAGACTTTGCTAAACTTGGAATCATCATCTCAAAAGTAAGTACATCAGGCCTGCAACTTGACTTCTCCATTGCTCCATAAACCTCAAAAGCCTTATATGGAAGACTCATATTCAGAAAGGAGCTCATCAGTGAGTTATACGTTTCTACATCAGCAAGACAACCGACTTCTTCCATCTGTTTAAAACAGCTAAAAGCCGGCTCTAATTTGCCAGTTGTTATATAGTGTTGAATCACCTTTTTGTATGCTCTAAAAGGAACAGCACTACCCTCTTTCTTCATGTTTTCTAGGAAAGATTGGATACCGTTAGAATCCCCGGCACGCATTAAACCACCCAATAAAATATCATATGTCTGCTCATTAGGAGCATACCAATTCTGCCTCTTTGCCCAGTTGAATAAACTTAAAGCTACCTCCACTTCTTTTAGATTTTTCAAAACATGGTTAATATGTCCCATTTTCAAACAAAACTGCAAGCGGTCCAGTTGAAGCTCCATTTCAGGTCCCCAGGTCCATCTCCTCATAATTTCGATGATTTTGCTAACGATTTCTGCATCAGAAAAAATCCTCTTTACACCTCCAACCATAATGTGATCATCCTCACCAGGCTTAACAGACCGTATTCCTTTGCTAGATGTAATTATCTCACCAGACTCATCTAGATACACAACATCATCAGTCCAGTCAGAATCACCCCCATTTTTTGAAAATCTCCTAAGATTCCCATAAGCAAATAACCCCCAGTTAGGATTACTGGACGTGCCCAAATGTCCTAAACTGAAATTTTGAAGAGTATTTGGGGCAGTAAACGAGCTTTCGAGTTTCCCCGCATTGACCTTATAATTAATGCAACCACCGTCTAATTGACGGTTACATTGAGTTTGTCGCGGTTCTAAAATTTCTAGGATTTCTGATGGTTTTTTACTGTAAATGGACTTGTTAAACCTCTGTAGAACCCTGGGAACCCTAATGGGTTTTTTCACCTGTTGTGCAACTGGAGAGCAAAGCTCAAGAAGATGACCAATACCCATTATTTTACAACAACACGCCCTTGCAAAAACATAAATACAGCGCACTGCTTTTGGTCATTTCTAAGATGAAAATGAATCGGAAAAGAAACTGTGAAATTTAAAGTACCTTAAAAACTGAAATCCTTAATTCTTAGCGCACACAATAGCGTCGGAATTTGATATTAACTCCCAGTCTTGCTAATCAGATGGCAGGAACTATTATTTGCAGAAAGATTTTCATTAGATATACGAGTACGAGAACTTAAGGATTACAAAGGTTTAGAACCTTCGCACTTTTTGAATATAGATTTTTTACAGTGAATAACAACTTCAGATAATAGGTCTAGAACATTTATTGGCGTTTCCTTTTCACTCAAATTTCAATTCAACTCTCATCATCGATTTCGCTCTTACTAGGTACAAGTGGACTTAGTACACAATTTACTTATTCCATAATAAGTTCTCTCATTTTTTTAATATTCTCATCTATTTAGTTGTGACAAAAAAAAATTAATTGCAAATATAGCTAGATGTATTTAATAAAAAGTTGTGAAGTAGCATAATTTTTGGTTTGTGTGTATCAAGTTCCTCGAACATTTAGGCTATATTGTGCTGACATTTTCTCTTAAGAAATCTAAGTGCAAAAAATTATTGAACTTTATTGACTTGTTTCTCAGAATCGATGGCACATACTAACTTTATATTTGAACCTACACGTGCATGTAAGATTGCATCATAGTAACTTCTCTTAGATTTAAAAGCCTTCGACCTATTTCAAAATGACAACAATGCCTCCAAAGTTATAAAATATCAAATACAATCAATAAAAAGTTGTTGGGAGATATATTTTTCGTTCTTCATCTTGTAGGGATAAAATAACTATCTAAACACGTAGGGGTGAGTGGGTGAACACTAAGGGTTGCCTTGTTTTGTGTCACAGGTGTCATGATCATTGTGGGCTACATTTTTATGATCGTTGTAGTGTGATAATGGATTGCTCTGTAGAATAGAGCAAATGTAAAGATATTTGAGTATACAAACACACATATATCTCATTTTTTATCAACTCAAACTCTTTTCTTGTGATGGAAATTAATATAAGATTGCAAAATGCTTCAATTTTTTATGCAAGGAGGGTAAGATAAGTGGGGCCAAAGGCTCACCCAATTACCAAACCACCTTGCAGAATCACAACACGGAAGCAATAACACAAAAAAGAAGAGAGGGGAAGCAAATCATATTCATATATTCATTCAAACTTGATACATTTTGGGATGTGAGGCCTTCCCGGTTATGGCCAATACAACAAAAATAAATTACAGAAATAGAACAATTCTCATGAATGTGAGATCCACAATCTCCAGCTTCCTATCCTCCTCTCGGTTCGATCTCTATCCCTAAACCTAGAACAGATCTATATATTTATACCGAACAAAACGGTCTTTAGAATCTTCTAGATCCAGCATTGGAGAAAGTAACGACCCAAATTTAGGTCCACACGCCTCCCAATGAGTGATCCCAACATTAAGATCATGACCAAAATTAAATACACAAGTCAGCCCAAACAAAAGATCCAAAAGAAAACCTAACGATGAACTAGGCCACCAAGCAACACAGAACACACTGAACCCACTCGGTGAAGAACGCCACCAAGTAGAATAGGACACAACAAAGCCACTTAGTGAAAGGCACCACCGAGCAAAGACAACACACCACCAAGTAGTAACTAAGCTCATCGGTGAACAAACAGGAACACTCCACCAAGAACTCCAATGCAGTTACTGAGCACATCTAACAAGCTACCGAGATACAAAATTGTCATGATCCCCAAGATGCTCCTGCATCAGACACCCGGGGTTGAAAAGAAATGATTCTTTGAATCATGAGTGAGGTAGAATCTGAGCTGAATCCAACTCAGATTGAGACATCCATGTAGAGTCTTCAATTGGTTTATTCTTCCACTTTACCAAGTATTCTATGTAATCCTTTCCTCTTGTGCTTCTACCAACTCTTCGTTCCAAAATGTGTTCAACTTCTTCTATCTGCTTCTTAGGATAATCATTCAGTACTGTCACTTCTTCATCAGGCTCATGATACTCATACAAATCAGCAATGTTGAATATTGGTGATATGTCCATGTCATCATGTAACTCTACTTCATAAGCATTTCCATTGTCAAACTTCTTCAATACCTTGCAGGGACCAAATTTCTTCATCTTCAACTTACTATAGGTTCCAATAGGAAATATTCCTTTCTTCAAAGGAACCTTTACCTCATCACCAACCTCAAAACTCTTATGTCTTCTCGACCTATCTGCACTATCCTTGTATTTATGATTACTCTGCTCCAACTTATGTTTCACTTCCTCATGCAATGACTTAATAAATTCAGAAAATTCTTCCCCTTCAGCACTCATCTTCTCTTCTCCAGCAATATCTTTCAAGTGCAATATTTTTGGTCATGTTAAAAACAAATTTTAGATCTATGAGTGTCGAATAAAATCAGTCCTGCATTGATTCAAAGAAATACAAAGAATCAAAAAAATCATAAGTTGAGATGGTTAAGGTTTGGAGGCCTAAAATTTGTCAAAAATCTAACAAATTTGTATTTTTCAAGTTGTTTTACATTCTGAAAAGAAGGATCTATGGATCATAGATAGTGGCTTCTCTAACCACATGACAGGAGATAAAAGGAAGTTCACAAACTTGGTAAGCTATAAAGGTAGTTGTGTAAGCTTTGGTGATGATTCCTCAAGACAAATAAAAGGCTTAGGCTCTTTGATGCTAAGTGATAGAATGACCATTCATGATCTATACTATGTAGAAGGTTTAAAGTATAATTGTTTAAGTGTTAGCCAAATCTGTGATAATAGTTATGAAGTTGTGTTTGATGATCATGGTTGTCAGATTAAATTGAAATCAGGAAAGTTAGTGGCAACAGGTAAAAGGTCCAAAGGAAATTTCTATAATCTAAAGGATATCGCAGATACTAATAGTCATGAAGATATTTTTCTTAAGGGACTGGTGGATGAAATTTGGTTATGGCACAAGAGACTTGGGCATTTAAACTTTGACAATTTGGTGTAGGTAAGTAAGCATGACAATGTAAGAGGTATGTCACTCATACATAGACCTGAAAACATTGTTTGTAAAGGTTGTCTACATGATAAACAAACAAAGGTCATTTTTGCTTCAAGTGAACACTTTTCTACTAAACCATTACAATTAATTCATAAGGATTTATGTGGTCCTACAAGGACAACGTCAATTAATGGTGAAAATTAATTTATGCTTTTTATAGATTATTACGCCAGGATGACTTGGGTAACCTTTTTAAAGCACAAATCATAAGCTTTTAACAAGTTCAATATTTTTAGGAAAATGGTGGAGAAGGAATCATATATGAAGATCAAGTTCTTGAGGTCTGATAAAGGTGGTGAATAAATCTCGGATGAGTTTGTTGACTATTGTGAGTAGCATGATATCAAGTGGCAGTATGCAGCTACTAGAACTCCTCAACAAAATTGAGTTGTTGAGAGAAAGAACCGAATTGTAAAAGAGATGGTAAGGTCCATGTTGTTTGAGGCAAAATTACTAGATAGATATTGGAAGGAGGTTGTCCATACAACTGTATACACTTTGAATAGAGCACAACTCTTGGTAAAAAACTAAATATATTCCATATGAATTATGGTATGGTCATCCTACATTTGTTAAGCATTTTAAGATATTTGGTTGTAAATGATTTATTACACATTTTGATAAAAATATGGGAAGCTTTGATTCACGATGTGACTAGGGAATATTCTTAGGATATTATTTATAAAGTAAAGCCTACAAGTGTTTTAACAAAATATTGAATAAAACTGTTGAAAGTGTGCATGTAAAATTTGATGAGATTGTGCAAGATAAACAAGAAGTACAAGTGGATAATACTCTTGTTATAGAAATTGAAAAAGAGGCAATTAAGTCAGAGTTTGAAAGTGAAAGAGAAGAGAGTGACAAGGAAGAAGAAGCAACAGATCAGACTGTTCCTGTCACAGAAATGACAGGATCAAAATCTGCAGAAAAGATGTTAAAAAAATACCATCCTCAAGATCTAATTATTGGAGACAAAGGAGAAGGCATACAAACAAGAAAGAGAGCTTCAAAATCAAGTGAATGTGCTAATATTTGTTTACTATCTGAAATAGAATCCAAAAATTTCATTGAAGCTAGTAAAGATGAGTTTTGGATTAAGGTTGTGGAAGAGGAACTAGGCCAAATTGAAAAGAACAAAACTTGGAAACTAGTACCGAGACCAAAGGATAAAAATGTAATAGGTTCCAAATGGGTCTTTAGAAACAAATTAGATGAAAATGGAAAGATAGAAAGGAATAAAGCTAGACTAGTTTGTAAAGGCTAAGCTCAAATAGAAGGTGCAATTTTCGGTGAAACCTTTGCACCTGTTGCTAGGCTTGAGGCTATATGAATCTTTCTACCATTTTTAGCTTATAAAGGTTTTAAAATGTATCAAATGGATGTTAAAAAAATGTTTTTGAATGGTTATCTTGATGAGGAGATGTATATGGAACATACAAAAGGATTTCAAAACAAAGACTATCCTAATCATGTCTACAGGTTAAAGAAAGCTCTTTGTGGCTTGAAGCAAGCCCCTAGGGTTTGGTACTCCAAATTGGATCAATATATTGTCAAAAATGGTTTTACAAGAGGTGGAATTGATAGCAACTTATATGTCAAGGTTGAAGGTGAAAATGTTGTTGTAATCCTTGTTTATCTTGATGATATTGTGTTTGGTTCTAATGAAGATTGCTTAAGTCAAGAATTTTCTAAGTTAATGAAATCTGAATTTGAAATGTCTATGCTTGGCGAGCTATCCTATTTTATTAGATTGCAGATTTCACAATTGGAAAAAGGAGTGTTCTTGTTACAAACAAAATATGTCAAGGAGAGGCTTAAGAAATTTCACATGAAAGATTGCAAACCAATGGAAACACCAATGGTAACAATTGTAAACTTACTCAAATAGATGATTCTCTTGATGTTGATCAAAAGAAGTATAGATCCATGATTGAAATCTTACTTTATCTTATAGCTTCAAGGCCTGATATAATACAATTCGTATGTCTTGTTGCTCAGTTTCAATCCTCGCCTAAAGAGTCTCATGTTAATGTGGTTAAAAGAATTTTCAGATATATTAAAGGCACTTTGGACTATGGCCTATGGTATCCAAAGCATTACTTCAAATTTGTTTCTTATACTGACTCGGATTAGGGAGGATGTCTTGTTAAGGAAGAGTACTTCTAGGGTAGCATTTTTCTTGGGAAGTGAACTAGTATGTTGGCATAGTAAAAAATAGGAAACTACAACACTTTCTACAGTCGGGGCTGAATATATTGTTGCATGTTCTTGTTGTCAACAGGTTCATTGGATGCTTCAAACATTATCTTCTATGAAGGTAAATGTTCCTAAACCAATCTCTATCTTTTGTGATATTACAAGTACAATCAGCATTTCAAAAAATCCGGTCATGCACTCTCATACAAAACACATTGATATTCGTTATCATTTTATTCGAGAGCATGTATTGAATGGAAATGTGATTTTGGAGTACGATCCTTCTACTAATCAAATAGCTGATTTATTTACTAAACCTCTACCAACGGATTTTTTTGAAGGTTTAAGACAGAAGTTGGGGGTCTTATCCCTCTCTTCTCGTGCTTACTCTCTTAACCACATGGATAGGTTTCAGAGGGAGTTTTTCATGCTATTTATTTTGCTAAATCTGAAACCTTCTTAAGTCCCCATTGCCATTGATGTCAAGGGGGAGATAAGCTACAACAATGCAGATTTTTCATGGGTTCTTCATGCATATTTTTATACTACTAATGGAGATAATGGTGGTAAAGGTAATATTGAGGTAATTAAAATGCAGGTTTCTCATGTAACGGATTTTGGAACAGCAATGATAAGGTACTTTTCATTTATTATATTTGACAGGGGGAACATTGCTACAGGTATTGACATCAATGCCAAAGGGGAGTTTGTTGAATATTTGGTTTTTTCATTGATGTCAATAGTATCTGATTTATCAATCAGTCAATATTGCCAAGGAATGAAGTTAATGTCATTTATAGAATTGATTGAAAAAGTATGGCTTATACAGTATGATCTTCATAATGGTTTGAAACTTAAAATAATGATCTTCTTATCACATATGCAAAAATGACAGATGCAAATACTTCCCATCACCTGGGTGACGGGAGCTTGATATAACAATAGAACAAATACAACTATTAATAACTCAACTAGAGTATGAAGTCTCTGTTAACAGAGATTTTTAGTTGATCAAAGAATAGTTAATGATGTAACTACGTTAATTATATTACATACATCATGATACATGTCTTTAATTTACTTGATGTGAAATGTGTTTAAGAAGAAGATCGTAGATCTTTTGTATCGGCATATATACAAATGGTTTATGAATTACCAATTCATGAAGACCGACTGAAACATGTGTCTCAAATGAAAGGTATTGGAGATCCATATACAAGTATCGTGCCTTAAGATGTATACAATCGTTTTTGTCTCTCAAATCAAATGAATTTAACAAGTTTAAACAAATGGTTTTATATTAGTCTTAAGATATTTTATATTCTTCAATCTATACAAAACTGATTAGAGATTGTGCTTATCGGTTTTTGAGAAGAAATTAAAAGAATTTCTGTATCGGCATCTGGATAACTAATATGTAACCAAAAATAGCAGTTTCGAAGGAAAACGGTTCGTATAAAAGATTTGATAAACAACTTTGTTATTACAAACCAATCTTAAACTAACTTTATATGAAGTATGGTGACACAAATTACTTGTTAGGTGTATAACCAGCTTGTAAATAAAAGGATCGGCTTTATTAGAGTTTTGAATCAACATTTATAAATATGCTTGACAAATGTGAGGTTCGGTTTTCATAACAGATTGAACCGAACTGTTTTGAAGAGGTTGATGTCATTTATATATTAGAGCATATTGATGAAAAGAATAGGGTATGAAATGTAGGAGAGATGATATAGAATGACTTGAAGATATAAAATTTAACTGGTTGATTCATGAAGAGGAGAGATTGAGCATGTACAGGAAGGAGAAGTGATTGATCAATGATGAAGATGATGTATTGAAAAGGATTGTTGAAAGCTTTTGTGAAAGTTGACAAGAGGAAGATTACAGATTGCATTATTTTGAATCATTTTGGCAATGACAGTAAGATGTTATTATCTATCATGATATGTTTTGAAAGTATATTTCTATCTGCATTTTATAGTTGCTACATAAATAATTAAGAGTCGAATGTTTATATGAAACATTCATTTTTTACCAAGTCAGAGTTAGTTGATTAAGCATTGTCAGTTAGTTTTTAATTTACATCTGATTTTGTCACAAACATATCAGAAAGTTCTGGGATATAGTGTGAATGCAAAATGGTTGACAGAAACAAGGATTGATTGTCTAGTTTCCGAATTGTGAATGTCAGAATATATCTAATGATGTTTAGAAGTTGAAGAAGTTAATGCTAATGACTGGTTTTGCAGTGATTGTGGATTGAGGCAGACATTGAAAGTGTTCTCTTTGCAAGTTGTGAAGTCTAAAATTTAAATTATGTTGGAGAGATATTGTATTCAAAAGTATTGTATTGTAACAGAAAAGATTTGTAAAAGGGGAGTGGGTGCTTCTTTGTTATTGTGGAGTTGGTGCTCCGTGAAGAAGGTACCTCAGAATTGTAAGAGATGGGTGTTTTTTGGGGTAGGTACTCTTAAATAGTGTAAAGGGTATTGGTGCTTCTCAGAGTAGGTGCTCTAAAACATTTGCCTTAAAGGCTTAATAAAAAGGACAACTTAAAAGTGGTTTTTCACTCTGAGGTTTTCCACCATAAACCTTGTGTCAAATCTCTTGTGGATTGCACCTCTTGTCTATTGCATCATCTTATTGATATCATATGTTTTTCATGGTGAAATTATTCAAAGAATTTATAATGTTTTAAGTTGCCTTTTGTCAACTTATATAATTTTATTAACAAGTAAAGGTAGAAGACCATTTTTATATTTCTTGAGATTGTGATTTTGTATGATTTTACTAAACTAAAAGAAAATTAGAGAATATAAAATGATTTATTGATAATCATCATGATTTCACATCTTGTAATACTAATTTTAATATGAAGTATTGTTGAAGTCTTCAACTTCTAAGATGAATCTCCTATACTATAAACATTTTTATTATATAACAACAATATGGACTAATAAATAAGAATATGAGACACTCTAAGTCTATAAACAACTAAATCATTGTATTAACTCAAATCAAAAGATCTTCGTTTCAACTTCTGTGTAATTAATCATTTGTTCAATTAATCATAAAAGTGCAAATATGGATAGCATTGGTAAAAAATATTTGTACTAATCAAAAATCCATAGAGGCATATAATGTTATATGTCTATAAAAGAATAATATATATCCAATAAGTCGATGTAGACTTACAAAAAATTCATATGGACATACAATGTTACATATATTTAATACAAAATGTATGTCCAAAAATGTCATTTTGTTATACAACAAAGGACCCTATTGTAGCATTTTCCCTCTAGGGAAAGGAAATAGATCGTAAGCTTCCTTTGACTATCAATTGGATGGAGATACATATGACCTCGATTGCTTTTGAGCTCGTTGACTCATCGTCTTTAAAATTTTATGAAATCTCATCTAATACAATAAAAAGTAGACAAAATTGAATTGTAGAATGACATAAAAAAAAATCATTATGTTCATCCACAATAGGGTACCTTCACAATCTAGAGTCACAAGCCTTCATAACAAGAAATCAAAATCCCATGGAACTCTTTGTTTAAGAGTTTTGCTCTTTGTTGTAAGGCTTTTCACCTCGTGGTGCGCTCTTTTGGGCAGCCTAAACTACGGATGTTATATTTAATATGGCTACTCTTTGTTTGTTGGCTTTGGACTGTTATTCTGCTAATGCTTTCCTTGTTGCAACGTCTCTTCTTTGTGGGGTTCCAGATCCCCTTCAAAATCTGATTGTAATGGGTTTTGAGGCTTCATCAAAACTTGCTTTTTCCTTAATAAAAAATAAGCATCAAGATATCAACTAAACTACAAACGAGTATCATTAAATTTTCAATAATAGATCAATAAAACAACAAATATAATGTTGCATTTACTAATATGCATCATACTTCTATGAAAGCAACTGAAAGCACCATTAGTGAATAAAAATAGACAATGTTACCTAAGTGAAAGTTGACGGAGACCTTGAATGCTAGGCGTCGATGTTGAAGGTCCAATATCAACATATTCAACATCTAAAGTGAATTATAAGAATACCATTTATATAAAGTTCAATTGTTCACAATTAATATTTATATTTCTTTAAGAGTTGCATGCATGTGGACTCAATGATATCATAAAATAGGGAGGTGGAGGATCACTATAAGTAAGGTGAACACTCTTACCCTAAGTTTGTATTATAATCATTCTACTAATTTAGTTAATCTTACATTTCAAAATAAAATTTAATAAATTGAATTAAATGAAATTGTTGAGATTTACCTGAATATCAATGTTGAATGTTTCATTCAGCAAAGCTTTTGTCATGACCATCCAATCCACTACAAATGTCTCCTAGCCACATGCATCATGACTACTCTCAAGATCATAAACACAGAGACACCCACAAGACCAATGTAAATGAGTAAAAACTTGATGCCTAGAACACTCACCCACACTACCCTTCGCGAATAGTAGGGCGGCATCTACCTCTTGCTCGAATCAGTCCCATAGCCTCCTCCTAATGAACAACCGAATAGGGCAGGGCCCACCCGGCACTAGCCTATAGAATGGTAGGGGCCACCCTGTTCAATCACATGCAGGACCAATGCTTCGTGATTGCCTAGCCGCCCTACATCATACTAGAGGTCTAGTATGATGTATGAGGTTTTGAGTGAACGGGCTAATAGACTCTAAGGTTTCCACCTCATCACTCTCCTTCACAATGGAAGGAATAGTAACATGCTCCAAAGCTTGTCTAGCCAAGGGTCTCAATGCTTGCGTATGGTCACATTTTCCCCCCACAATGTCCTACGTAGAGCTCCACCTCTACCATGGAACTCTTGGATTTTAAAGTAATTTGGGATCTCATTGAGGACAAATTCATAGTAGAGTTTCCTCATAGAGTATTGTGGTGCCTCATAGTCATTACATGGAGGATGATCAAAAACCATCCAACACCTATCCTAGAAAAAAAAAATTTCTCTCTTGGTAGTGGTACCAATGGATAGGGAAACACATGCATGCAACGTCTAAGGTTTCATTAGTTTGTAGGTCAATGAAGAACACACACAAGTAAGATTTTAAAGTTTTCTTTTGTCTAACTTGCTTATATGATAGTTTGTCAACCTAATTTTTTTTTATTGTTTCCTCTTGTTTGACCAACTAATTAATTTTCCCACTCACCGATAATGAGAGAGAGACAATATATTGGAGTGTTACAGTAACCTTTGAAACTTGAAATAACTACTCAAATTGTTTTCTATTCTTTTCTATTTTCCCTAATATGTTTTGTGTTCATGGAGGATGGCTAGGAATTGAGGGAGGTGCTAATTATGGTTGTTCTTCAAAAAGGTTTTAATGGGGAGGTGATTGAGGATTTTTTACTTTTGGGAGTGCATTATCAACTCCTAGAAATAATATAAATTTAAATTTATAAAACTAATTCAATCTATCTATTTAATCTAAATTTGACACTAAAGAACCAAAAATACTTATTTGACCTCCCTAACATTTTAACAACATATCAATGATGATTTGGCAAAGAGTGGATGAAAAATTGAATGTGTGAACATGACCATGGAATAGGTATGCTCAGTCATGTGACCACGAGTGTTGAATATTAGAATAAGTGAAATGAAAAGTGTTGTTATTTTTATGTCCAATTTTGAACAAAACATGCGTTATAGCATGCTCACATTTTGTTCCCATGGGGGGTTCCAAAAAGTGGAGTGAACACTTTTTGGTCCTCCATCTTGGTACATATGTCCTAACACCACTGTCTTGGGGGTTGCCCCCTCTTGACTTACAAATCACCAAGAGATGGGACACACCGGTGATAATTATCAATTAAGTGACAAGAACCACAATGAGATGTATAAGTAGCCATGCTTCAACTACGAGGAGTCTTTGGACCTAACACATAGGTGCTTGGTGAAGGGCCACATACGTTTAGTGTATTGCGATGACACTAAATAAGTGAGAGCCTAAGTTGTGCATAGAGGCACAAAGTTTAGATGGGGATGAGGTAGATATTGCATTATTCAGTTGACTAAATGCTTGATGGAAAAGGGAGGTCCATCTCTATACCTAGTAGGAATAGATGGAAGGGATATAGGTATCTCATTCTATAACCCCAACCCAAACTAAGAAAATTTTGAAATAGTGATGTGATAATCCCTATCAATCCTCTAAGGAAGCCTCAACCCACGAGGAAAAATATAGATGAAGGGTATAATAAAACCACATGTTATACTTGAAGGAAATACCACCTTAAACTTTGAAAAAATCGACCACAAGCACCCAAAATCTCACTTGATACTCCAACACAACCCCTGCCCAAGACTTGGGAAAAATTAGAATTGGTGCACACAATCCCACCTCTCACTTATGGAAGAGTAAACCCCATCCTATGCTCCAAGGCAACCCCACCCCGAATTGGGAAAAATGTGGAGTGTGGACATGTGTAAACCCTAGCAAAGACAGAGAAATAGACAACCAATATGGAAGTAACAATAGTTAAAATAGTATTTACTTTTAGTTACGAAAGTTGAATGTTGGAATAAGAGTGTCAAGTCTTTCAATAAGACTGCTAAATAACAAATCCCGTCAATTAATACCATTAATAAGGGGAGGATTTGCTTGTTAACTACCAATGATTGAAGGAGGGAATTTGTTAGTTTACTATCACCATTTTGGGAGTTGACTAACTTTGGTTGTGGATTGAGAAAAACAAGGACTAGGAAAAGTTGGGAGGCAAATGGGTCACTTTTGAAAATAAAAAGAATATGAAACTTAATTGCAATCCCTTAAATGTGACACTATTTTCAATAGCTTTGGCACCAAAAGATAGAAACCTACAAACATATTAATCTGGTCACTTTAGGAGTGAACGCTCTTTGGTCCTGTTCAGTCATAGTATATTAACAAGATCATTCCAAGCATAATCAAGGATTAATTTTACATGTAAAGATCATTAGAAACGAGACATCAAATTTTTATATTGAAAGGACTTAATAAATTATATCAATCTAGTGAGTCTTGTTATTATATGTGCTTGAATAAAATTTAAAAAATGAATTATTTATTCTTGAGATAGTTCTAAATCTGTTTTATATACATATAATTCACATCTCAATAGGGTAGTCCTAACTTTAAGAGGCGAGGAAGAAGTCATGCATTGCGAATCACTCTCAACTACTAACATCTCGTATCCTATCGAAGAAGCCAATTTATCCTAACACCAAATTCTAGAGTAGTGATAAGGGCCCATTACCAATTCCCTTAAACTTTGGAAACCTAATAGTATCTTACAAAATAAGTCCACAATGTACACGCTATTTTTTGAATGGCTCTCATTCAAATCAAACTGCCTTTCAATTTGCCTTTTTTTTCTTTTTGGCTTAAGTCAAGGAAGTGGAGATTTATGCACCATTTTAAAGGCAAATTCTCATCTCAAACCAAATTTATATTCACCTGAAGTGTTAACTTTTGGTGGCGACTCCTTAAAACAGTATGGTTAAAATTTATCTGCCTGCTGTCTGTTGCTTCAGTGGCATATCCTCATTCTAAAGAGAAAACAAGAGTATCTTTTAAATGTGCCATTTGTTTCTTGTTTGTGTAAGGTTGTTACATGGCCTCTCACTAGGCTCACAGTATGAAGCCATCTATTAAGGACCTTTTAACATCAAAGATGGTGCTGCTCTAGGTTTCATTAAGAACGTCTTTGGTGAAGAGAGACTGAATAATTCTGGAGTGAGGCTTACTGAAGCCTCCATTACAAAGCATTTCATCTCCAATCTTGGAAGTTGAGTCTTTGATATGGCGATTAAAGAATATCAAATTTCAGGAAATATTTTCCTAGAAAATGAAATTGTACTCCAAGGGAATAATAGTTAAAATGAGGGTCATTCGAAATTGGAAGAGGACAATTTTTATCTTTGACAGATGGTGGGGTGGAATGTTGAAGATGTGTTTTACTCACTTTGGAGAAAAGGCAGGTTGATCTAGAATTATATTGTCAGGATTTTTTCTTTTTGTTTGTGTTGTAGAAGATTTGAACTCAGCACCATCTAGGTGTCTACAACATGGACGTTTACTCATTCTGGAAAAAAGGCAGGTTGATAGAGATTATATTGTCAAGATTTAATTATTTTTCTGTCTTGTAGAAAATTTGAACTCAGCGCCATCTAGGTGCCTACAACATGGACTTACTCACTTTGGAGAAATGCTAGGTTGATCTAGGATTATTTTATCGGGATTTTTTCTTTTTATTTTGTGTTGTAGAAGATTTTAAGTCGACACAATCTAGGTGCCTACAACATGGACTTTGTCATTAAACCAAGTGCCCTTTGGCTTGTATGTGAATAATTTGAGGGTAGGAAGCAGTACTAATATGAAATTAATGTGAATAAATTATAAAGGCTAATGTTTTTTAAGTTTTATATTAAATTTATATGATTACTCGTTAATTAATATGAAAGAAATCTTAGATTGAAACATCTTCAATTAAAAATCAAGAAGAAAGAAATATCTATCCAAAATCAAAACATGCCTAAATTGGAGAATCACTTCGGAAAGGTTGCTATTTCGCCAGATTGTTTCCTAAGATATCTTAGTGGTGGTGCAAACTTTCATGGAACGGTAGCCTACTCCATGGGTATGTGTTTTCAAGAACTGTTAAGCATGGTGATGTTTTTGGACTTTGCCTCAGACTCTAACAGATCCCATTAAAGTTCAGCCATAGGTAGGAGTGAACAAGAGATTTGGAAACCAGTTTTCCTTTTCTGCAACTTTTCAAAAGATCATTCTTTCTCAAGAATCTACAACTCATCAGACATGCCAAACAACTCCAGAGCCAGTTTGGGTTGTTTTACAGTAGGCCTTAGTGCTGACAAAGAAGTTTCAGACAAATTAAGGGTGTCAAACACTATAGGCCGGCATGTTAAGCCACTCATTTAGACTCAATTCTCAAAGGTACAGCTGGAGCTAGGTGCTACTGCTGACCGTGACTTTGTTCCCATGAGCAGACAGATAATTTCTCTTTTGAAATTGAAAAGAGTTCCTAAGCATGAGTGGCTGTTATGACCATTCGTACATATTATGGAATGAAGCTTCTAGCATACCAACCAGTCTATCTAGCTGTGAACACAATCTTTTTTATTGTTGGAGGATTTTATATAAACCTCAGAATATTTTAGTTATTCAATATGAAAATACAAGACCTTAAATTTATTTAGTAGAGAGCTAAGTGGAAGGGTAGCCATTCTATCAAAGTCATCTGAAACACAAGCCAAATCTTAATCTTTTAATGATGTAGGGACCTTACGCTGAAAGGAACTTGATCCCTGATAAACTCGTTCACATAATTTTAAATATATTGTTAAAACTTAATACTACTAATTTCCAGCCCACCATCTCTATAGCTTGGATAGAAATCTGCTTCACAAACTGGAGAATGGGGAAGCACGTATTGCAAAATAAATTTATTTCAAAAGCCATTAGATGGGCTTGTGTTTGATCTGATGCTGCTGGAATTGCTGTCTTTTGTCTTGTTCATAACTCCCCGACCAAAGTAATTAGCAATTACAGAAAACCCATCATTTGAATTCCGAACAAGCTGGAAAAATCGATCATGGTCTTTGGCATTCTGTTCTAAGCTCCTCTTCATTTCAAGCAATGTTTTGTTCTGGGGAGCACAAACAGGGCATTCCTTCTCATTGTCACCAAGACAGCGTTGATGAAATGAATGCATGCACATAAAGTGAACCGCAGGAAGATCAAGGGTAAATGTACATCCAGTGCATTTGCTCAATTGGAAAATCCTTGCATTTGTACGGAGTTCCTGTACTTCTTTCCTCATAGCTGCAGTCTCTTCCTGCAGCACAAAATTTTGAGATGGCAGCCTTGTAAACTAAGGTCACTTTCAAATAACTGCAAACTCTCTCTCACACATTTTTCTTCTCTCTTTGCAAATTGATTAACATTAGCTAGATACAAGATATAAACAAGCATGGAAATTCAGCCAGTTTGAATAGTTACCTGATACTTGTCAATTGATTTCCGATCTTCTTCCACAAGTTTAGATTCTTGTTCTAGCTTTCGCGCAACATAATCCTTAACAACAGAAAGTGTGAGACATGGGTTTTTAGCAAGAATCTGTAAAACAATAATTGGGGGCAAGAGGTCGTCCCTTTCAATATACACGAGCACTTCTTTAACTTCTTTTGAACAATCTTCTCCAAGCTCTCCAAAGTACTTGAGTACATCCTCCCACAAAGATGGATCTCCACCCCTGCTCGAATCACCCAGCCTTTTACAACAAGCAATCAGACCTTCATGGTCTGAATCTTGCATATAACAAGAAATAACTTCTTTATAAAGTTTCATTTTTTCATATAGAAATAACCGGCCTTGCTTGAATTGATGCATTTCACAAAGAACAACTGCAAGATCCACATCATAACTTGGATGATCCTCATGAGAAGGCCATGCACTCTTGAGCAAGGCTAATCCTTTGTTCAGTCTTTCTCTACGCTCATCTGTTCCTGTATGTGCCTGTCCATTTTCAATTACTCCTTTCCCTTTGTTCACAATGTTTGACAATGACATAACATTCCTGTTTGAGCGTTGCCCAGAAGTGTCCACACCCTGGATGTTAGATTTGGATAATGAGGTAGAAAGATCATCAGATAAGTATAGCTCCAAAAGTGTGTTATGAATTTCAACATGAACAGGTGAACTCTTAACTTTACTGATGTATCTTTCTAGGAAAGTCATGAGATATAAAGGTTGGTCAATAAAAACATTTACAAAATCAATTGGTGAAGGACATTTGCCAGGAAGGAGGTTAACAGAAGAGTCATTGGAAATAGATTCATCATCAGCAGTACAAAGCTTCATAAGGATAGCAATAGTCTCCTCTGGCTTATGCTCAACAAGAATCTTTCCATATTCCTTGACTGTAACTGCAGCTTGAAATGTTTCAAGGCTAGAGATGTACTCCAGAGCCTCATCATAACTGCCAAGATCCTCCAGTAGTATTTTTAAATACCACTCATGCTTCCCAGCTTTTTTTGCAACATACATTGCATGTTCATGATAACCTGCTGCTCGACAAACTTTTACAGCTGTTTCCACATCAAATCGGTGCTCACCTTCACCTTTAATGAACTCATCCAACTTTGCTACATCCTTAAGTTTGGTATAACAATTCAGAAGAAGGGTTGTATGGTCCTTAGAAGCCAGACCTTTCTCATGTAGTTTTTCCAAGTAACTAGTAAGATTATAAATGCGTTGGGCATCAAGAAATTTTTGAATGACATAAGAAGGCTCTAGCTGGCCTATTGTACGAATATACTGTGCCATTGCTTCATCATAGTCTTGTTTCCCATACAAGTGGTCTCCATATTTTCGCAACACTTCTGCCGTGGCTGCTGCATCTGCTTGTTGACTTTGGACAAGATTTATTGCAATAGTATATAAATTCTTTTTATAAAGCATATCCAGTTTACCTTCCATGTCCTTCTCTCCTATGCACAAGACTTTATGATCGCTGGTTAGGAGGATAATATTGCCCCACTCACAAAGCATGTGGGAGACTTCTCCAACTGGTAAACTATAGGCAATCAGACGATTTTTCAGGTCATATATGTTGAAAATGCTGCGATTTGTTCTCTGGTCTGCAATGACAGACAACAAATATCCTCGAAACCATCCAAGTAACTGCTTGACCCCCTCAAAGGCCCAGCAAGGACCTCGCCCATCTACTTCATAAAAATATATGGCCTCGGTCCTCCCAATAACCAATTCCTGCTCAGAAAACAGAAAAATTAATCTTGTTCAAGTCTATTTACTAGACAATCTGGTTGGACATGTAATAATTGCTTTAACTGCAATAAGAAGAAAAAAATGATTACAAGAAGTCAATTGCTGAAAGTGAATGGAGTACCTGGTTATCACTCATTGTCACACAATTAACTTCACAACCAATCTGATCTAAAACATGCATCCTGGGAGGCTGGTTGTGCATGTCAAAGAGGCTCACTGATGTTGTTGTCACAACAAAAAGCTGAAGAGCTGAACCATCAGCTCGAAATCCTAGCCCTGTCACAGGAGATGCATCAACCTGAAGCTTTGTGCGCACAATGCGTTCCCGAGCAACATCTCCTCTTATACAATATATATGACCTGTTTCTAGTCCTATAGAGATCATTAATATTGGAGGTGCCTCTTCAAAAACTAGAAATGATGTGATCTGCAGGAGGTTGGAAGATAATATTTCAAGACCAAAAATCATACCAGAGCAGTTACAAACAGTACACAAGCTTTACTGGAATTTTCAATTTTAACTAGCATTTCTAATTCTTAAGCAGATGCTGCCTTTTTCTGCAAAAAATATCCCATTGATGCTTGAATGAACAACAGAGTCATATAATAGACAAATAATCCTAAGTAAATTCAAAAGAATAGAAAAACTTAACATAAAATAAAAATGCACCAACATCTCCTCTTATAAAATAGATATGACCTGTTTCTAGTCCTATAGAGATCATTAATATTGGAGGGTCCTCTTCAAAAACTAGAAATGATGTGATCTGCAGGAGGTTGGAAGAAAATACTTCAAGACTGAAAATCATGCCAGAGCAGTTACAAACAGTAAACAAGCTTCACAAGAATTTTCAATTTTAACTAGCATTTCTGATTCATAAAAACATGCTGCCTTGTTCAACAAAAACTATCCCATCGATGCTTCAATGAACAACAAAGTCATACAACAGACAAATAATGCTAGGGAAATGCAAAAGAATATAAAAGCTTAACATAAAATAAAAATACACCTTTGCTTCAGGAAATTGGCTGGTAAAAATTCGCACTATTTGTATGCAAGTGGGACCTGTGGTACTTGACCCCTCTGGCTCCATCTTATCCATATCAAAAAACTTAAGTGACATCGCTGACAGTTGAGGTGATGTTGCTTCATCTTCGCCTACAGTTACCAACATATTCCGTTGCTGCATGGTTCAAAAGAACACACAAGACACAATTTCAATGATTGATTCTATTGACACCAGAAATTTAAGTAATGCCACACGACAGTGAATTATGAATTAAGAGACTTGTTAATCCAAACAAGAAATTGAATATTGCATATGAAGATTTTATAAAATTAAAAAGTCAATTGTTTGCCAAGACCAGCATAAATTCAGGAGTTGAATAAAACAAAGACTAAAAGTCACCACCACAGCAATTGGACAGTTCTGAACTAGCCAATACCTGACAAGTCAAGTAAAGTCACTTGAAGTCCTTGTAACTAAAACTCAGACATTCACCAAATATGGTACCTTCAAAAATCTAGTACTTGCAAAAACAGAAACTTTGCTTGGAAAATATCAGATTTAACATTTTATGTAAGTGGACATTTTTTTTTAATTGATAATACATTACCAAGAAGATCTCAGAAGATACAGAGAGCATCACAGTTCAGAGCAGATGCTACAGCCCAAAACAAGAGGAGACTGTCTCATTTCAGAAAAACATTGCAGTGCAGAGAAACATTAAAACCTATTAGCTTCCAGATTGGACATTTTTGGAATATAAAAAACATGAAAATACTTTGTTATATCTAACATCATTCAATAGAAGAAACAAATAAAACCCCATAGCTAAACTTTTCATTCTCAGAAATTTACAAAAAGTGCTCAGAATACAGAATGAAAAGAATTTCATATCTATTTCTTGGATGGACTGAGGATTGGATTCATGCATTGAAAGGTGTAGGGTAGAATTTGTTGAAAACCTCAAACAATAACCCATCATTCAAACCTCTAAAGGCTACAATTGCATAACAATCAAAACAAGGGCTTCTACTAAGTAGTGTCATTCCCAAATTGAAGTAGCAAATGTTTTATTAACCACTCCAACAGAGTAGTTGGCAATAAATGGATACTTACCCTTTGAACAAAACTAAAACCAAGGTTTAATGCCAAATGTAGGGAAAAAAGAAGCCTTGTAGACTTGTACAACAGAAGCAACACATTAAAACTAAGACAATTGCAGAATGAACAAGAAAGAAAACACATAGCACTAATCATTTCTCCTATAAATCCCCTTAGGGGTAAACACATAACACAATAACCTCTTCTTTTGCATAAAGCTTAACCATTCACAATACAATAATAAATCTCCTACTCAACCTAATGCATGTGCAAATATTAATAGGAACATCAAAAACCATTCTACAATTTGCATAAATGATCTAAAACCATGGGCAAAAATACAAAACCCATAAAAGTGCCCAAAACATTATCCTTTCTATCAATGACTAGCCAATCTTTATCCATCATACCTTAGGGTTTTGATCATAATACAGCAACCCACCTATCTCTATCAACCTGCAGAAATTCCATCTTAAGTTCCATAACTCAAAAAAAATCCATTAAATTGTCGATCTCTATCCTTGTCATTAATGCCACGCATACAACTCCCACTCAAGACAGTTTATAAAAGGCAAAAGAAACCATAACCCTCCAAACAAAGCAAAAAGAAAGCTTTGCTACTGTTTATAAATCTCTTACCCAACCCTGATGCATGTGTGGATGTTAATTGATGTCTTGGATGTTTGTTTTGACCTTGTTTTAAGTTGAACAGTTCATGTAGTGAAGAGTTTTCAAAGACACTATAGCAGTGTTCCTTTTGCCTAGTCTACAGAGGATTTATTGATGGACTTGTGAAAAATATAAAGACAATATTATAAGTTCCATACTCCCCTATATACCTATACATATCAGTAGTAAGTTAGGTGTGACAGTCTATAATCGTCAAGTGAAAAATAGGAAAAAAAAATTAAAATGCATGATAGAGACCACTGAGAAACGTAACACTCTACAAGGGGAAAGAAAATGAAAGATCTCAGGGAGACACTTGCCAATGGGATGACATTCATTCTGGAGGTTGAATGCATGGATTGAGGGAAGTTTGTGCTAGCAAGATACGTTTATGCACAAGTAATGGATGCAAATTCAGTGGCAGACTTGGTGACAAAGGATGATCCTTGTGAGGGCTACGTAAAGAAGAACAAATGGACAGCAATATGAGAAAGTCTTTGCAAATGAAGACAGCAGCAAGGTGGAATACCAAATGGCGAAGACACAAGAAAACCTCGTAAAAGAACTATATCACTGGTATGTGAAGAGCTATACCAGAACAAAGCAATAGAATTTCCTTAAGTCAAAGAGCATGTTAGAGAACCTCATGTCAAACAAGATCTAGCTGTTGATATGCTTTCGTGTTAGTATTGGGTGTAAAAGCTGCATAGCATGATAAGCCACAAGAAAGTATTTCTTTAAGAGATATGATGATAGAACCTTGAAAATCTCTGATAAGATTGTATTATTCTATCACTATTTTGGGGTAAGAAAGAAGCTAGAAGTCTTCAAAAGACAAAGCATAGGGCAAGATTTATGGTGTAAGAGGAAGGTGAACTACAAGCTACAGATGTTTCCTTGTAAATGACTAAAGAAGAGAAAAGATGAAAACTGAGGATAATACATAAATAGACCCTCAAGAGGGAAGAAGATTATTTGACAGTAAAGGGCACTCCAGTATCGACTTGAACACACAGTAGACAGTGGGGTAAAGCAAATGAACAAATAATGAAGTGACAGTCAAATTGTTAATGATGAGTCTAAATAAAGAGTGAAATAAATCTATGGCTGTTGGCATTTCTCTTAAATTATAAGCATGACATGTATGATGCCAATGTAGGACATGACAGGGAAAATCAAGTCAAGTCATAAAAAAGAACAGCATGGTGGGAAAAGACAATGGCAAGGCCAATATCATAACATCAACAATGATAAAATAATTGTCATCATAAAGACATGACAAAAGGGCAGTCCATTTTGTCAGCTCATGCCATATCCTGCCATAACATTTCCAATATTAAAAAGGCAATAGAGCAAGAAAATTGTCCTATCTTAAGACTTCACAACTTTCTATGAAGTTAACCAAGCTCAAACAAACATCAAGCTAAGGTTACTCAATGAGAGCAATTGAATACATGATATCAAGCCAAATAATAACTTCATACCATTAGCAATTCTCATCAATAATCTCAAGACAACTCCTTAAATCATCGCCCAAGAGAAATGTTTCAGATCTAATGGCAGAGACACTATAGGAAAGACATATATAGCAGCACTTAACTGAGGGAAAGAGCAATTGGCCATCAGAGAGAATCTGCCATTAAAGGAAAGAGTATAACAAACAACAATCAACATAAGTAAAGCAGTAATGCGATAATTTGTTTTAAAGCAAATAAAGAAAAGTAAGGTGTGGTCCATATAATCAATTAAAAAGAGCGATCAATGAGGAGGCAACGATAAGATTATCATTGCCTATCGTAGTGCCAAAGGTAGAGAGGATCGCTGCCAATGGAAATTTACGGCAGAAGAATACGATCGGCATGCCTTTCATCGCAGATGATTACCATAAACCATTCACGAAATTGATCCCATGATGACAATCAGATGAGTCTTCGATTACTTCAGATTGAATACCACTGCATATCAAGATAGACCACGAAGAACTAAGCAATGACCAAAGAATAAAGTGATATCAAAAAACGATTAAAGGCAGCGACTTGAATAATTAATGGTGGTGATTACCATTGAATAATGATAAAATTAATTAAGGACGAGGCACATTGTTAAGTAAGAATGCATTGTTTGAGGGACACAACTCCTCACGTCAAGTCTCTTGAAGGATACTTAAGTGGATCAATGCCATTCCAGCCAGGAAGGAATTTTGGAAAGATATTCAATTCAGATCTGAAGTACTCTACAAGAGCCATTAGACAGAGAAGGAAGAGGTGGTGTTCACCCACCGTATTTGCAGGGGTAAGAGGCACAAGTATAAGAGATACCGTCCAAAAGTCAAGGGAGACAATCATCAAAGGTGCAGGACTCTATCAAGGAGAATTACCTAAGTACAATCTAGAAATCTAAAAGGATTCAGAAGTAAGTCATTCATTTTGTATTTTTGAGTGGTGATATACAACAGCATGTAAAAAGAAGATTAGAAGCACCCAGTCAAACCAGGAGTTGCAGACTCAGAGTAAATACATTGAATAGCAGTTTATATTCTTCTAAAACATTGGGACTCTTAATCAAGGGTCCCCAAATATACTCCTAATTGGGGGTGTAAGTTTTCAGAATGACCAGTAATAAACTGTACAGTAGTTCCAAATTTTGTCCAAACACTTGGTTCCAAATCAAGATAAGACTAAATTAAGGTAAATCCCAAAAGGGGGCATTACAAGTGGTATTAGAGCATGTTCCTCCCCACCTGAGGAAAAATAGTTGATGAAACTTAGCCAACAAGCAATTAGAGCTCTTGAAAGGGAAAGAAGAAGGATTGAAAGCCAAGAAAACAGAAGAAATGAACAAATGTAGCAAGAGCTTGGGGCCTTTATGGAACAAACAGCCCAAGCCAAGCAAAACATCACTTCCACCATTAATACTCTTAGACCCAATCCTAGAAATGAGAGCGAGGTCACTTCCGACCATTCTGAAAGTAACCATGAAACCACAATGGGATCAGAGTTCAGACCCAAGTACAAATGGACCCTCTATCTTAGATGGGGAAGAGTCACCCAGGGTTAATGGAGAAACTAACAACCCAAGTATGAAAGAACTTGCCATATAGTATGGAGGGATTGACCCTGAAGTAAAAAGAAGAATTCCCTTTGAAGCACACAATGAGACAAGGATGAAGAACACTCGTAGGAGATGGAATAACCCTCACAACCAAGGAATACAAATAAAATGGGAAAATTATTCATTCCTAACTTTGATGGATCAGAAAAGATTACAGCACAAGCATGGTTACAAAAACTAGAAACATACCTCAATCTCTACCGCGTGACAGAAAAAGATGCCATCACATTTGCCATATTAGACTTGGAAGGAGTGGCAAATGACTGGTGGCACCATGGCCTAATTACCCAAGACCACTATAAAGACCTATGATGTTTTCAAAAGAAGACTCGTTCAAAGATTTGATCAAACTCACCCCCAAAAGCACTTTAAGGAGTTAACAAGGATAAGGCAAAGAGGAACTCTTGAAGACTATATCATGGAATTCCAAAGGTCATCTGTTATGGTCCCTGAAATATCCAATGAAAGACTCACTTACATATTCATAGAAGGGTTGTCGGATAACATACGAGGATTGGTGTGTGCCTTGGACCCTCCTACACTTAAAGACGCAATCCTTAAGGCCACATGTCTAGATGCTGCCCAAACAAGTGAAAGGGGGAATTCCAAACACGTAACATCTGAAGATAGAACTTTTTACAATAAAGAACATAAAAGGACATTTATCCCTAAAGATAGACATGATGCAAGGCGGGAAAATTTGTATTTCCATTGCAAAGAAAAGTGGAAGCCAGGACACATTTGTGAGCATGACAAGAATAAAGGAGAAAAAGTTTGTTACAAGTACGAAAATAAATGCAGTCGTCGACACATGTAATCCAAGGGACCTCAAGAAAAAAAATTTGTGTTTCAAATGTAAAGAATGATGGAAGCCAAGACATAAATGTGGGAAGAGAAGCCAAGCCCATAGAATAGAAGGAATATACAATAGAGAAAGGGAAAAGGAGGGAAACGAAAACATAAACAAAAAAACAAGGTATGATGAAGGAAGTCTTAACATCACCCAATCAAAGGAAGAAAGGACAGAAAACAAATGGAGCTTTGTGGAGGAACAAATCTAGGGATTACAACACCCTTGCAAACTGTTGGCTAAAATTTTTGTAAGTCACTAAGACTACACCTTACAAAATTGTTACTTTAGGCAACGGTATAGTGAGATATATCTCTCCTCTCAGGAATAGGGGAGGCTCCCTTCTTACTGCAAGTGGCTTTAGTAGGACTTCAACTGAAATTAAACAAAGGGATGATTCTTCCAATCTTTTCCTCTTTTTTCAAGAAAGATTCACAAGTAACAACTTCCTAACTCAACAAAGATCTCCTACTACTACGATAATACTAGTAACTCGGTAGTTGACGTAAAAACAACTCCTAAGGTAGCAGTTATAATTATATTTGGTAGATTAAAAACAAGGGCCCAAAGTCTCTTGCAATTAATCTTATTTGAAGAATAACTAGAACCAATAGTGAGGCTCAAAGTCTCTCACTAATAATCCTGAAATTGAAATAAAACACTCAAAGCTAAAGCTCAAAGTCTTCAACTCCTAGTATTTGCAACCACTATTAAACTATGGCAATCCTCCTCCTGTAGCTCAAAGTCTCTGAAAAGGCGAATTGAAACTCAAATGATTCATACAAGTTAAACTATAAAGTGAGCTCAAGAACAATTTACTAATGCAACATAAGAAAACATCGTTCAATCACAAGACTTGCAACACAAAGTTTGGAAAATCTTGCTCCTTTTATTCACTTTTGAAAATTTGCACAATAAAACACAAAATTTTCACCACACAAGCTTCTCAAGCGTAGCTTTCTTGCCTAAAACAAAAGATGATTATTTACAATGAGCTCCCTCATTTATATAGGAAAAAGGAGAGAGAAAGGTGGAGAGGAAAGGGGAAACTTTTTAACTACCTCGACTTATTCTCTAACTAACTAGCTTTGACTTATTCAAAGTTGCATGCCTAATGCACTTGCAACCTGATTACATGTTACAACTTTGCACATGATACTATCACATGCAATTGCATCTTTTTTTATTACATGTAATCTGTCGATTACAAATTACAAATGCATGATCCATTGTTGGTTTTCATGCTGTCAAGACACGACCCCTATCACATCATCCATTGTTGGTTTTCATTCTGCTATAAGGATACTTTACGATTGATGTGCTCGAGTTTGGTGGAAGCATCTTGATCTAGAATAAGAACTTGCATCTTTTCTTGTTCTACAGTATAATGGTGGTTGTTTCTTGAAGAGCACATTTGTTTCTTTCCATCTCTGTCTTGAAAGCATTCTTTCCAATTGTAGTCTTTTGGACCTTTCTAGGGAGAAAGATCCAATCTTCTTATCTAGCTTGTGTTCTAATTTTGATTCACTTGATTCCCTCAAAGTTGAACTTCTCTCAAGGGTGGCCTTTGAGCTCTCCTATGGGCTTCCCTTTCTCTTTGTATCCTTTCTCTTTCCTCACATTCCAATCTTTCTCTAAGCCCCCTTTCAATTCTTTGTCTTTCTCTTTCAAATTCAATACCAACTTCCTCCTCTTCCTCCAAGATGACCTGAGCAACCGTATAGTGTGCGTCATCTTCTCTTTGATTCCAAATGAAAGCCCCTAAGTCTGAAATGATATCTTCCTGCCTTACATTTATATCCAAACCTGGTTGCACAACTGGATAGTTAGCATAAGAAGGCAACACCATCTTAGATCATTCTTTCAGTTTTGCCTCTCACGTTCCAACCTTTCTTGATTCTCCCTTTCAATCCTTTGGGTCTTTTCTTCTTCCTTTTCTGGTGTTGGCTAGAAATTATCTTGACATGGCAATATGATATGCCTAAGTAGCTACAACATGAAAATTTCAAAACATGAGTACATCTTCATGTGATGGATCCATTTTAGGCATAAGTGAGGTTTTTTGGGTAAGGTAAGTGGCTGGAATACTTGTGAACAGCGGAAGAACAAATGGGTTTGAGTTAGATTGTCCCTTGTGTGGTGAGAAAAACCAAAAATGGGTTTTTCAAAGGGGATTGCATATAGAGGATGGCTAGAGACTTTGGGGATAGAAAATGGATATATGCGTTTGAGCTCAAAATGTGTGCTTATATGGTGAGAAAAACCAAAAACGGGTTTTTCAAAGGGGATTGCATATAGAGGATGGCTGGAGACTTTGGGGACAGAAAATGGATATATGCGTTTGAGCTCAAAATGTGTGCTTATATGGTGAGAAAAACCAAAAAAGGGTTTTTCAAAGGGGATAGCACGTGCGAACAGCAAACTTTATGTGTGGAAAATGCATGGAAAATGAGCAACATAACATCTACTTATAATGAATTATTATGTTTTCATAATAAACAAGTGTGCAAGGAACCACAATCATGAGTTTTAAGTCACATGGCAGTGATATAACAAGCACGGATGAAGAGCGCAGATGAAGTGCATGCAAGTGTAAAGGTGAGCTTTTTGGGTGCAAAAGCATGTGCAGAATGAGCTTGCTTTCCTTGGTAGTTTCATTCAAGAATGGGTTTTTTAATCCCGACTACATGTGCAAGCAAGTGGAGACTCTTGCATATACAACTTGGAGAAATGAAGACGGAAGATAAAAGGAGCACATAACAAATCACAAAACAAATGCAAATCTGAAAATGAAATGAAGAGATTTGCAAAAAACGAAAGAACAAACATATATACAAATTTGCCCTATGAAAATCACAAGAAATCTTACCTCTTTTCCACAAAAAGCAAAGGAAGAAATCTCTTCAAATCTATACAAAATTTGAGATAAATCCAAGAAGATTTTCGGATTTAGAAAGATTGCAAGAATGGGACTTAAATAGATTTTGAATCTTGACTCAATCCTTGCAAAATGAATGCATTTTTGAGTCAAGATTCGTTGTTTGCCTAGTGTGGGAAGTTGGAGATTAAAATGCACAATAATAGCAACCATTTTGACCAAAACATATGCAATATGTAATGCATAAAAAAATGGCGTCTAAGGCATCAAATGCAACTTGAAAAGAATTGTAAACAAGCTGCAAATGATAAGTAATGCCAAAGAACTCTCCTTTAAAAGCAAACATTTCGAATTGGTGGAAAAAAATGGCCAAAAATGGGTCGTTTTTGGGCAAAAACGTGCCCTAAACGGGCTGTTTTGAGAGAAACGCCTTCAATCTGCAAGTTTGATGAGCCAAGATTGATCCTTGATAGATTTAAGGCAAAAATGACCCTATTGGAGGAGCAAATCTGAAGTTTTTGATGATGAATCTTATGTGTTTGTCCTCCAAAAACCCCCAAAAAAGAGTGGATTTTTCTAACTCAAAAACATATGTTTTCTTCTCAAACATTGCCACTGTGTCTTTTAATGAAAACATAAGCAAGAAAGAGTAAAAATGCACTTTTTGAAGTCAATAACATGTATTTTAGCTTCAATGGTTAAAAAAACATTTTTTTATATATGCATTTGCATATAAAAATAACACTTTATAACTTAAGTGATTAAATATGCACTTTTTGAGTGCAAATACATGTTATAAAAGACATGCATATGCTCCCAAATTCGATGTTCTTGGCAACTTGATAGAAAGAATGTGTTAAAAATGTCTTTTATATGTGCATTTGCATATAAAAACAACACTACAAATTAAGTGATTAAATACGCACTTTTTGAGTGCAAATACATATTTCAAAAGACATGTATTTGGTTTGGAAAGAGCCACTTTTCTACTTCAGTTATAAAAAGGGATTTTTATTATCAATTGCACATGCAATTGAGCTTGAAAAAACCACCTTTTCACTTAAGTTATAAAACATAAAATGTAAATGTATTAAACAACTACATTTGCACATGTTTTATACTAAAATATATGCAATTGCATATAAAAATTCCGTTATTGTGATTATGGGACTTAAATTTATTAAAAGTGGGTTTTGAAAAATGACTTGCATGTGGATGATATGTAATGAATGATAAAAACCCCACTTTTATGCACTTAAGTGATTAAATTTAATATATAACTATAGTTTTAATTAACATGAAAATAGATTAGAAAAAACCAATTTTCATGAAATCATAAAAAACTATGGTCAAATCAACTCAGAATGAGTTGAAATTTAAAAATGGATGTCAAAATCCACTTTAGATATTAAAAAGAATTTTATTTCCTACAATTGACAATTAAAAGCCCACTTTTGGAGGGTTTTTAATAAAATATGCAGTCTACCTGAAAACCCCCACATTTTCCTTCATAACCTAAGCTAGACAAACCTGATTGAGGCCTAAGATAGCTCGAAACGAGCGGAATTCCAAGGGCTATTAACTTAAGAGAAAAACAAGATTAAAAACTACTTACAAGAAAAGAAAAAAACGAAGAAAAATACTTGAAGGTTACCAAAAATCAAGTGTTTGTAGCTAGAGAAGAAAAACTCGTCCTGGCAAGCAATAAGGTGATTAACTTGACAAAAACCCTCAAAAAAGATGCATGAAACGTGCAAAATAAAAGACATTTCAAAAACAACGAATTGCCTTTACAATGCATTATCCAACACATTGAAAACGTAGAGGATACACCTACGAATCCATGAGAAAATTGTGTAGGGTTGCCCCAATTTTGTGATGTCAAAATTGAGAACACAAATTATCCAACCAATCTCCACAATAAAAATTGTAACATGTGAAATTGAATTTTTTCCATATAACATTACATAGAACATGGAATTGGATATATGAAATGATTAAGTTAATGTTTCTAACCTAGTTGGTTAGATTACTCCAAGAGATGGATCTGATCTTGGTTGGACATTCTTGCCTCTTGTGGATTGGTTATTCCAAGAGATGGACCTGGTCCTAATTGGACATTCCTCCATCTCGTGGATTGGTTACTCCAAAAGATGGATCTCATCCTAGTTGGATGTTCCTGCCTCTTGTGGATTGGTTACTCAAGAGATGGATCTGGTCCTAGTTGGACGTTCCTGCCCCTTGTGGATTAGTTACTCCAAGAGATGGATCTGGTCTTATTTGGACATTCCTGCCTTTTGAGTATTGGTTACTCCAAGAGATGGATCTAATCTTAGTTGGACGTTCCTGCCTCTTGTGGATTGGTGGCTCCAAAAGAGATGGATCTAGTCTTGGTTGGACATTCCTACATCTTGTGGGTCAAGTGAACCATGTCTACATATACTCGTGCCTATGCTACTTCGTGTCTTCAAATGTATGCTCTATGTCTTCATGCATTCATGTGTATACTTCATGTCTTTGTGCATATGCTTCAGGTCTTCATGCATTCATGTGCATACTTCATGTCTTCAAGTGTATGCTTTGTATCTTCATGCATTCATGTATATACATTTTGTTTCCAAGTATGCACTCCATGTTTTAATCTATATTTTTAGTTGATCTAGAAGAATAGAATAACTAAAAGTGAACCAATAGATATGAATTTGAGGCATGTTATGCAAACGTTGGTTTTTTCAAATTAAATTGGCACCATTAAGAGATGGCCTTGATCCTTTCCTCGGGAAGATGAGAGAAAACTTGTCTTAAGTTAAACTTTTGGTCGTAAGGGAGAAAACATTTATAAAATCAGAGTAGCGCAGTGGAGGGTGGATGACGAATAGGACCCAATAATCATTCAATCATTCCTTGAGGACAAGCAATTTCAAGAAGGGCAGACTGTCATGTCCCACCATAATACTTTCAATATTAAGAAGGCGATAGAGTAAGAAACTTGTCTTAAGACTTCACAATTTTCTATGAAGTTGACCAGGCTCAAACAAGCATCAAGCTAAGGTTACTCAATGAGAACAATTGAAACATGATATCAAACCAAATAATAACTTCATACCATTAGCAATCCTCATCAATAATCTCAAGACAACTCCTTAAATCATCGACCAAGAGAAAAGTTTCAGATCTAACGGCAGAGACGCTATAGGATGTATATAGCAGCGCTTAACTGAGGAAAAGAGCAATTGACCATCAAAGAGAAGCCGCCATTAAAGGGAAAAATTATAATGAACAGATCAACATAAGTAAAGCACTAATCCGATGATTTGTTTTAAAGCAAAGAGAAGTAAGGTGTGGTCCATATAATCAATTAAAAAGAGTGATTAATGAAGAGGCAACAATAAGATTATCATTGCCTATCATGGTGCCAGAGGTAGAGGGCATCACTTGCAATGGACATTTACAGCAGAAGAATACAATCAGCATGCCTTTCATCGCAGATGAATGCCATAAACCATTCACAAAATTTATCACATGATGAGAATCAGATGAGTCTTCAATTACTTCAGATTGAATACCGACACATATCAAAATTGACCACAAAGGACAAAGCAATGACCAAAGAATAAAGTGATATCAAATAATGATTGAAGGCAGTGACTTGAATAACTAATGGCAGCGATTAACATTAAATAATGATAAAATTAATTAAGGAAGAGGCACGTTGTTAAGTAAGAATGCATTGGTTGAGGGACACAGTTCCTCGCGTCAAATCTCTTGAAGGATACTTAAGTGGATTGAAGTCATTCCAGCCAGGAGGGAATTTTGGGATAATTATTAAAATGAGATCTGAAGTACTCTATAAGAGCCATTAGACAGAGAAGGAAGAGGTGGTGTTCACCCACCCTATTTGCAGGGCTAAGATGCACAAGTATAAGAGATACCCGCCAACAGTCAAGGGAGAAAATCATCAAAGGTGCAGGACTCTATCAAGGAGAATTACCTAAGTATCACAATCCAGAAATCTAATAGGATTCAGAAGTATTCAAGTGAGTCATCCATTTTCTATTTTCGAGTGGTGATATACAACAGCATGAAAAAAGAAGATTAGAAGCACCCAGTCAGACCAGGAGTTGCAGACTCGGAGTAAATACATTGAATAGCAATTTACATTGTTATAAAACATTGTGACTCTTAATCAAGGATCCCCAAATATAGTCCTAATTGGGGGTATAAGTTTTCAGAATGAAAAGTAATAAACTGTACAGTTGTTCTACATTTTGTCCAAACACTTGGCTCCAAATCAAGATGAGACTAAATTAAGATAAATCCTAAAAGGGGTCATTACTGTCCATAGCCCACAAGAAGACAGTCTTTGCAAAACACAGAACAAATCATGGAGTTTGAAAGAAAGGCTATCATGGAGAGCTAGTGACTGGATAAGAAACAACTGAAGAAAGGCTATCATGCATTCTTTTGTGTCACTGTGCAAGGCAGAGTGAGCAGAGTTCAATGAAGGTAGGACATCTTCAAAGAGAGTAGTCCCTTAAAAGGAATATATAAAAAGACAGTTTCAGAAGGCTAGCACAGAGGATAGACTAAAACAACAGTGAACTTCATATTGGGACACCTAATACAAAGGAATGAGCTGCAAAGAGGACAGCAGACAATGGTGCATCAAAGAAAAAGTTTTAGATTGTCAACAAAGATTTCACGGTGGGAAAAATGACAAATACATGGATAAACGTTTGGTGACAGACATGAGAAAAAAGAAAAAGCAACAGTCCCAAAGGCCATAATATTCCCTAGACAGTGATTTGGCCATAAAATATTCAAGAATACTCATGAGAATCATAACCACTAGAAATGAAAAGAGAACAGAGAAATTATGTTTCAGAGATATCCATGAAGGCATAGCCTTCACATCTGTCAATGAAGATGACTATGTTGACAGTCTCGTCAAGGTACTCATGTATGATAGCAGTAAGGACATTTCTTGGCTTGCCAGCTAATATTACACAGTTTGGTGACAGTAATATGACAAGAAATGCAATAAGGAGTGCAGATCTCAGTGGCAAGTCTCTGAAAGGCAAGAAAGCAGTAGTAATTATGGGGGACAACATATGAACAGATGGAATCATATTGTCAAAGACCATTTCCTCTGTTAAAGCAATGGAAGTGTTTGGTTGGGTGGATGCTCCATAAGGTAGGTCAAGAAAATGGACAGTGATATGCCAATGATAAAATCAAGGAGTGACAAGTGGTGGGTCAGTCAATCCTTACGTAGAAGAAGGCATTGTCTACAGTAGACAAGAGCTTGCAAGTAAAGACAATGGTACAGTACCACGATGCAATAAGCATCTAAGTTGTGGTTAAACAAGGTCTTAGACTTTATCAAGCTCTTCTTTCAACGCCACAGAGATTCCTTCATTTCAAATTCATAAATCACGTGCCTTGTTATCATGCAAGGTAATGGGAGCCAGTTCAAATCACTTATGACAGCAGTTGTTAGAAAGTTGGAGCATTTGTTGGACCTTTTAAGAGTGATGAATCTGAAAAGATCAAAGGTCCTGCACCTGCCTGGAGCTTTTTCAGTATTCAAGCAAGGAGAGGACTCTTTCCAGCCCCAAGATAAGGACAAACAACCAGTCAAAGCAAGTAATGTTCTTTCCTAAGTTACCAAGTTCCTTGTAAAAGGCCCAAAATCTGGTCCTGGTACAATTTTGGTTCCAGTTTTGAGCCAGCTCTCCTCGGGCTCTGCATAGGTCTCTTTTGTTGATTTTGTGAATGTTGGACATTATCTCTGAGGGCCCTGAGAATATCCTAATGATCCCATAACCAATCCTTGGCTTGGGGAGCCCTACTATCATCAAAAGCCAAATCAATGAAAGACAAAGATTCATAACCATAAAGAGCCCGAAAAGGTGACATGCCAATAGTCATGTGATATATAGAATTATAACAATACTCCCCAAGATATAGCCACTTGACCCATGCTCTTTGCTAACTTGCAACATAATTGCGGAGATAACCTTCAACCCATTTATTCACAATCTCTATCTAACCATCTGTCTAAGGATGGTAGCTAGTACTAGGTGTCAACTCTGTCCCTGCCAATCTAAACAGCTCCTGCTAGAAAATACTGAGAAACTTACTATCTCTATCACTGATAAAGGTCTTGGGTAGACTGTGCAATCTAAATACCTCTCTAGAAAATAACTCCGCCACCTGAGAGGTTGTCCAAACAGCTACAATGGCATAGAAATGGGCAAATTTAGTTAACCGGTCAACCACAACAAATATACAGTCCTTACCCTTCACTCTTGGTAAACCTGTGATGAAGTCCATGGACACACTCTCCCATTTCTGCTTGGGAATAGGTAAAGGCTGCAATAATCCAACAGGAAACACATGCTCTAACTTGTTCTACTGACAAGTTAAACACTCCCTAACATGCTTAAGGACGTCATCCTTATGACCTTTCCAAGAGAATCTTTCTCTTATGTCCCCGTAAGTCTTAAAATATCCTCGATGACCTGCTAAGGGCGTATCATGAACAGCCCTCATAATCTTATCCTTAAGTCTAGATTCAGGTACCAAATAAATCTTGTTCTTACAATAAATCACATCATCAACCACTCTATACCTGTCGTCCCGAATCTTACCATCCATAAGCGCACAAGCAAAAGCATTTTTGGAATACTCAACTAAAACTTGAGATTCAATTAGCTGAAATCTCAGATATGGAACATAATGTTTCAGTAGTTGGTCTCCTCGAAAGTGCATCAGCCACAATGTTTTTCTTACCTTTGACATACTCGATGTCAAAATCATATGCATGTACCTTGCTGACCCACTTCTGTTGTCACTCATTCAACTCCTGCTCCAAGAAATATCACAAGTTGTTATGATCAATCCTCGCCACAAACTTCCCACCCACCAAGTATTGCCTGAACTTTGCCAACACATGCATGATGGCAAGCATTTCCTTATCAGAGGTCGACTACAACTTCCCATTATCCCTCAGCTTCCTACTCTCATATGTGATAGGATGTTTATTCTACATAAGCACTGCAACAATGCCCTCACCTGAAGCATCACATTCTAACACAAATGGGTGAGAGAAATCAGGAAGAGCTAATACTAGACAAGTGCTCATCACTTTCTTAAGCCTATCAAATCTTTCCTGTGCATCATCAAACCATTTGAAAGCTCCCATTCGTGTAAGATCTGTGAGTGGAGTTGCAAGTTGAGAAAATCCCCTAACAAACCTCTTCTAGTAAGAATAGAGCCCAAGGAGTCCTCTCAAACCTAAAACACTTCTCAGTGGTGACCAATCCAAAATTGCATGTATCTTCTCCTGATGCACCTTGACCCCATTAGCCCCTATAACATGTCAAAGATGTAAAATCTCTATCAATCCAAACTCGCATTTGGACCCCTTAGCAAACAAAGATTGATCCTCCATGATGCTCAAAACCTCATCCAAATGTTTTAGGTGCTCCTCCCAAGACTTATTGAACACCAAAACAAACTTACGCAATTGCTTGTTAAAGATGTGGTCCATACATGACTAGAACATAGCAGGTGCATTAGTGAGGTCAAAAGGCATCACCAAAATACTCATTATGTATGTACGAGCATCTGAATGTTGTCTTGTGTACATCCTCCTCACGGACACATATGTGATGGTACCCCAATCGAAGATCTATCTTCGAATAGTAAACAACCCCATACAACTCATCCAACAACTCACCTATACATGGAATGGGATACCTATTCTTAATGGTCCTCTTATTCAAAGCACTACAATCAATGCACATCCATAGAGTACCATCCTTCTTCAGTAGGACTATTAAAGAAGCAAATGGATTGGAGTTGGGTCTAATATGTCCCATGGCAAGTAACTCCTTAATTGTTTTCTCAATTTCCTCTTTGAAGTGTCTCGAATGGCGATAAGGTGTGGTGATAACAAGCTTTGCACCCTCCAGCTCTATCACATGGTCAAACCCACGATCAAGTGGTCAACCTGGAGGAATGTCTCCAAAAAACCCCTTGTGCTTGTCAAGCACGGACTGTATGTCTATATGATGCTAATGCTCCCTACCTGGTGTGGATTTGGACACAAAACATTGTGTTGCCCACTCAATGTCATCATGTCTAAGTATAGCCTCCATCCAATGAGCTAAAACAATCCTAGGTCCACCACATAACTTTCATCACTATCTTCCGGTCACCACTCATGAATTCCAACTATTTTTGATGATGATCAATTGTGTACCAGCCAATACTCTGTAACCACTGCATACCCAAGATCACATCCAATCCCGCAAACTTGATGACATAAAAGTCATCCACCAAAGTGAAGTCACCAAACCATATTCTAAGCTAAGGTATATCCTCCCTAAGCAATTTAGAAGATCACCACCTGCAACCTTCACATCAAATCCAAGAATCTCCTCAACTTGTAACCCTCATTTTGCCATTGTGCGCACATCAATGAAGTTATGTGTGGCACTTGTATCCAGTAGGCAAATAACTCACTGCCCTCTAATCACTCCTTTTAAGCGGAAAGGATGACATGTAGGTACTCCTGACAGTATGGCTATTGTAACAGGAGGCTGATCAACTGCTTGTTCTGCACTCTTTGTTGGCTACTCATTACTTTCTTCATTACTGTTGCTTTCAGACCTGCTGTCCTCAATCTGCTCATCTTCACCCTCTGAGACAACCTCAATGTAATGAACTTAGCCTTTTCCAAGGCACCTGTGATCGAGGATCCGAGGTTCCTTACATGTAAAACAAAGTTTCTTCCTCCTCAACTCATTCCTAGTCTCTATGTCCAACCTGGGAGGCATATTTTGGGTCTAATTATAAGATTTCAGATTTGATTTTGACCCCTTAAAGTTCTTTTTGGGTGGCCGAATGGTAGAAGATGAGGTAACTAAATCAAGTGTCATCTTAATAGCCTCTTGTAGAGAGTTGGGGTTAAGGAATTGTACAAACCCCTTGATCTTTTCACTAAATCCTTTAGTAAATAGCATGACCTTCCTTTTCTTTGACATATCCGAAACCATCACTGAAATTCTCTAAAACTCATTGATAAAAGAATCCAAGGAACCACTCTATTTCAACTGTGCCAACTCCATGTAGTATAGTTCTATATCCTTTATGTCGAAATGATCTATCAACTTATTACTAAACTCCTCATATGAATTAATCAATCCATGGTCCTAAGTCACAAGTCCATGATGCCACCAATCATAGGCCACTCCATCTAAGTGCATAGTAGTATATTTAATTGCTTATGTCTCCTTCATGGGGTTGACTATCAAGAAAGCATCCAACTTATGTATCCAAGCTCGTGTAGTTGTCTTACCACTACCATCATATGTAGGAAGTGACAACTTGTTCGTAGCATGCTTCAGGTCCTAGTTCTAAGTTTTGGGCCTTCTATCATGTCTGATTCTCATGCTTTCCCTTCGCTGCCCCATTGATTGAATAAAAGATAAATCTGCCTTAACATGATCTGGGAGAAGACTCCATTCATCGTGCATAGTCATCACATTATCACGAAATGCCACCTCTGCTTCAGCATTATTCACTTCCTTTTCATCAACATCAGCAACAAAAGTAGGCATCAAAGGCCTATCAAAAGAGCAAGTGAATGCTCTTTCACCCCAAGGGGAGCCAACTGTGCTACCACCATCACTATGACTACATTGAGATCTTCTTGGGGTTGCACTTAATTGTTGTATAGCTACTGTAAGTTGCTTAAGAACATTGGCCACCTATTGCTATCCTGTTTCAATTCCTCTTAAATTATCTCTTACTTCCCTGGCCTCCTCCCATGGTGAGCTATTATTCCTTCTATCACCCATCTATGCAACTTGTTCAGCAACACCAATCAAACCCGATACAGTTTTACCCTCAGGTACTTGTGGTGGTTGTCAAGTCTTGTGTAGTTCCCTCTAATAATATCTTCTTTCCCTGTCACTTGGTTGCATTAACAATCTAATATAAACCCAAAGGCTAACAAGGTCTTGGCTCAGATACCACTGTAAGATCTCTGTCTAGTTTTGGCCTTATATTTTCAATTTAGTAACATTGGCATTATGTCAAACAATTGGTTTGTAGAGTCTAACTGATGTTTCTAATTTTTCCTTGTACTAAAACATATTACAAAACACAAACAACTTGCATAGCTATTTTGTCAAACATATGTATGGTAATAGAAATCTGATGTATTCATTGGTAATCAGAAAGCAAGAACCAAATCATGTAACATTTCAGCTTTCACCAACATAGCAGAGCTTTACACATCAACATTACATCAAATACTTAGAAAGAAACTAGATTCAGACTACGGTTCCTAATGGAGACAATTTGTTAAACATACGACTAGCTTCAGACTACGGTTCCTAATGAAGACAATTTGTCAAACATATGACTGCCAACTTTCAGATTACCAATGCACAATAACAGCATTATAACAAACAGTTGGTATGGTAAATTTACTTTCATAATCTTTCCAAATTACTAAGACATTTCATCAAACATGTGGCAGACCTCTCTCAGGCTTAGAGTTTAGACATTTGATCAATTCAAACTTCCATATAAATTCAGATTGCAACCATTACAATGCAATGACAGATGACATAAGCTTCCAGATTTTCAAATACCTCAATACAGCAACCTTTAAATGGATAACCAGTCAATTTGATATGCTCCAAACAAGGTCTTGTGATTGTGAATGCTTAGACGGCTGGTGTAAGAACAGCACCTGTCCTGAACTTGATTTAAAACTCTGATTTCTGCCCACACTTTCCAGTTCTATGTGAACAGTTGCCTGTAACAAGTGTCCAAAGACGTCTATTAACAAGGATAAGTAAAACTTTGTTCTCCCAAATTCGATGCCCAAAATGCCTTCAACCCTAGACGCACAACCTCAGTTATCTCTAATATTCAGACGCCTCCATTCTGATCATTCTCTATGTCAAATGCAGCTTATAAAGACCCTTAATGCCCACGTCCAGCATCTTTACCAAAAGTATTTTGTAAAACTCCAAATGGTCTCGTACTTGCTTCTATTCCATGACTTATTCTAGCTATAGAAATACTTATTTGTCCCCAAAATCTGCGATTAGATCCAAATGTGAAATCTGGTTAAATCCACCAAACTGAAGGAGTGGGTTTTCGTCCAATCCCTCTTGGTCCCAAGGGTTTCCATCCTTAGAACAATCTAGCCACTAAGAAATCAGTAACAAGAGAAATAGCTTCAATATTTTTCCTCATACCATATCCCAAATGAGAGAAGAGCTTCGCTTATATGGCCACTTAAGTTGGTGGATTCACTTACTTTTAGCAATGTGGATAAAAGGTCACTTTTAATTTAATAAGCCACTTTATAAAGTCACTTTATAACATAAAGTAACTTTAGCTTTATAAACCATAAAATTATATTTTATTTTTTTTCCCAGGATGAGAAAATAGGCTAACCATGGGGCTAGGGAAACTACTGAGAAGGGGACATTACAATAATTTTCTCCTCACAGATGATTCAAATAGTGCTACATCACCTTTTTATCTTTTAAAATAACTCTGCCAATCTTAAGAAAAACACCACCCAGAAAAAACCATATGATTAACACAACATTATCAAAATCAAGGATCAAATAAACGCACAAAATCATTTGGCAAACTAAGTCCTCAAAACAGCAATTACTTAGCAGTATCAAAACATAAAATAAAGATCCACTCAACACCAAAAATACTCCAAAGAAAATACATCATAACACCCTAACTTTTATTGAAATGCCCAACTATGTTTCAATAATCATCACCGCCCAGATGTATTTCATTCAATCACATCAAAACAGAGTAATGCATTGTCATTAATTAACTGAATTCCTAGCTCAGTGACAATTGCACAACTCGAACACCTCTTCCATTGTATTTGTCTCTAACCATTTAAAAAAAATGCAACACTGTCTTATTATCAAACCGACTCCAAATATAATGCATCCAGGGCGTTTTTATGTCAAACAGAATCAAAATGAATCCTTTAATATAACCCCCCACATTGTTCTCCCTATAAAACTTCTCACGGTGTTTGCATCATCAAAGACAATTCCTCTAAATTAGTATTCTTCACCACCCAGGCGTATTTCTCAGCCACCACAAACTGCTTTCCATGCTCAATCCATAACGGATGTGGTACATCAAGCCATTCCTTTATAAGCATTACACATTCCCATTTCAGGATAACTTTGTTAAAAACATGTTGCAACTTTTCATAACATGAATATATTAGAAAAAAAAAGGCTCGATGAAGTTCACTTTAAAAATAACAGCCACAGAAACACCTAATGATGTGGCATAAGAGCTAACATGGCAAATCATCCTGACTAGGCTCACAAGCAAATAGCTAATAAGTAGCTCAAGCTCGTCAAGCAACTCAAGCACCTCAAGCACGTTAACCAAGCAAGCAAGCAGCTTAACCAAAAATTCTAAAACACTAACTGATCCTCTGAAATTGATACGAGCCTCGTCATTAACCTTTGACATCAATGACAATACATTCAACAATCTCCCCCTTTATCACCGATGGCAACCCATTTGAAACCAAAATAAAATAAAGAGTTGCTCTAAAATAAATTGAAACAATGTTGCTCCCCCTAACTTACCAATGTTGCTCCCCCTTTGACATCAATGACTGAACCAAATCTGCATAACTGAAATAGGGCATAAAATGTAACAATAAACACTCTCTGAGATAGAACAGTTTTTCAATGGTGGGGTAAAATCACTCCCAACTTTTGTCTCAAGAATTCTAACATTTCCTTTGGTAAGGGCTTTGTAAACACATCTGTGATCTACTCTTTGGAGGACACTTATTCCAACTTAACTTGCTAACTAGTGACTTGTTCTCTCAAAAAATGATACTTAATGGGAATATGTTTGGTGCTAGAGTGCATGATTGGATTCTTAGAAATGTTAATTGCATTTGTATTGTCACAGAAAATAGATATAGGATGATCATACTTTACCTTTATATCTTTCAATGTTTGCTTCATCCAAAAAACCTTTGTACAACATGACACTGCTGCAATGTATTTCGCTTCAGTTGTAGGCAATGAAATAGAAGCCTCCTTTTTGCTCAACAATGAAACAAGACAGCCACCAAGAAAGAATCCACCTCCACTAGTGTTCTTTCTATCATCAATTCAACCACCCCAATCTGCATCAGTATAAGCTATATATGTAAATCGTTGCTTCTACGATACCATAAACCATAATCCATAGTAACCTTAAGATACTTGGAGATTCTCTTAACTGCTTTAACATGAGTATCTTTAGGAGTAGCCTGAAATCTAGCAACATAGCCAACAACTTGCATTATGTCGGGTCTAGTAGTTGTAACATACAATAAGCTTCCTATCATAGACCTATAAAGTATTTGATTAGCTTCAAGAGACTCAATGTCTTTACTAAGTCTACAACCTGTCACCATAGGAGTACTTACTCGATTGCAATCTTCCATCTTAAACCTTTTCAACATCTCTCTAATGTATTTTGTTTGAAAGATAAAAATACCTTCCTTAGATTGATGAATTTGCAGCCCAGGGAAGAAAGATAACTCTCCCAACATAGACATTTCAAACTCCATCTTCATGTTGGTGGCAAAAACCTTACATATCTATTCACAATCACTACCAAATATTAGATCATCAACATAAGCAACTACGATCAGCATGTGTTTACCTTCTTCTTTCACATACAAGTTATTGTCCACAATTCCTCTTCTAAATCCTTGCTGCTGTAGATAACTGTCAAGTATGTCATACCAAGCATGCAGGGCTTGTTTAAGGCCATAAAGAGCCTTTTTCAGATTGCACACATAATTCTAATGTTCTTGTTGATGTATGTAGCATCGGTCAGATAAATAAATGTGCTATTAATTATTATGATTTACTACATATATACATATATATTAATATATATAATAATTGATATTATTTATATATTAATATACATATATATATTTAAAGTTAATCTTATAATAATTATATACTTAATTAATAAAGATTAATGAATAGACATGTCCCATTAAAGGACATGTCTCTTCTTATCATTGTCATGTATAAGTACAAAGAGATCGATGCATTTGGAAAACATAGATAATACAACAATGCCATTACATTTGCAATCGATCCTAAAACTTAACATGGTATCAAAGCAAAGCCTGGGAGTTGACAGCTTGAGGAAAGATTGCATCAGAAACTACAGAGAAAACTTATACATTTGAACGCCTGGAGCAGAACTTAATTTCTGTAGGAGATGATAGACAAGAGACATTGATAGAGTTCTGCGTTATTTGAAACAGGAAAAATATAGTTGATCGGTTCCTATACGCAAGAAAAGTGGAGATGCAGTTAGAGGAGCAAATTATTTAAAATATTTCCAGTGCGTGCAAGGACAAAGATCACGAGATTGAGTATATATTGGGAAGCCAACACTAGCCAGTCGAGATCTGGACATTCAAGAGCTTTGCGTGCACAAACTGAACACGACAAGTCCAAGGGAGAAGTGGACCACATTTAGATGAGAACAAACGAAGATTTGGATGTTGTGTGTTGGTATTGGCCGGAACAGAGAAGTGACGTTGATAGTTGATACTCTGCCAGCAAGTTGGATTATTAATCGAGGAGATTCAAGAATTACCAGATATTGGTTGCAATGGTTATACGATGAAGATAGTACAAGTCAGGCATCAAGACAAAACTTCGAGCAGACGCAACAAGGGATTGGCCACTGCTACCTTGTGACTAGCCCTGCACAAATCCAGGAATGTTGTCTGTGTAGTAATTAAATAAACAAGGAGAATGCCAATCAAATGGCAAAGAGGCATGGGTGTATTTGGTGTTCTTGGGGATGGTTATGAACTTATGAACTTTGAGGAAGGACGAGGAATAGTTCATAGTTGCAGATATAATCAAACAGTTTACAGCTGGCACCACAAACTCAAAACTGATATTGATATTGTTAAAGCACAAACAATATTTAATTGAAATTGCAGAGTACGCTCCTAAGAAATTTCATTGTTGGCGGCCTGATTGCTTCTTGACACTTGAGTTGAAAGGTTGTGACCTTGTTTCATGAATTTAGACAACACTTTGAAGATTAAATTCTTTTATCTGAAAGGTATTAACCCGTGCGTAAGTAGATTGAAGGATGAGAGTAAATTCATGTGTGATGGGCTCACCTTGCGAAAGGAAATATTCAAAACATAAGGAGGAAAGCATAAAAACATTTTCATTCAGAGGGAGTCTAGCATTTCAAAAGGAGGTCAAGAGTTTGATGAACTTGAGCTTCAGAGGGAGCAGATAAAGAATATGGTTCAGTCAAATTTTGATAATCTCGGTCATTTTGTGATTGAGAGGGAGTTCACTAATGAAGGTGGAACACCTCTAAGGTAAACTTAATTATAAAATTGATTATCGTACTAATGTTATATGGAACCTGTGTAAATCATATGGAGGTGACGACTTCCAATGATCATCACTTGTATTCTTTGATGTTATTGAAAGGTGACGATCTTACAATAACTATCTTTTATCATGATAGACCTCATGTGATGGCTGAAACAAATCATGATAAATGAATTATTACATGGTGGATTGAGTTCCTTAAAATGACCATGATCTCGTACTGTGATAGTCATCATGTGATGCTGAAACAGATCACAGTACTGAAGGTGATAGTCGTCATGTGATGCTGAAACAGATCACCGGTGCCTAGCTATTGTGATAGTCGTCATGTGACGTTGAAACAAATCTCAAATATTGAAGGTGATAGTCGTCGTGTGACGCTGAAACAAATCACCGGTACTTATATTGTGATAGTCGTCATGTGATGCTGAAACAGATCACAAATATTGAAGGTGATAGTCGTCGTGTGATGCTGAAACAGATCACTGGTACTTATGTTGTGATAGTCGTCATGTGATGCTGAAACAGATCACAATTATTGAAAGTGATAGACATCATGTGATGTTGAAACAGATCACAATTATTGATATTATTTAGTTGATGTTTTGTAAAACATATTATTGACTTTTATCTTCCCTAGCTAAGAGGGAGTGTTGATGTATGTAGCATCAGTCAGATAAATAAATGTGATATTAATTATTATGATTTACTACATATATACATATATATTAATATATAAAATAATTGATATTATTTATATATTAATAGACATATATATATTTAAAGTTAATCTTATAATAATTATATACTTAATTAATAAAGATTAATGAATAGACATGTCCCATTAAAGGACATGTCTCTTCTTATCATTGTCATGTATAAGTACAAAGAGATTGATGCATTTGGAAAACATAGATAATACAACAATGCCATTACATTTGCAATCAATCCTAAAACTTAACAGTTCTGATAACAAAAAATCTATCAAGCTGTTCTGCATACACTTCTTCATACAAATTACCATTCAAAAAGGCAGATTTGACATCCATTGGATAAACTTTAAAAACTCTAAAAGAAGCAAAGGCTAAGAACATTCTGATTGCTTCTAGACAAGCAACAGGAGCAATCCATCTGATCGTAATCAATCTTCTACTTGGGCATATCCTTTACACGCTAGCCTTACCTTGTTCCTCACAACTTTGCTATCTTTGTTCAACTTTTTCCTGTAGACCCATTTTGTACCAACTATATTCTTGTCTATAGGCCTTTCAACAAGTTCCCAAGTTCCACTCTTTTGGATCTGATCTAACTCTTCTTTCATGGGTGCCACCTAGTGTTTATCTTCAGCTGCCTCTTCAAAATTCTTAGGCTCAATCATGGACAGCAAAGAGATGCCTTCATCCTCATAATAATATACATTTCTTCTTGTAGCTCTAGGTCTGTCATCTTGCAAAATCTGATCAGCGGGATGATTCTTTTGAATGAATTTTAAGAGTCTTTAAAGATGTTCTAAGTGTGGTCTTACCTTGACCAAAACAAGGTGCATTTTCAATGGTTCCATCTGCTGTCCCTAGCTGATTATCTGCTGCCTCATTATTAGGATGTGTATCAGCTGCTCCATTTTGAACATTGTCAGTTGTATTCACAGTACTACCATTCATTATGTCAGCACTTTCAGCTTCATCTCCTTGTATGCTATCATCACAATTTTGCAACTTCTCACAAGTATTAGAAATCTCATGACTTTCAACATCTTAAGCAACCTTTTGTTAAAACATTTGTAGGCTTTACTTTTGGATGAATATCCTAAAAAGATGCCTTCATCAGCCAAAAGATCAAACTTGCCAAGATTATCATCATTTCTCTTAATGTAACAAGGGCTGTCCACAGTTAAAACACTTGAGAGGCAACTTGCCTTTATGTTTTCAAGAACCCTTTTCCAATTTTCTCACGAAGTTTGCCCCTTCCTTGTCAGATTCTCCATCAGAACTTTCACTAGACACACATTCTTTAGTTTTCTTTGAAGCTTTGAAAGCTGTCTCCTTTTTAGTTGATGACTCAATATTTGTTCTCATCTCATAAGCTGTTAAATACCATGGAGCTTGTCAGCAGTCATCTTGCAAGGTCAGCCATCTCCTCAATTGCTGAAACTTTTACATAAAATCTTACAGGAAGAGACCTTAGAATTTTCTGAACTACAAGACTGTCCTCAACCTTTTCTCCTAAACCCTTTAAAGAGTTTACAACTCCATCAACTCTCAAAATGTAGGCAGCAACGTCCCCATCTCCATGCATTCCAAGACTCTCAAATTGTATTCTACACGTTTGAAGTTTGGCCTTTCTAACCTTATCATCTCCTTCATAAGTCTTTTGAAGTTTCTCCCAAATTTCTTGGGTTGTCTCACAGTGCATAACCTTCACAAACTCTGTCTCTGATAATCCACACAAGATTGCATTCATGGCCTTGGCATTGCTTTCAAAATCTTTTTTTTCCATCAACATCTATCGGAGGATTTTCTACAACTGTATAACTATTCATTATACTCATCCAAACATCAAAACCAAGGGACATCACAAAGGTCTTATATTAATGTTTTAAGCCAGGAATCAAGATAAGCAGCAAAACAACAAATGAACAAAGAGACACGGTAAATTTATCTTGGGAAAAACCCTCCACCATAGGGTGAAAAACCCAGCCACACCAAGAACAATCTCGTTATTGAATAAAAATAGAAGTCAAGAACAATCTGAATCAATGAAAGATCCTAATCTGAGATCAAACTCTTAATCCTTAAAATACAGATCATCCTCTCTGCAGTAATATAAGACATCAGTAAAAACGACTTCCCAAAAAGACTCTGCATGCTAGTCTCTAAAAGACCACCATCACGAGCAAAAATGATATTCATGACTAAAAGATTTATCTTGATTGCCATAACATGCAAGAACCAATCGTCTCCACACGGGAGACTCTTTAGCTGCCCACATGGAAAACTATCCATCTTCCTTTTAATGGAAGACTCTTCATGACTCCAAACGTGAGTCTCTTCAATTCCCAATCATAGGTCTCTTTATTTCAAACGGATGTCTCTTCATGTATCCCGGCGAGAGTCTCTTCATATAACTCCTGACGCTATATCATCAACACTCCCTCTTAACTAGGGAGTTATCTTTCTCGATATCTGAGCTATGTAGTGATATCCACCATGGCTACTCCCAGAGGGTGAGTCCGTCATGGCTACTCCCATGAATGGAAATGCAAGTGAACACAAGTGCTCATCACAAAATCACTCAACATGATGTCGTCATCTCATCATGACGTTCATCATGGCTACTCCCAGAGGATGAATAAACGCAAGTGCTAAGTCATGGAGTCTCTCACATGATGTCCACCATGGCTACTCCTAGAGGGTGGATCCACCATGGCTACTCTTAGAGGGTGGAACAAGGGCTTTCACCTCAAACTTCTCTCACAGAGAAGAAAGCATTAACAAGGGCTTGCACCTCAAACTTCTCTCAGAGAGAAGAATGCATTAACAAGGGCTTGCACCTCAAACTTCTCTCGCAGAGAAGAATGTATTAACAAGGGCTTTCACCTCAAATTTCTCCCTCTCAGAGAAAAATGCATTAAAGTACATACAAGATCATCTGAATGCTAAGACTCCCTCTCAGACGAGACTCCCTCTCAATAGGAATTGGGCTAAGACTCCCTCTTAGCAAGAATCACATATGATACAATGATTGAAAGTACCTTCTTCTCAAGGGAAATGTCAGCTTAAGCAGATGAACTAGTTGACTCAACTGGAGAAATTTTTTGTCCCTTCACTGCTATCACCGTCAAGCTATACTCAGCTTCATACTCATGCACAGAAATGGGTCTGGAATAAATATCAGTGTCGACCACATCTCAAGATCTCTTGAATACTAGTTACTTGCTAGACTCATCAACTCAAACATAGCCATCAAAGTTCACAATTCTTCAAACAATACAAACGCTAAATGTCACCCCCAAGTATATATCTATCTAATACAACTCAAAAGCTATACGCAACTCTGTTGACAAGCATATAAGGGCTTTGGAAAATCTATGAGAGCCAACCCCAAACTACGATGCATGCGCACTTTGCATGGCTTTCCCTAAAAGATTCTGAAATACGTTTTCCTCAAGAATTGATTCTCATTCGCGCATAGATTTTTAGAGAAATTCCAATCAGTAGGTACAAATCTAGATTCATCAATTCTAGCCAGCAACTTCTTTGCCTTTTCTTCTTTGAAACATGATCGCTCAGCCTCACTATCTAACAATAAGTCTTCATCGGGGATCATCACCAATGACAGTCATCATTCGTACTTTTGCAAAACTGCAGCAGGGAAATCACGATAGGAGGGATATCAGATTCTTGCAGAGATGATTCACAATCTCTGATAACAAAATCACTTCCAGGATATGTATACATGCCCAGACTACAACCTCAAGAAAACATATAAGATAAAACCAGTGATCAAACTGTAACACCACGGCAATATAGAACAATATCTCTGCTCAACTTCATGGCAACACATGATACCATACTCGGCATGTGAAAATAGGAACCAGCAATACTCTTTTGCAGATTGTCTCATACATGGAAAGATAAATACAAAATATCTCCTAAAGTTATTATCTTCAACACTTCTTTGAGGTGCGTGAGAAATATTGAAAAATGGCGTTCATCCCCATTGCGAGCCTCATCAACCTTCAAAGCTCCCTAACTCCATGCACAAGATGCTTGCTCAAACCCGCTCTGATACCAGGTTAATGTTTTAAGCCAGGAATCAAGATAAGCAGCAAAACAACAAATGAACAAAGAGACGCGATAAATTTATCCTAGGAAAAGCCCTCCACCAGAGGGTGAAAAACCCAGCCACACCAAGAACAATCTCTTTATTGAATAGAAATAGAAGTTTGAGTGCAATCTGAATTAATGAAAGATCCTAATCAGAGATCAAACTCTTAATCCTTAAAATACAGATCATCCTCTCTGCAGTAATATAAGACATCAGTAAAAACGACTTCCCAAAAAGACTCTGCATGCTACTCTCTGAAAGAGCCCATTACAAGCAGAAATGCTATTCATGACTAAAAGATTTATTTTCATTGCCGTAACATGAAAGAACCAATCGTCTCCACACGGGAGACTCTTTATCTGCCCACACGGAAAACTATCCATCTTCCTTTTAATGGAAGATGCTTCATGACTCCAAACGTGAGTCTCTTCAATTCCCAATCGTAGGTTTCTTTATTTCAAACGGATGTCTCTTCATATATCCTGGCGAGAGTCTCTTCATATAACTCTCGATGCTATATCATCAACATCTTCAAACGCACACTCCAAAATGCATAAATGGAGCCATCGAATAATGGTGCTCTGTTTGTAGCTAGACTTTCAAGAGCATTCATTATATGCTACCAGAATCACCCTCCAAGCTTTTAAGCTCAATTTACGGAGGTACTTGCTCTAATACCAATTGAAGAGTACACAGAAAATATTGAGAGGGGAAGGTGAATCAGTATTTTAGATTTTTAAACTTTTAAAAACATGAAACCACATAAAACTAAGATATAGAAATGAAAGAAAGCATGGAGACTAAGACATTTCAAGTGGAAAACCCTTCCGGGTAAAAATCTACGACACACCAAAACTTCTAAATAGCAAATGGGCACCAACCCAGATTACAAAAGTGAGCACCAACCCACAGAGAACACCAAACCTCTTCAAAGCAACAACCCCAGTTTAAACACTAACCCAAAATGCAGAACAAAAACACTTTTCAGAATCCACTCAGCACATCAACCATCATACAAAAAAATGATATGTCCATATACACGGATCAAATTGTATTTTCACTACCATCCAGCATATCCTCCATGGAGCCTTATGATACAATATCCACTCTTTTTGTCTGCTCCTAATCAACCTTATCAAAATAGAGTTTTAATAAAACTCACACGTTGTATAAAAAGATGACTGTGCTATATAGCAAGCTAAGAAACTCCACGTTACAGGAAAACCAATTCTTACACCATGGAATCCTTTGTAAAATCACCACCAATTATTTTCTCCTCATAGATGATTCAAATCGTGCTACATCAACACCTTTTTTATCTTTTAAAATAACTTCGCCAATCTGAAGAAAAACACCACCCAAAAAAAACTATATGATTAACATAGCATTATGAAAATCAAGGAGAAAATAAACACACAAAATCATATGGCAGACAGACTCCTCAAAACAGCAATTACTTAACAGTACCAAACATAAAATAAAGATTCGCTCAACACCAAAAAAAGACTCCAAAGAAAATGCATCACAACACCTTATCTTTATTGAAACGCCCAGTTATGTTTTCATAATCATCATCGCCCAAACGTATTTCATTCATTCACATCAAAATAGAGTAACGCACTCTCATTCAATTAACTGAATTCCCAACTCAATGACAATTGCACAGCTCGAACACCTTTTCAATAGTATTCATTTCTAACCATTAAAAAAATGATGGCACTGTCTTATTATAAAACCGACTCCAAATATAATGCATCCAAGGCGTTTTTATGTTAGACAAAATAAAAACGATTCCTTTAATATAACCACCCACGTTGTTCTCCCTTTACAACTTCTCACAGTGTTTGAATGATAAAAAACCTAAGTTACCGGATTCGGACCCTAGACCCTCAAACTAGGTCTAGGTCCAAGCCAAGTCCAGATTCACGGACCGGTTCATGCGAGATCCGCACAAGGTCCATATTCAATGTGATGATTTTCTTTAGAATCGTGAACACTGATCAATGATCAAGTATTTAAATTTTTAATGTTTATATTTGACATTTGGCATTGATCGATGATCAAGCATCATAGATTCATACTATGAAATAATTTAGTTTTACAATTATGTATATTTCTCTTATTTTTTTGTATATATAATGCATATATATATACACACACACACACACAAACCCATACGAATCATAATGGGAAAAAAAAAATCACATACCCACAAACCGGATTCTCGTACCCGAACCCGAACCGGTAACTTAGTAAAAAATGATACCTCTAGATTAGTATTCTTCACCACCCAGGCATATTTTTCAGCCACACAAACTGCTTCCCATGTTCAATCCATAAGGGTGTGGTATACAACCCATTCCTTAGCTTATAAGCATTACACATTCCCAGCTCACAATAACTTTGTTAAGAACATGTCAGCACTTCTTATAACATGCATATATTAGGCCCAATGAAATACACTTTAAAAAAAACAGCCACACAAACACCCGATGATGTGGCACAAAAGCTGGCATGGCAAATCATCCTAACTAGGGACATAAGCAAACAGCTAACAAGCACCTCAAGCATGTCAACCAAGCAAGCAAACCGCTTAACCAAAAATTCTAATACATTGAGTGATCCTCTGAAATTGATACAAGCCTGATCATTAGCCTTTGACATCAACGACAATATATTAAACAGCCTTTGCTCATTTTATGTTATTTCATTCCTCTCTCAAGCATATTTCACCATTGTTTCTTTGTTCTACAGTTGTAGCATTTTTCTTCAAAAGTGAACGCTACAGAGGACTGAGACAAGCATCAAAGGCATAGGAATCATTTATTTAAATTTTAAATATCTTAATTATTTAAATTTTATGAGTATCATGCTTCTAACTTCTTATTATTATTATTATTATATGTTTGAAGTTTTGAACCAATGATGAATGAATCGAACATGTATGAATCTATGATGTATATATAAATTTATAATTTTACAATATATCAATATGTAATATATATAGAACCAGAACCCAAGCAAAAAAAAAATTTGCTGAACATGCATACCTGAACCAGTATCTGAACCAAGATCAGTAACTTAGGTTCTTTCAATAGTGTTAAAAGCAGATCCTATTTTCTCTCCAGTGTTGGATGGATAAAAAGGAATGCCTGGGGAAGATTTGGAGTTAGTTCTCGCTGTTTTGGGCTTAATATTGTAACCTTATACAGGTTATTTCACGCCTGTTATGTATCGTAACTCATTTTCAGATATGTACAGCTGTTGTAAGCACTTTTGATCAATAAAAGAAGCTATTTTACCCTACGCTCCACGGTGACACGTCCCATGTGCTTGTGCCCCTGTTCCACCAATGGGGATGGTATTTTGAAGTACTATGGCCATCCAAAATTTGTGCAGAACTTCGGAAATGTTTCCAAAATGGCTCTGAGAAGGGTCAGTGATGGCCAGAAGTCCCTGACACAGCAAGGGGGGTCCTAGGAGTCCCCTTGCTGTCTTGAGGACTTCTCACCATTCCCTACAGACTAGGCCACTTTTGGATGGCCAGTTTTTAAAAAAACACGTTTTTTAATTTGGGAAAAAGGCTGGCCAAGCCTACAAGGACACCCAAACAACATTAAAAGCCTAATCAAAGCATAAAATAACCAAAAAGAAGAAAAAGAAATTCATTCACATTGCAATGACGGAGAAGAGCAGCAAGAGAAGGAGGGGCAGCTGGTCAAAGAGTGAACAGCAGTTGAAGAGGAGGTTAGGGCATCAAATGTACTTGATTTAGACTCTTAGATCTACCATCTGCTGATTATGGACAGCAATATCTTATTATACTTTCTTAGTTCCATGTTTATTGTTTTCAATTTATGTCATTTCATGGTTGAAACTTGGAGGCTATGGACATTTTTGTTATAATTTGAACATAATTGTATGCACATTGACAATGAAAGTTTCCACAATGATCAATCACTTTCCCAAATCCTTCTAAATCTATGTTCTACAATATCTATGGTGAATGCTTTATCAATTTTATTGTATGTGTATTTGAAGTTTCTCTATATTTTTTAAAATTCCCCTGTTTTTAAACAGCCATCCCCTATCGTCCCCTAAAAAATGGCCCAAATGTACCCCTGTACTGGAAACATGTCTCACCGTCCCTGTCCCCGAAACTCGGTGGAACATAGATTTTACCTTCTCTCGTTGTCATTTATTGTGCAAAAGAACAAAATAGTTGATGCAATCTTATGGTGAAATTTATCTTCCCTTTGATTTATGTCCTATTTTCTTTGCCTTTATGTAGAAAATATGTACTATTGTAGGTCATAACTCATATTTAACCAGTTAAGAAGAAAATTTAAATTGTGATAGCATTTTGATTTCTACTTCCTTCTAAATGATTTCCTTAACATAATGAACCTAGTTGTGAAACATTGTTGCAAAGCCGTATAAAATATTGAGTTATGTATGTCATTGTTAAAGTTATTGACTATATTGTGTGTTCAAAACAGCTATATAGGTTGTGAAAACTTATTTGGCGTATCACCCCAGTAGAAGTAGGATCTTTTCAAACCTTCTCTCTTCCCTTTTCTCAAGTAAGTTAGTAGTTGGTTTAGTTTTAGGTGAGCTCCAAGGGAACCAGCCCTCTCTAGAAGCTATTCTCAAGGATCAAAGCCCACACTCTATGAGACCGTCCCATGTTTCAACAGGTTGCTAAGTTGATAGCTCAGCAAAGGGTGCAAACTTTGTTGATAACAGTACCTATGTATGAAACCTTGGACACCGAACTTTGACCCATGCGCTGATTCTTTCTGTTCTGCCTAACGGGTTCGCCTGCTATACCTGCGCCTTCAGTTTTGGGAATTGGAAGGCTTAAAGGGCACTGGCAATAAACTAGATAAGTTCCTCTGTATCGCTAGGGAGATTTGCACTTAAGCCTGTTTAACCTTTGCCAAAATCTGAGTGGAAATGGATCTAAAGGACTCCCAGCCAAGATCTCTTTGAAGGTCGGTAAGATGAAAATGGAGAAAACATGTCAACTATGAAAGAATCAACTTTAGATGCAAAATATGCTACTCCACAGATCAACTCCCACTCAGTGCTTTGGAGCAGAATGGCTACATTATGTTCTTTCTCCTAGCAACTCCCATGATGCTGTCTTTCCAAGCCCCTCCAATCAACACTTCTTTGGCCAAAGATTTCCCTTCTCAAGAGCAACACTGTCCAACAAATTCTGCTTCAGTTAACAACAATGGACTGGTTCATTAGTCACAGGTAAAGACTGAACATGAACGAAAGAATACAAGCAACCATAGTATCCCCAAGAAGTAAAGTGATGCACTCAATTAGCACTGATTTTTATTCACCCTCCTGTTCAGAGACTTATTGAGCTGAGGTAAAGAAAAAGAAGGTTCCATCTCAGAACAACAACAAACATCAGATGGTTCTAAGGTCAACAAACAAGAATATCTATGTGAAGAATGAGAAGGATTTTGTAATATGCCATCTCCCTGTTTAGTGGTTTGGTGCCTATTTAGTATTAGAAACTAAGAAATGTCATCTTAAAATGATTATGCACCCTTGTTTATGAGTATATGTATTTGTACTCAGGTTTCAACGTCATAACTACAATTGGAGAAAAACATGCCTTGGCAAAGTACCTACATCATGAGTACAATTTGTGCCATCATATTTGCTCAAGCTGGTGCTTGCAAATGATGGACTTTTTAAAGGTTTCCAAAGTCCACGTGCATCACTTGCTAACTTGTACTCGCAAGTTCGAAATGTGTCACAAGCAACCACCGTGCTTTAAAACCAGCTAACTAGTCAACTCCAAAGCAAAATGCACAAAGCTGCCAATCAACAGCAGATTTATACTACTTAGAAAATCCCGTGAATGGTCCATTTTACCATGCAAAATGCCAAAATTAGTGACTGCAAACACAATATCTCCATCTTACAACCTACACCAAAATTGTTTAAGCTTGTCTCTTAATTTTAGTATCTTCCAAAGTGTCTAAGAGTTTCTAGATTAATATTAAGTATGGTTTGCCTTGAGTTTATGAGGTAGGATTTGCAGTGTTCATGTTATCTAGCAGCTGAAGTTGCAGATTCTTTTGCCTTTAGTACATTTAATTTTGTGGTTAATTTTAGAATTTTAGGTTTCTTTTCAAAGAGTAACTGGGAGTTTGGGACTATCACCTGGACCTGATTGGTTCTTGGAGGAGCAAGTCGTTGCCCCGTACATGTTATTATATTTAAGTGTATAATCCATGTTATGGGCTACTATATTATGAAAAAAAAGATGTTGTCATTTAATGGCTATGAGCGACATATGTAAGAGTGTAACCCATGTTAAAACTTTCCTCCATACAAAAAGGCAGTTGATAATTCCAGTGGACATGTGGAGAGGTTGTGATGTAATGCATACAGTGTAAATTCCAGTTAGAGCAAGTTTACAGATTTTAAGAATAGAGTCCAAAGAACATGTGACTTAGATATGACCAATGTTTACTAATGTTGTCAGGCTATCGTGTAAAGATTACGGCTACGCTATGAGTTGCCCATGTTAACAAATCTTACAATTGTGGATCAAGCCCACCCAAACTTAAAAAACGCAATGCAGAAAACAATCTTTTCATAAGAAACACAAATTCTACTAATATCAGAGTTAATTACAACCTCTAAATTTTTATAATCAGTAAAATCCAAAACTAGCATCAAGACTATGTATCTTCAGACATGGTAAAAAGCTGCACTGCAACCAAATTAAAAAACACAATGCACTTAACAATCTATTTATTTAAAAAAACAAAAACTCTACTAATATCAGAGACAATTAAAACCTATAAATTTTTAAAATCAGTAAAATCTTCAGACATAGTAAAAGTTACACTGCAACTAAAGCTTGAATTTTCTATAATCGGGAAAAATTTAAAATTAACCTAAAAATGAACAAATTCAAACACAGTTATAAGCTGCTCTGCACCTAAAACTATTTACTTTTTAAGTTGTTAAACTCACGAAATTACCTTAAACTCTTTCAAATCCAAATTGATAAACTAAATTTAAACCATACTCTGCAAACCCTAATAGTCTTAGAAAGAAACATAACCATATTTTTAAAAAAATAAACATAAAAAGTGATCAAAACCACCTCAAAACTAAGCAAATTTAAAGAAAATGCGAAATTGAACTATACCTTAAGCTGCTGAATGAAAAGAACACTATTAGTGTGAGCCTGAAAGCTGAAATTGAGCTTTAAACCTCGGTCGAGCACGTGTACCATTCCGTCACCCGATCCGACCACCATGCGCCCGCGGCCACTCGAACAGCACTCCACATTTTCCTTCAATTCCTCTGCAACAGAAGATCCCGTTGCCTTCTCTTCAAAGAACTGAAATTTCCTCCACTGATACATCTTTTTTTCCTACCCTTTCCACGCCGCCTTCTGCAATCGAAATTTCGATTTTATTCTATCCACAGATGCAATTTACTATCTCAACCCCTGAACGCCCTTCTGTGGTTAGAATTTCAACGGAAAAAACTCAATCTGCACCACTTTTTGCGAGGAACGCTAAGGATGCGACTCGATCGTCAATCATCTATCGAGATTACATGGAATTAATCGATCTCATCAGTATATACAAAAACTATTACATTTTCCTGTATACAAAAGTGAATTAATCTGGTTTTTCACTTGCTGTAGATTCATCGCCTCTGTACGGTGCTTTGCTTACCTTTGTAAAGACTTATTTTATTTTATTTTATGACTATTTTTATTAATCAGATTTAGATTATCATTTCTTTAAAAGGAGTGTGTGTGTTTTTTTTGCAGCAACGTTTTGATCACACTCCTTTTAAAAAAATAAAGTAGGGTTTATAAATAATAAATAAGATAATTAAATAGGAGTTAAGTGTATTTAGATTTGGGAATAATTAGCACTTGTGTATGTGGGGTAGTGACTAGTCTATAAGATCTATATTTATTTATTCTTGGAGAAATAAGTGGCTAACCTTGTTTATAGGGAGAAACTAAAATTTGAGAGGTAGATTGAAGACTGTAGCTTTCAATATGCTTATGTGCACAAGGTGTCATTATAGGGCGAGGAATCGCTTGAAGGACGGTTGTCTTTAGTTGAGAGAATGTTGTCCTCCTTCCAAAAAAATCAATTGCTTTTGTTGATGTGCTTGCCCTTTATTTTGTCTCCAAAATTTGACTTTGTTTGTATTTTCTCTTATAGAACTACTAATCAAGTGATTCGAATGATTACTTCGATCGACGAGTTGTAGTTCGTTGTGGAATTCCTTCAGCTTTTCTAACAAAATTGTCAAAGCACATCTGAAAAGATGAGAATTTGACAATGATTTGGGTGCGAGAAAGTTGAGGGCAAATGTTGTTTTGCCTTTGCACACATCTGAAGGTTTGTGTAGTGGAAACAGTGATGGCAATCTGTACAATGTTATTAAAGATGCAATGAAGATTTCCTAGTAGATTGTTCATGCTCTACCAAAGCACATCTTGCCTCAACAAGATCACTTCTTTTCCCGTGTTGAGGTGTGCTTGTAAACCATGAGCTCCCATTTTGTGGGTGAGCAGTTTGTCATCATTTGCAAACTAAAAAGATTTATGTTGTCTCTTAATACATCATTGAGAGAGGAGGAAACAATTCCAAGCCCAAATCATTGTTAGATTTTTAGCATTTCAAATGTTCCCAAATTATTTTTATAAATTTATTTATGTTTATGTAATAAAAAATTGTAACTAGATTTAATAAAAAATCCAAATATGAAAAAGGGTAATTTAGGTAGTACAATGTAGAAAATAAATATAGGTAATTTATGTATATATCTTTATGTTAAGAGAATTGACAAATCTTTTCTTGTAGATAATCAATCTAATCAAATTTTAAGAAATGTTCTTTAACTTTTAAAAAAAATTTAAAAAATTTACAATAATATTTTGCTTCAATTTATATCATGCATCATTTTCTTAGTTCTAGAAGTTGAGATAAAAATTCAATACATATTCTTTAAGTATTTTTCTAATATAATTTTTCTAACAAATAGACATCTATATAATGATATCTCTCGGCGCGTTCTACATATATTTTTAAAAACATAAGTATGTTAGTTATTAATTAGATTTAAATTATTATTTTTTAAAGGAGTGTGATGAGTGTACTTGATTTTTACATAAATTTAGGTTATTAGATAAAGTATATAATTCACATAATCAAGTTTACAAATAATAAATAAGATAATTAAATTGGAGGTAGATGCATTTAGATTTGGGAATAACTAGTAGTTGTGTGCCTATGGGCAGGCAATGAATAGTCGATTGGATCTAAATTTTTAGAGGATTGTGGATAATTATGACAATTATTTAATCACTTGGTTGGAAGAGTTGTCAAACTTAATGCATAGTTCAAGAACAATACATTATGCCCTGACTATAAGTTGGAATTTGATAATAGGTGTCACACTTCGACATTGGCAGGTTTTGGAATCGTTAACCAAGTCGAACATTTTTATATGGGGTGGAAACTATTTTAATTGATGCTTCGGGGAATAACTGATTGCGGGGAATAACTAATTGTAAATTACAAAGTGAGATTGTCTTACATCTAACTTCATGTTCCTATTTTAGATTTAATCGTACAACGCAAGGAGAAGAATATACATATTAAAATAGAGTTCACATCAGTAAATTAGAGCATTATATTGCACATTTAACAAGAGTTATAATAATTGAAATTGACAAATGGATAATCATATTTTCCCCACTTAGGTAATTCTTGGTCGCAATACAGTAAAATTTCTACAAAGCATGTCTAGATAAAAACCTTAAAGGGACAAAACAATAGAAGACCAAAGTGAACAATACTATCACATGGACAGTAAGTAACAATTATTGTTAGAATCAAGGCAGCACATAATTGGGAGAGGGGGGGGGGGGGGGGGGGGGGGTGTGAATCAGTTGTGTCCAAAAACCAAAACCTTATGCAAACTTAAACCTTTAATCTCAAATATAAAAGTAAAGCATGAAACCACTGGTCCACAAAATAGATGAACGCATAACACCAATATTTTTTGCGTAGAAACCTTGTTAGAAGAAAAACCACGATGGGGATATAACCCACTAGATGATGTACTTAGTTAAAAGAACTATACCTTGTTAGAAGTATTACAAAGGGGAATGCACTTGCACTCAAGCACGCTTCCTAGAGCTCACTTCTCAAATACAATTGAGGGCAACAACCCTGAGAATTATAACAAGGGCTACAACCCTAAGTGAACAATAATCCATTGTGGATAACAATCCACCAATTTATGAACTGGCTGATAGCATCTCCAATATGCTAATACAACTCTGATGAAGTACGACAAATCTTTTCCTCAATTGTAAATTCCACTTATACCTCTTCACATAGTCACCAACACATTGTCCTCACACACACACGCACACACACCTTCACACTTACAAATGATTACATCTTTTGATACATTTCATCATCCTTGAAAATAAAAATAAGGTCGGCTCAACCTAAACACTTAATTACAAAATATTACATCACTATAGCTCAAATTACAAATTGATTCATTGAATGTCAGCTAAGACATAGAAATGATCCATAAGAACATCCTTCAACATGCAAAAACTCCATAAGTCACGCCACAATCCATTGCAACACATTACACCAACCATGTCAGCCAAGAACAATAAGAACACCAGCACACAAAAAGAAAATCATCCAAATCGATCACACCAATGAATGTGATCCAGTAACATGAATGGAACACAATCATAAGACATCAAAAAGAAACATTGAATAGCTCGGAAACACCTTTGTCTCAAAATTGATAATCATCTATGCACTGTATACCAAGAACTAAACAATAAACATTATCACTCTAGAAACATAGCTTATGATCCTCAAATCATCAAACCAATCATGTCAAGGACACAAATCCAATTCCTAAACATATCATAGCCTTCACATCTCAAAATACTATCTCACTAGTCCACACTGATCCAAATATTGCCACATTGTCTCTTCCTGGATATCCAAAATACCAGTCTCTGATAAATCAACCATAACTAACTCAAAACTTGTTGTGAACCTCTGTAACTTGACATAGATAAAGTACAAACACACCTCAATACATATGTAGCTTTGCATTATTATATCTTCAATACAGTAGTTGTACCAATCCAATCATTCCATTGAACATCTCTACAACATTGTCACAACAAAGAAATATGTTGACATCAATGACAACACATCTCAAATATGTGATAGTGATCTTTGAATCATATATTTGCACAATATCCCAACAATTATGTCATGCTTGTATTCCTTGATGTCATAATTAGGTTGGAAAAAATTCAATAAAAATATCAATGATAACAAACCAATAGTGGATTGTGTTCAATTTCAAAAGCACTATCCAAATTATTTTCATATTCTTTTCAATTCCTTCCATTCTTGTTTATGGTCTATGCAAGCCTTGCAATATCATCGGTCAATGATAATATGTGATATGGTGAGGGACATTCATAGAATGATTACCCAAAACCCAATGCATTTAAGCCTCCTAAGCAAAAATCATCAAAATTCAACATCTGAAAGAACCCATTGATTCCCTATTAAACCCCATCATAAAAATGCATTCATTTAAAAAAATTATCCACACAATCAAATTCTAGTAGCATAGCACCAAATAAAACCTCGTTTTCTCTTGAACATAAAAAGAAACATTGAAATCTCCATCAAAATCCTTTAAATAAGTTTGTAATGGAATTAAACTCACAAAATAAGACATTTCCCATCCATCCATAACCATTTGGTCACAATACAATAAAATTGCTACAAAGCATGTCTAGATAAAAAGCTTCAAGAGACAAAATTGTCAGAGCACATCTGAAAAGATGAGAATTTGACAATGATTTGGATGTGAGAAAGTTGAGGGCAACTGTTGTTTTGCCTTTGCACACATCTGAAGGTTTGTGTAGTGGAAATAATGATGGCGATTTGTACAATGTTATTAAAGATGCAATGAAGATTTTATGGTGGATTGTTCATGCTCTACCAAAGCACATCTGGCCTCAACAAGATCACTTCTTTTCCCATGTTAAGGTGTGCTTGTAAACCATGAGCTCCCATTTTGTGGGTGAGCAATTTGTCATCATTTGCAAACTAAAAATATTTACATGTCATTTATTAATACATCATTGAGAGAGGAGGAAACAATTCTAAGCCCAAATCATTGTTAGATTTTTAGCATTTCAAATGTTCCCAAATTATTTTTACAAATTTATTTATGTTTATGTTAGAAAAAATTGTAACTAGATTTAATAAAAAATTCAAATTTAAAAAAGGGTAATTTAGGTAGTACAATGTAGAAAATAAATATAGGTAATTTATTCAATGTATATATCTTTATGTTAAGAGAATTGACAAATCTTTTCTTTTTTTTCTTTTTTTCTTTTTTTGGTAAAAGGTCGAGGCCAAAGTTTTATACATTGTTGAAATAAATATACATAAGCCCCGCTTAGTGCAGGCGCTGGTAGGGAAGAGCGAGGTTGAGAAACCCTCCAGCCTTGCCTGGGACCAAAATCTTTTCTTGTAGATAATCAATCTAATCAAATTTTAAGAAATATTCTTTAACTTTTAAAAAAAATTTAAAAAATTCACAATAATATTTTGCTTCAATTTATGTCATGCATCATTTTCTTAGTTTTAGAAGTTGAGATAAAAATTCAATACATATTCTTTAAGTATTTTTCTAATATAATTTTTCTAACAAATAGACATCTATATAATGATATCTCTTGGTGCGTTCTTCATATATTTTTAAAAACATAAGTATGTTAGTTATTAATTAGATTTAAATTATCATTTTTTAAAGGAGTGTGATGAGTGTACTTGATTTTTACGTAAATTTAGGTAATTAGATAAAGTATATAATTCACATAATCAGGTTTACAAATAATATATAAGATAATTAAATTAGAGATAGGCGCATTTAGATTTGGGAATAACTAGCAGTTGTGTGCCTATGGGCAGGCAATGAATAGTCTATTGGATCTAAATCTTTAAAGGATTGTGGATGATTATGACAATTATTTAATCACTTGGTTGGAAGAGTTGTCAAACTTAATGCATAGTTTGAGAACAATGTTACAACCTGACTATAAGTTGGAATTTGATAATAGGTGTCACACTTCAACATTAGCATGTTTTGGAATCGTTAACCAAGTCAAACATTTTTATATGGGGTGGAAACTATTTTAATTTATGCTTCGAGGAATAACTGATTGCGGGGAATAACTAATTGTGAATTACAAAGTAAGATTGTCTTACATCTAACTTCATGTTCTTATTTTAGATTTAACCATACAATACAAGGAGAAGAATACATATTAAAAATAGAGTGCACATCAGTAAATTAGAGCATTATATTGTACATTTAACAAGAGTTATAATAATTGAAATTGACAAATGGATAATTAGATTTCCCCCACTTAGGTAATTCTTGGTCACAATACAGTAAAATTTCTACAAAGAATGTCTAGATAAAAACCTTAAAGGGACAAAACAATAGAAGACCAAAGTGAACAATACTATCACATGGACAATATGTAACAATTATTGTTAGAATCAAGGTAGCACATGATGGAATATGGATGAAGTGACTGAGAGGGGGGGGTGAATCAGTCAACCATAAAACACTTTTTCTATTATTTCTTTCCAGATCCCTTAGGATATCTTAATGAATATTATCTGTTTAACACTCGGTAAATAGATTGCAGTAACTTGGTAGATGCAGAGAGTATTAGTAAAATTATCTTTTAGATATTCATCACCACTTGTATATGATTAAGATAACTATTAAGAACACAAGAGACACAGGATTTAACGTGGAAACCCAATATGGAAAAAACCACCAATGTATCTAGATACTGATTTTCACTTTTCTGAAGTGATGCCCGGTTAGAAGCCAACCCGGTAAAAGGTTACAAAACACACTGTTAGGTGTGACCTTGTTAGAGGATTTAATCACCCTGCTAGGAGTGGCCTGGTAAGAGGTCTTGAGAACAATTCAATGGAATTGTCACCTTGTTGGAGGATTTACAATATGGTTGTTAAACCAACTCGGTTAAGAGATTTAGAATTCACTGTTACAATGATAAAAAGGTAACAATGAAAATGACCTGTATAATAATGCAACTGCCTTGCTGATTACAGATCTTTGTTCTGTATAAGTGAGATCCTTCCTGATCGAATATATCTCTGTTGCTCCTCAAGGATATCTGGTCATCCTTTACAATTTCGCACACACCTTTCCTGTCTTTCTTCTATATATCTTCTTCTATATCTCTTCTTTATTTTTCACACTTGACCTTTTATTTATATGATTTTAGATTTGTCAAATCAGCATTACTTAGTATAACAGTCGGCTGAATTAAGCAAATTTTATTTGCAAAGATCCTTCAAGGGCCGACAGTGCTCGGTGACCATAATGAAATTTTCTACAATTTTTTGGAGACCGAGAGAACTCGGTAAACATTGATAATCCTTTTTCTTTGATAACCGAGTGAACTCAGTAAATGCTAACTTTTCTTTGACAACCGAGTGAACTCGGTAAATGCTGATTTTTCTTTGATAACTGAGTGAACTCGGTAAACACTAATTTTAATGCCAGGCAGACCGACTGAGCTTGGTAGGTACTGATTGTTGCGGACTATGACATTGTGTGACATCAAAGACAATACATAATTTGAGTAGCAATTTTCTTCAGACAATTGTTTCCAACAGCACATAATTGGGAGAGGGGGGGGGGGGGGGGGGGTGAATCAGTTGTGTCCAAAAACCAAAACCTTATGCAAACTTAAACCTTTAATCTCAAATCTAAAAGTAAAGCATGAAACCATTGATCCACAAAACACATGAATGCATAACACCAATATTTTTTGCGTGGAAACCCTGTTAGAAGAAAAACCACGATAAGGATATAACCCACAATAGTGGGTTACACTTTTTTGCCTGAACGGACATTGAACTCTACATTTTGAAAAAAAAAAATCAAATTCGGATGCATATTGTTGTTAAACCATTTAAAATCAAAAGATGAAGTAAATTAGAGTCTTTTAGGATTTTCTGTCTAGATTCTACATATATTTTTTATTTTTATTTTTCAATTTATTTGAATGGTTTTTTCTTTTTCCCATGAAAACTGGTATGTTGTTGAAAACGTCATTTTCAAAGAGTTACATTATTTTCATAGAGCATAACTTTTTTCCTAAAATCGATATCAATGTGATTCTTTTGAAATTAGTTTTTTAACATCCATACAGAGGGCATGCAATTGGTTTGATGATATTATCATGATTATTTCATATTTTATTAATGTTTGAAGTTGACTAAACCGTAATTTTGACATCCCTTGACTACATAGCTTATAACTTGTCGTGTATTTGTCCAATTTCATTTTTATTTTTTTTGATAGAAAGAGAGCTTAAATACCTAGGGCATAGATATTTTTTAAATTTTTTTTCTCTCATTTACTATTTTTCCATAAGCATATAACTTAGAGGTAGACATACGATGAAATATCTATGTTTTGTAAAACTAAAAATACAAAGTCATAATAAACTTAATGTATATTAACATTATAATCATTGGAAAGATTTTTGTCAGTAGTACCTTACTACATAAATAGGTTTTTCAAATGGATTCATTTGATCTCCCAAAAGATGAAGTCAAAGTGATTTTTTGTCAGCATTTTAATAGGTGCGAAGGAGACTCCATTGCAGGTATGAATGAGGAGTATAGATGTTATATCAATATTTTTTTCTATCTAAGAGGCTTTGATCTAACCATTTATAATTAATTCCTTCAAATGGAACCTCTCAAGGCCTAAATAATCATATTTTATTAAAAATATGTCATTTTAGCAAAAATCAGGATGTCTAAAAAAGTGTAACCCACTATTGTGGGGTCACCCCTAGACGATGTACTCAGTTAAAATCACTGTACCTTATTAGGGCTCTTACAAAGGGGAATGCACTTGCACTCAGGCATGCTTCCTAGAGCTCACTTCTCAAATACAACTGAGGGAAACAACCCTGAGAATTATAACAAGGGCTACAACCCTGAGTGAACAATAATCCACAGTGGATAACAATCTACCAATTTATGAACTAACTGATAGCATCTCCAATATGCCAATACAACTTTGATGAATTACAACAAATATTTTCCTTAATTACAAATTCCATTTATAGTTCTTCACATAGTCACCAACACATTGTCCTCACACACACACACACCTTTGCACTTATAGATGATTAGATCTTTTGATACATTTCATCATCCTTGAAAAGAAAAATAAGGTTGGCTCAACCTAAACACTCAATTAAAAAATATTACATCACTATAGCTCAAATTACAAATTGATTCATTGAATATCAGCATATAAATGATCCATAAGAATATCCTTGAACATGCAAAAACTCCATAAATCATGCCACAATCCATTGCAACACGTTACACCAAGCATGTCAACCAAGAACAATAAGAACACAAGCACGCAAAAAGAAAATCATCCAAATCGATCACGCCAATGAATACGATCCAGTAACATGAATGGAAAACAATCATAAAACATCCAAAAGAAACATTGAATAGCTCAGCAACACCTTTGTATCAAAATTCATAATCATCTCTACACTATATACAAGGAACTAAACAATAAACACTGTCACTCTAGAAACATAGCTTATGATCCTAAAATTGTCAAAATAATCATGTTATGGACACAAATCCATGTCCTAAACATATCATAGCCTTCGCATCTCAAAATACTATCTCACTAGTCCACACTGATCCAAATACTGCCACATTGTCTCTTCCTGAATATCCAAAATACCAGTCTCTGATAAATCAACCATAACTCACTCAAAACTTGTTGCGAACCTTTGTAACTTGACATAGATCAAGTACAAACACACCTCAATACATATGTAGCTTTGCATTAGTATATCTTCAATACAATAGTTGTACCAATCCAATCATTCCATTAAACATCTCTACAACATTGTCACAACAAAGAAATATGTTGACATCAATGACAACACATCTCAAATATGTGATAGTGATATTTGAATCATATATTTACACAATATCCCAACAATTATGTCATACTTGTATTCCTTGATGTCATAATCAGGTTGGAAAAAATTCAATACAAATATCAATGATAACAAACCAACAGTGGATTGTGTTCAATTTCAAAAGCACTATCCAAATGATTCTCATATTCTTTTCAATTCCTTCCATTCTTGTTTATGGTCTATGCAAGCCTTGCAATATCATCGGTCAATGATAATATGTGACATGGTGAGGGACATTCATGGAATGATTACCCAAAACCCAATGCATTTAAGCCTCCTAAGCAAAAATCATCAAAATTCAACATCTGAAAGAACCCATTGATTCCCTATTAAACCCCATCATAAAAATGCATTCATTTAAAAAAAATTGTCCATACAATCAAATTCTAGTAGCATAGCACCAAATAAAACCTCATTTTCTCTCGAACATTAAAAAAACATTGAAATCTCCATCAAAATCCTTTAAATAAGTTTGCAATGGAATTAAACTCACAAAATAAGACATTTCTCATCCATCCATAACCATTTGGTTACAATACAATAAAATTGCTACAAAGCATGTCTAGATAAAAAGCTTCAAGGGACAAAACAATAGAAGACTAAAGTGAACAATACTATCACATGGACAGTATGTAACAATTATGTCATGCTTATATTCCTTGATTTCATAATTAGGCATAGAAAAATTCAATGCAGATATCCTTGATAACAAACTAATGGTGGATTGTATTCAATTTCAGAAGCACTATCTAAACAATTCTCATATTCTTTCTAATTCCTTTCATTCCTACTTATTGTTTGTGCAAGCCTTGAAATATCATCAGTCAATGATAAATATGACATGGTGAGGGACATTCATAGAATGATTACAACTAAAATCATAACCAACAATAGTTTAATACCCTAGAGGCCCCAAATTGTGTCCAAGACTGTTGGTAGTTAGATGCCAAAGTTCTTCAATCCAAGTTGATTTATCAAGAGTATATGCCTCTCTTTGATCTTGATAATTAAGGCAAAGAGTAAAATGATATCATATCCCTCAACCTAATAGAGTAATTATATTATCTACCAAGAGAATGCCAATAATACAATGGTATCATCCTCCTAATGCTAATAGAGAATAAGAATAGGAAATTGGAATTACAATGCAAGGGTGCATAGTATTCTGACTCCAGCTGTAGGGTAGGTAGCAATGGGCTAAAGAAGTAGAAGACCAAACCAAAATGACAATCAACCCCTCTTGGTTTCCCTTAATGATTGTAGAGCATTCTAGCGGAGCTCAATTCTACACCCCAATATTGATAGTGTTCTCTTTGGGAGTCTCACCCATTGAGCTACCATCCTTGTCATTCTTTCCAATTCCATACATCCTATCTATTACCATAATTATTTTTTCCTCATGTTTGTAATTAGATACCTAAAAAATACATGTCATCACCATGCTTAAGCTACTACTGCACTTGTATCAAATCAAGTAAGAGAATTGGAAACATTACATTAAAGAATTAATTCTCTACATCTCTTCTAACTATTTATATGAGAGTTCAAGTGGTGATTAAATAGAAGGGGTGGTTATAAATAGTACAATTATTGAAATTTAATTGCATCCATACCTTGAAAGATGTGAATGACTAAAACACAGGTTTTAAAAGATAGGAAAAAATGTGCAATTAGGTGAGTTAACATTTCCCAAAGCACACACAATTCTTTGGATAGAGACACAATAGAAAAAAGACGGTTGACATGTGCAATCAATATCAGTAGTGATAAATGAGTTCGGACAATCAAGGAATGACGCAGATCACAAATCATAAAAGGAATCAATTTTCAACAACAAGAACTATTTTTATTTGTGTAGAAAAAGTATCTAAGTACATTTATATGCTTTGTTCCCCACATGTCATTAATAGTGAGACACACTTGACAATTTGTGGAAAATATTGTGCTTGGTAATGCATGAGAATGTATAATCATGTTAATCAAATATCACTCATGTTGAATATGGACCCCTTTTTAAGATATGTGGAATTAATGTGATTAATGATTAGTGAGCTTTGTCAATTATAGATTGAGAGAAAACATAAATAAAAAATAAAATCAAATGAGTGAAGTTTGATTGAGTGATTTTGTAAATTAGAAAGTTGTAAATTGTTCAAGTGAGGTAGAAATTGGGTGAGAAACAATTTTCAAAACTTCCCAAGTAAATAGAGTATTTGCACCATAATTGAAGTTGACAATTCAACAGTGAGTGATGTTGTAGGTATGTGAAGAAAAAAGGCTAGAAATTCAAAATAAATCATAGATTTTGTCACTTTATAGATTTTTGACAAAAGTGTATGATGTGAATATTAATAATCAAATATATCAAACAAAAGATCAAGTATTATAGAAACATACAAATCAAACAAATCTATTTGCTACAATTGCAAAAGGAAAAATACTAAGACTGTTCTAGGACAAGTATTGATATTATAAGTTAATAATAAATTACAATGGTAAATCAATTTTTGCATCCTTCATCAATAACTATATGCACCCAAAAATGGTCGCCTAGACTTTGGGCCCCATTTATTTGATTTATCAATCCTGAATCATTTTTATCAATAATCAATATTTTCAACATTATCAATTTCTTGATCAAATCCTAATTTCGATCATATATTGGATTTTTATCCTATGGGCTAATCATTTATCCTAAGTCTTTATTTGATTAAAAGGAATATTTCCTCCCCTTTTGATTAAATAAAAAACCCACCTTTTCCTCTTATCCTAAGTTGCACAAATAAAGCATTATTCATATTTTATAAAAAGGAGAAAAACACTTTTTGTCTCACATGAGGCTCAAAAGTCAACACTTCACTCTCATTGGAGGATACTTGTGCACATGGATTGCTCCTCTTTCAAGCTCCACCGCTGATTAAGACTTTTTGCCTCTTAATCTCAATGGTCCATTCCTTTGCATTTCTTATAAAAGGAAAGCTCTCTCCTCCATTTGCATACCATGTTTTATGCTAATGTTATGCTGCAGGTTTTAGGTGCATTTGGAGTTTGAAGACATTGAAGAATTGCTTCATTGCATCATCTAGTTCATATTTGCTTTCATAGTTGCATGATAATGGCATTCTTAGTATAGATTTCCTTTTATGCAATAGAATAAGCTCACATAGTCTAAATAGGAAGGATTTGTAATCCATTGCCATTTCCTTTCATAGATTAGTTGCATTGTACTTTCATTTCCATAGTTTAGATTGCATCATCATATAGCTTGCATTGCATTGCATATAGTGATTCTTGGAGATATTGGCATTGTTGCCCTTGTCTTCACTTGAATCTCTCATTGTGTGGTTGACTAGCAAGGTCACAAGCTTGTAGCTCTAGCTGAGAGCAAATACATCATAGTCCCTTGCAACTCCATGCATAGAGAGCTATGAGCTGCTTTGTGAGGCTTCATTCTTGAGCAACCTTGCATGCAATGGTTCATAGAAGTGCACCATTTTAGTGTGTACATTTCTGACGCCCACCGTGGGGCTGAGTAGATTAGCTTTGTCCCTTTAATTCTGCATTTTTCGTCAAAATTTTTGTCAATTTTTGGCTTGATTTTCAGTCTCTGGTTTTCTGTCTCAGAGTATCGCGCGATACTTCTCAGAAATATCGCGCGATATACCTTTGTATAGCGGTGCGATACTTCGCGCTTGCTAGAAATATCGCTTGCTTTGAAGAGAAATATCGTGCGATAGTTCACCCCTGACAGACTATCGCTCGACCTGCCTGGAGTATATCGCCCACCAGTACTGAGGTATATCGCCTGGCATAAGGCGAAATATCACGCAGGCTAAAAGTATCACCCCAGTATAGTGCGAAGTATCGCGCGATATTGGTGTCTGGACTGTGTCTGTACCCAACAGTGAGCTGTTTTTGAGCTATTTTATCTATCTTGCAAGTTTTGGGTTCTTAGCTATTTTTTTGAAATTTTTTGAAAATTCTAGCGTTTTCAAATCCGTGCCACTATGGAAAATGGGTGCCCATTTTTTTTGAAATTTTGCAAATGGTATCAAAAGTTTAAGTGTCATATATCGTTGGAAAGGTCTTTCCGAGCCTAATCCAACCATGATGGTTTCATTTTCAGATTTTATCATTTGATCAGTTATTTTTGCAGATTATCTGATTTTTCATGTACTAATCATTGGTAGATTTTGGATTTTGATTCTCCTAACTCTTGTTGGTCTAACAAGTTGTTTTGTAGGTGCTCTTGTTTGAAGGAAATTGATATATTGCATGTCAAAGAGGGCTATTAATGGTTTTTGTAGGGCTGCCCTAAGCATAAAAACTAAATCAAGTGCTTGTTTAATTGCTTTTTTTATTGAGTGCGGCATATACTAGTTGTTTCATTTCATAGGCACTTAATACCTTGTTGTAGGAATTTTGAGGTGGTAGGAGAGTATGCTCTTCACCCTTGTGGTGAAACAGAAATCTTGACCCATCTTGGGATTTTGAAAGCAAGGGGGTAATTGAATATTTGCTTGGTGTGTTTGGGAGAGATTCTTGAGATAGGGGAGTATGCTCTTCACCCTTGTGGTGAACCAAAAACCTTGAACCTCAAGAGTTAATCCACTTTTTGTTTAGTATAAAAATCCTTTAGTGGGCCTGCTCTTGAGCAATCAAGAGGAACGACCCAAGTGGGGACAACCTTGTCATCATTTTCCTTGGTGGCGAGTGATTCCAACTCACTATAATCTCAAGGCTATCGAGGACACAAAACCTTGGTAGACATAACACTTGTCTTCGCTTGATGTGAGTAGCTCATGGGATTGCGACCATGGGGAAAGCATTGAGCAAGAATGCTTAAGGTACTCTTGAGGCCACGAGGTCCTAGTCCTTTATGAGGAGCAAGAGGGGTGTTATGAACAGAAATCCTTACTAAGAACCTTAGATTAGAAACTACCTTCTTTTAGCCGCTTATCTTCTTAGTGCAAGGATTGATCCAAGTGGTTTACCTGGATCACCTTAAGATACTCACCATATGTGTCCCTTTGGTTGTGTCATTTGACATTTCCATGACAAAGCCAACATCTCTTGTGGGTAACCACTTGGTGTGAGGCGAGGGGGCATCAAGTTGTGGGCTAAGTTGGTAAGTATTGAGCCTTGACTTTTTAGGATAGATTTGCTTGAAGTGTCTTCGATTGTGTGATACCAGTGTAAACGTTCTTAACATACAAACAATCGGTAGCATTCACAAGGTGCTTTTTCAATTTTGATATCACAAGTGTTTGTCTTGGCAAGGTTGCTTTTGCCCTTGTTTCAAGTGTTTGAAGACATGTTTGATCCCATACTGTTTGCAAACCTGTCTAATTGCTATTGAATTTGTGATAGAAATCAAACATTTTCACCCTCACATTCGAAAACTTGAAATTAGACCTTAAAAACTCAAAATTTTGCACAAATTGGTCAAGATCAACATCAGTATCACATTAGCCAAATGAGAAATATCGCATTAGAAGGTTGTTCTTGGTGACAAAGTTTATCTCTAAAATTGTGAGCTACATTCTTGGGAAATTCTCGTACTCTTATTGTCCAAATAATTTTCATTTAATCTCAATTTCAATTATATTTTGGCCTAGTCCAACCTCCTGGTTCAAAAGTGCAAGGGTAGTCACCCTTTGATTTGAAGCACCTCTTTGACAGTGTTGGTTTAGCCCCTGCTTCTATCTTTTCATTTCTCTTTGGACAATAGAGAACTTTGATTATCCTAGTTTGGTGTTGACATTTTGTGAGGTCATCCTATTACCAGTCTTCCTTGGTCAGTCCAGATCTTAGATCCTAGGTGTTGTCATGTCGCTCAACATCTCAATGAACATTATGGTATCAATTGCACAAGATGGCTCTTAGTCTTCTTCTTTCTTCTCCATTTCCCATGTTCTTCTAAAGTCTTCTATTCCCATGGGAAATTCTTCTTCTTCTTCTTGATTCTTTTTCTCCTATCTAGTTTGCATTCCTCTATTTTTCTATCATTCCTATGCTTGATTTCTCCTCTTTTGGAACCATGAATCTTGACTATCTAGCTTTGGAACCTTTATTAAGAATAGATGATCTTGAGCTCATTGACATATTCGAAAAGTGTTGTTCCTCCAAAATTTTCACGAGTGATGAATTTATAGCAAAAATAAAAGACAAGATGATTAAATCAGATGCCTTTGCTAGAATCATAAACATGATTATATCATGATCTTCTTCTTCCAAACATTCTTCATCATCTAAATCTTCTCATTCTTCTTCACCTTCCAAGTCTTATCATGACTCTTCTAAACACTATTCACATTCTTCATCTTCTAAGTCTTAACACGATTCTTCTAAACACTATTCACATTCTTCATCTTCCAAATCTTATCATGACTCTTCTAAACATCATTCGAATTCCTCATCATCCAAGTATTCTTCTTCCACTAGGTCTTCACCTTCCTCTTCTTCACAATCTCATTCTTCTTCTACTTCTCCTATGAGTCTTACTTCTCTTCAGAAGACATACCATAAAGAGCAACGTGATAGTCCTTGTGATGTCTCTTCCACAAAGAGTGACACACCTACCTTTGATGACTATGATGACTATGATGATGGACAATGTAGCAATACTTATGGCACCTCTATTCCTAAGAGTCCTCCTCGTCGTGTGCTTAGGCTTACTAAAGGGTCATCCTATTGGGTAGATTGTGATGGGGATCCATATGATTCTGATTTTGAGAGAAATTATGATATTTGTTGTGAACAATATGATACATCTACTTCTATTGAGGAAGAAAAAGCTTTCCGTGCTGATTATAAATGAAGATACTATGAGCATGTCTTGTCTAAAAACTCTCATGCTGAAAATAAAGATTACACTCTCCAGCAAGATCATGTTAATGCTGAACCTTTGTCTTGTGATGGTCCCCTTCCATCCACCACTTCCTCCAATACCCACACACTTCCTAAAGCTTCTGAGTCATCCAAATCTTTCACAAATCCTTTATCCAACAAAGATCCTAAGACTTTCCATGCGGTTCCCTATAGTTATCCTCAAGGGCCACCTCTTAAAGATACTCAAGATAACCTTCACTTGGCTGCAAATACTTTCAATAATGCTAAACCTAAAGAGCCTAAGCCTTTATGCGCTATAATGCCTACTTCAGCTAGTCCTTCGTCATCTCTTCCAAAGTCTTCCATACAAATCCAACCTACTTCCTTGTCCTTAGAAGTGGCTCCATGTCAAGAAGACTCTAAAAATGATAAAGAAAAGAATATAAAGAAAGATCAAGATCAAGAACCCTCCATGTCATCCAATTCTCTTCATGATGTATCTCCTTTATTTCATGGTTCTTTTGATCCTCTACACCCTTCCGCATTCATTCCACCATCTCCTAAGCAAGATCAAGCTACTACTTACACTATTGAGCTTATTGACAATCAAAATAACCTTACCACACTTGCACTTTCCAAAGATGATACTTCCATTAAGGTTATTAAAAATGGTGTTATTACTTCCAATGTTAAGCCTATTGAAAATCAAAAGAAAGTTGATACGCTTATGCTATCCAAAGATCCTTGTCAAGATCGAAGTCTTCCACCTTCTTGTTCTACCGCTCCATGTTCACTTCCACTTTCTACTCTTCTTAAATCTTCACAAGCTTTGAACGATCCTATCAAAGAAGGTGCTCCTATTCAAGATGTGCATGATCCTGTTGAAAACTCTAATGCTCACTCTAAAGATGCTGATGTCCTTGGTTGTCATATAGATGTTGATGAACTTATTGATTATCCTTTTGCATCTTCCACTTCCATCCTTGGACCTCCTCCACCAATACTAAGGGCTTCATGTCTTCCTTCCATCTTGGGTCCTTATGTCCCTTCACTTTCCCCTCCTAATTCTCCTAATTCGTCATCCATCTTGGGTTCTTATATCCCTCCATCTCCTATCTTTCCTCAAGATCAACATAGATGCATACCCTTGAATCATTTTCATCCATCCACCCATCTATACCAGTCATATTTTCCTTCTTCTTCCACAAGTCCCAAGTCTTTTGGAAGTAACTTGAATGTTCAATACAAGAAAAAGAAGCAATACAAGAATCCATCAAAAAAAAGAAGATCACCATGTCTCCTCTAGTCGACATGGGGGCATAAAGTCGAAAGAGATAGCTAAGAAGAAAACTACAAGACAAGTATGGGTTCCAAAATCCATCATTGAAGATATTCTCTCTAAATTATCAAAAGGAAATGAAAAGCCTAAGGCTATATGGATTCCAAAATCTCTCTTGAAAGAGTCTCATATTGAACAAAAAGTGAAGTTGACATTCAAGCTTCCAAAGGCTTCCACTTCATCTTTTTCCAAAAACATTCTTTCATTCCATGCGCCTGAACCACAACCTCTGCTAAACATTTTCCATATTCCTTCTCGTATTCCTCCATTCACATTTGAGAATTATAACAAGCACACCAATCCTCTCTTTGAGGAGTCAGATAGCAATAATGAATCAGAATATGATTTGCATTTGGACTAGAATATGGTTTACGTTTCCTCCATTTTTCCCATCACCCTTCAAGGTGTGTATTGACGTTTATCTTACCTTTCTTTCCATCTACCTTTTCACATTCCTTCCATTCATTATCCTTCTACCTTCTCTCATTTTTCCTCATTTGCCTATTCCTCATGTGTTTTCCTTTTCCCTTCAGCATCTTTGAGCATATCATTTTGAATCCTTGGCATATCATGGTTTATCCTTTCAAGGAGCATTATCTAAAAAGCTTGTCTTCTTCCAAAAAAATAGAAAAAAAATAGAAAAATTTAAAAAATAGCAAAAAATTGAATTTTTTTTCGAAAATGTGCCATGGTGAAAACCTGGAAACAAGCACCTTGGTAGCAAAAGTAAAAAGAAATAAATTCATCCTATGGTGAAAACCACTCCCTTGTGGCGCCTTGGATAAGTACCATGATGAAAACCTGGTAATCAGGCATCATGCATAGTTCTTCTACATGTTTCATCCATTCCATCTTTGATCTTGACAATGTTGATCTATACACAAACATTTGGCTATTTTGTGAGCTATCTTACGATGATCTTGCTTTCATTCCATTCATGCTTAGCCTTCATATTTATTTTCCTTCATTCATTCTAGCTTGTTGCTATCCTCTTCCCCTTTGGTCTTGATCGAATAAAAAAAGAGTAAAACACGATGTTATGAAGCCTCTTGACATGTCTACTCCTTTGCACTGCATCCTCCCTTCTTTTGCAGTGCGCTTTTGTGACTTATCCTATGCTATCCTTTCATTGCTTATCCAAATGTGCTTTACATGACCAATTTTTTTCCCTAGCTTGGGTACTCTTGAGGAGTTTGACCTTGAGGATTTATTCCCTCCATTCGCCTGCATTCTCCTTTCCTCCATCTTATTCACCAGCTTACTCATCCATCTTGTCCCTCACATTGCTAGATATTGGGACTACATGATGTGATCTTGCTTGGAAGTTTGATGCCCGTTCTATCTGGGGGCATCCTTTGTACATATTTATTGATCCTGAAAAAATATCAAAAAAATTCATATATGATGCTGAAAAAATTTTAAAAAGCATATACAGTCCTGGAAAAATACAAAAAAAATCAAAATATTCAAAAAAATAAAAAAAAATAAAAAAATTCCTTGGTGAAAACCTAGCAATAGGCGCCTTGGTAGCAAAAATACAAAAAAATGAAAAAATGAAAAAAATTGCAATAAATCCAAGTGGTGAAAACCTGGAAACAAGCGCTACTTGAGGCCTTTGCACCCCTATTTGTTAGCATGCGTCCTCGACACTTAGCCTTTTTCATCATGCCTTGACCTTATTTGGCCTAGTCTGGAATTGGTCTTTGTCTTTGTCTAGGGGGCATAACTGTTAGCATAGGTCCTTTAGGTGCGTTTGTCTCTTGGGGCATTTCACAATAGGTGTTTTTCAACATCATCCCCAACAGTGTTTTTCAACACTAACCTTGCGTCGAGTGTTTCTTAACACTTATTAGATGTCTTGCCTATAGTCTAAGTATAATGCGATAATGCTCATGCGCAGATGCGATACTTAGAGTTTGACTCTATGACCAACACACACACACTTAAACAATCAATTCGCTTGAGATATGGTGACTTTCTTTTTCTTTGTGTGCTGTCTATGAGGATTTTTTTGATGAGTGGTCTCTCCCTGAGAAGTTTTCGATGATGCATAGCTAGAAGACTGAGGGTACGAGAACATGTTTTATTTCTTTATCTGCTTGTGGGTATATTTTGTTGATCCTAACTGTCATGAGCATTTATGTTGGTCTTACTTGACACTATGGATTGACGAGGTATTATCCTTGACTGTTATGCGAGTGCATGCTTCTAGTTATCCTGACTTTCATGTGTCTTGATACAAGCATAATCTTTCCATATCAAACTTAGGTGATCTCACTGCATTAGTCATCTTGACCTATATGTCTTTGATGCCTAGGTGAGATTTCCACATTTCTATCTGATAAAGATCATATTCATATCCACATAGTTATGCTAGTGTGCATTGTATGATCTTACGATGCTACCAATAACGCTCGATGATGATAATTAGATATCTATAAGCGTTGTGACCTTGCAAGTCAACCACTTTCATAGTAGCTTGCATTTCTAGGTTCATGTTAGTTTAGTTTCTGCACCTTGCATATGGAGAGAGCTCTCCTTTTTTCATCTTACGTGGACCTGTTGGTCAACTGTGCTCATTTTTTGATTCTTCTTGATCATATCTTTCATTTCTGGTCTTTCATATCACATCATTTTCTATCCATTTTCGGACTCAAAATCAAAATCCGAGTCACGTTTCCAAATTTTCCCTTTCTTCCGAGCAGTTGATTGACCTTTTGAGGCATAATTTGATTTTCGGTGGAATTTCTTCCTTCCATGTCTTTCAAATTTTCTAGTCTTTCATTCACGCTATTTCTAGTCTTCTATTTCTATTCTTCTACTTCCTCACTGGGGCATGTTTCATTGCCTAATGGTTAACCTATTTGACCCTTACCTTCGATTTTGATTTGATCAAATCCTTATCAATTCGCTATTCTCCTCTCTACCTGATTTCGATTTCAATTCTGAGGGGGCAGTATTTATGGGATTCTCATCCCTAATTCCTTGATTTTTCTGATTCAGACATCTTTTGTGAGCTGTTGCTCAAATTCGAGATTCTTATCTCCTACTTTGAATGTGATCCCAAATCAACCTCATGTTCAAAGGCCTTTGTTTATGTTTGTCCGGATGTGATCCCGAATCGACCTCACATCTGAGTTGTTTTGTGATCCCAAATTGATCTCACATTTCAATTCTTCTTTGACTGCATGTGTTCCCAAATCGATCACACATTAGTCAAAGAGGGGCAAATGTATGCACCCAAAAATGGTCGCCTAGACTTTGGGCCCCATTTATTTGATTTATCAATCCTGAATCATTTTTATCAATAATCAATATTTTCAACATTATCAATTTCTTGATCAAATCCTAATTTTGATCATATATTGGATTTTTATCCTATGGGCTAATCATTTATCCTAAGTCTTTATTTGATTAAAAGGAATATTTCCTCCCCTTTTGATTAAATAAAAAACCCACCTTTTCCTCTTATCCTAAGTTGCACAAATAAAGCATTATTCATATTTTATAAAAAGGAGAAAAGCACTTTTTGTCTCACATGAGGCTCAAAAGTCAACACTTCACTCTCATTGGAGGATACTTGTGCACATGGATTGCTCCTCTTTCAAGCTCCACCGCTGATTAAGACTTTTTGCCTCTTAATCTCAATGGTTCATTCCTTTGCATTTCTTATAAAAGGAAAGCTCTCTCCTCCATTTGCGTACCATGTTTTATGCTAATGTTATGCTGCAGGTTTTAGGTGCATTTGGAGTTTGAAGACATTGAAGAATTGCTTCATTGCATCATCTAGTTCATATTTGCTTTCATAGTTGCATGATAATGGCATTCTTAGTATAGATTTCCTTTTATGCAATAGAATAAGCTCACATAGTCTAAATAGGAAAGATTTGTAATCCATTGCCATTTCCTTTCATAGTTTAGTTGCATTGTACTTTCATTTCCATAGTTTAGATTGCATCATCATATAGCTTGCATTGCATTGCATATAGTGATTCTTGGAGATATTGGCATTGTTTCCCTTGTCTTCACTTGAATCTCTCATTGTGTGGTTGACTAGCAAGGTCACAAGCTTGTAGCTCTAGCTGAGAGCAAATACATCATAGTCCCTTGCAACTCCATGCATAAAGAGCTATGAGCTGCTTTGTGAGGCCTCATTCTTGAGCAACCTTGCATGCAATGGTTCATAGAAGTGCACCATTTTAGTGTGTACAATAACATTATTTTTAATTCTATCCATTCTAACTTATACTAGAATTAGTCTCTCCTTGGCTACAAAAAAAATATATATGGACTTTTCTTAGTAGTAATGAGGGGGTTTCTTAAATTCTTGAAATTTGAAGCATTCATCTCAACTTCCAGTACCAAGTGAAATATGTAGTATTACATGACACAATTGATGCATTCATTCTTGGTACTACAATTGATGGAGCACTATTCGGAGCTCCAATTCTCTTTCCACCCTAATTGACAACAAATACTTCCATCACTATCATTATTTCTAGTTTAGATACTTCCTCTACCTCATCGTTATCTTCTTCTTTGGCATCTCAAAGCTCTCTGGCTCTTTGGCTTCCACAAGGAGGTTAAGAACTTGAAAGAAGAAGAATACAAACTTGAAATGGAAATTGTGTCGATACAATGATAGACTCTAGAGCCATCACCATATTACTCTGAATTGGGCTTGAAAGAGTGGTTTCTTCTCGCATCCTTTCCAATTCTATCCATCCTATGTCTCATTGTAATTATAATCTCCTTATTTTGCAAAGTACATAAGTGTAGGTAACATATTTTACTATAACTTTTCCATGGCATTACGATCCTTAACCTCGCAACCATGTTACAAGGAAAGATAGACACAAAATAATAGAACTTCTAGTTAGTTACTTATAGAAAAGTTATCTATTTTGTTGGCCTATAAAAGATAGGATGCCCTAATTAATTAAGAAAACCATTAAATTGTTGGAAGATTTTTTAGTATGTTAGAGTTTTGGATTTGGGTGTGTTGGCATTAATGTTTTGTCATTTATGTCAACATACTAGTTGTTTCAGATAGTGTGTTCAGTGCATTCAGTATGAAGGATTTCAGTTGATTAGGTTTTATGTTGAAGATCTTGAGTTGCGATTGTGAGGTATTATTCAGAGGTATATGTAGATCATCTGCCGAGTTTTGTAGAGGTTGGTATGATAGTTTGAATGAGGAATGATTGATTTGTTGATTGTTGGTGTAACAATATTTTTGTGAATAATGGATGAGTATTTGGTTCGGTATGACTAGGATTTGATGTTTCATAGGTTGTAAAGTTGGTGATTGAATGTTTCATTGTGTTCACATCTAGTGTTGTTCATGATTCATAGTACAAAAAGCTATCTTTTTTTTTTATGTCAGAGTTGGGTATTTTAGTGTTCATATTGATCAAAGATAAAGATGAGTTTGGATTTCATATTGGAGATGATGTAAAGGTTCTAGATGGTATTCATGTTTCTTGTTGGTGTCCTTGGATTGTGTTATGATCATTTTGTTGGTCTGTATTGATTAAGGTGATTAGATTTTCTATTTTTGTAGCGTGTTGGTGTTTCTTCATTTGGGTACTAGCCGACCTTATGGAGTAACATGTTGCGATTCTTGGTGTTGCATCAATGATGGTATAGCATGTTCAAGATTGAAGATTTGGGTCCTATCTAAGTTTTATCCAACTTGATTTGGATCACATTGGTGATTGAGCATATCGCTTATATATTTTATTTTAATAGGTCTTAGCCGACCTAGTGGAGGACTATTCTTTGTAATCAATATAAATGAAAGATCATTTTGTAATTGAGATGTGATATCTGAGAGAGAGGTGTATGTATATTTGTGTTCTACACTTAAGGTAGAGTTTATACTCCATTAGAACTATTTTAGCATAGGATATGCTATTTGTTAGTTTGATTGTAATGGACTATATGTCCACCCTATTGTATTAAAGATAGATCGATGAACTTGACTGAGGGAGAAATCTAAGATTGTATTATGAGCAAAGAGCTCTGGGAAGTGAGCTTGTAGATTGGGTTGTAAGCCTGCAGTTGCAAGTGCATCTTCTATTCTCTATTTTTCTCTTAACTAGGGAGTACTTTTAATAGAGTAAACTCATCTAGTGGGTTTGACTCCCACCAAGCTTTTCCCTTAACTGAGTTTTCTCAAGAAAAAAATCTTTTTGTTCTATGTTATATGTTGTGGATCTTGAATTACTAGTTATCTTTCATATCTAAGTGGCTAAAGTGGAATTAAAGTAAATAGGTACACACAATTGATTCACCCCCCCTCTTAGTTGTTCTTGCCTCCTTTTAGGCCTAGAAATTGGTATCAGAGCTAATTCCTTTTAAATAATTTTGACCACTTGAAGGAGATCCATCATGGCAAGTATGAGAAAAGAGAGTCCAAAATTTGATGGAAACAACTACGTGATTTGGAAGGATCGGATGACTACCTACCTAATATGCATGGGGATATCAAATGAATACTAGCAGATCATTGAGAAGCCTTATACTATTCTGAATGACTTAACAAATGCTACTATAGATGAAAAGAAAAAATATAAGGAGAACATGTTAGCAAGGGAAGCTTTGATCGGTGCCTTATCTGATTCAGAATATTCACACATTTATGGATTGAGGTTTGCGCATGAGGTATGGACAAAATTAGAAACTATTTATGAAGGTAATACTTTTGTTAATCAAGCTAAGTTGCAGGGAATAAAATAAATATATGAAGATGAGTGAAGAAGAAACTACCTCAGTTTATTTGCAAAGAGTGAATGATCTAGCCTATGAAATCAAATGTGCTAGTGGTACCTTGACAGGCAACAAAGTTGTTGACAAGATTCTGAGATCTTTGCATGCATATTATAGTGAGAAACTTGTTGCTATTGAAGAATTGAGAACTATAAGACTTATATCAAGAGAAGCTTTGGTAGGAAGACTTTGTGCCTATGAGATGAATACACTTAGTAAGGAACTTCTGAAGGTTGAGACTGCATTCAAAGAAAGTTTGACCAAGTATGACCAGGGAGAAATCTCTACAAAGATGAAATTCAAATACTATGCTAAGGATTGGGAAGAAATCAAGGAAGAAGAAAGATAAATATGAAGGAAGATTACCCTTGAAATGTTTCAATTGTAATAAGATTGGTCATATTTCATTGAGATGTCTAAATAATAATTACAAGGATGTTAGAGATTAATCTAAGAAATATCATTCTAAGGGTCATAAAAAAAATTATGTTGTTGAAGAAGGTGTGACTGATGATGAATCTGGTGCTAGTGAGGAAGAAATTTCATGTATTTCTATTAAAGAAGATAATCTCAATGAAGAAAAAGCATTGGTTTAAATATTTGTTAAAAGAGATGAATGAATCATTGATAATGGATACTCACATCATATGACTGGCGATAAAGATAAGTTTGTGAATCTTAAAGACTATGATGATTGTTAGATTCAATAACAATGCTCCTTGGAATATTAAAGGAAAATGATCTATTACTCTTGATGGAAAAAATACTACTGATGATGTCTTGTATGTCAAAGGTCTAAGTCATAACTTGTTGAGTGTTGGACAACTATTGGATAAAGATTAAAAATTGGGATTCATGGATGGAATATGCAAGATCATATGAAGAAGAGGAAAGCTTATTACATTAGGGACACATACTGTTGGTAATCTATTTCATTTGAGAATTGTTGAGAGTAGGTGTTTGATTGCTAATATTGATGATAGTTGGTTTTGGCATAGAATATTTTGTCATATGAACTTTGATTATATGGTGAAAATTAGCACTACTCATGTTGTGATAGATTTACCTAAGTTGATAAAGCCTAACAATATGTGTAAAGAATGTCAATTGGGAAAGATGACTAGATCTACTTTTAGAAATAATGCATATTCTTCAAATGGAGTGTTGGATTTGCATACATATCTATGTGCTTCTACTAAGACAAGAATTTATTTTGGTGATAGATACTTTATGCTATTTGTTGATGACTATTTAAGGATGATGTGGGTGACATTTTTGAAGGAGAAATCAGAACCCTTTCAGAAATTTCAGACATTCAAGATATTGGTAGAGATAGAATTTGGAAGAAGATTGAAGTGCCTAAGATCTAACAAAGGTGGAGAATTTACATCTGAAAATTTTTATGCATTTTGTGAAGAACATATGATAAAAAGAACATATACTCTATGAACCCCACAAAAAAATGGTTTTGTTGAGTGAAGGAACATGACTATCCTAGACACATCTAGGACTTTGATGATTGAAGGAAAAGATTTAGAGATCTATTGGAGAGGAGTAGTGTGTGCCATAGTATATACTCTGAACTGGGTACATATTAAGAAAGGAACTGGTAAGACTCCTTATGAACTTTGGTATGGTCATATTCCTATAGTGAAATACTTTAGAATTTTTGGAAGTAAATGTTGCATTAAGAGGGATGAAGATACTGGAAAGTTTGATCCTAGAAGTGATGAAGGAATGTTTCTTGGACATTATACAAAGAGCAAGGCATATAAATGTTATAACTATAGAGTAAAGAAGATTTTTAAAATGAAAATGTTAGAGTTGATGAGAATGAGAAGAGATAAAAAAAAAACCTGCAGATATGACATTACTAAAGAAGATAATTAGATTGTGGAAATGCATAACCAAAATTAGGATGAATTGAAAGAGTAGAAAGAACTAGAAGAAAATGAAGTGGATATTAACACCAAAGGGTCTTCTACACAGGCTACACCAAAAGCTCCAAGGTATATAAGGGTTAATAATTCTGAAGATGTCATTATTGGTGATAAGAATAGAGGTGTTTAGACTAGATGAAGAGTTGCTAGAGATGAAACATGTTTTCTATCTAAATTTGAGCCTAAAGACATTAAAGAAGTATGTATTGATGAAAGTTGGATGAAAGCAATGAAAGAGGAACTTAATCATATTGAAAAGAACAAGACTTTGATTCTTGTTCCTAGACCTATTGACAAAAATGTGATTGGTGATGAGCCCTAATTTTGGCATGTTTTAGACTATGTCTTAGCAATATTTTCATATAGTTTTACAAACTTAAAGTAGTAACTATAGAACCTTTCCATGGATTATGATGCTTAGTTTCTTATAATGGAACATATCTATTATAATAATTCTTGCTATAGTTTTCATAACTACTACTTCTTGTTTTGCTAAGTGATGTGTGCCCTTGAGACTTTATCTTCTTGCAACCATTATTGTTCATTTTCCTACAACCATATGAGGAATGTTGTTTGCTTGTATTTAATGAACTATGGATGCATTTAATATGGATAATGAGCATTTGATAGATTTCATGTGTCAATCTAACCCATTTCCATAGGAATAGAAGTTGTTTGTGGAGGACCCAAAGATCCAGGAGAGAATTTACACTCCACTAGGTCGATGTCCAATGGTTCTAGTAAAGATTCATTCAGCTGCAGAAGCACGGAGCAATGGAAGGAGAAATTAAAATATATGTTCACCATGAGGGGAAGGTGCTCTATGAATCTAGTGGAAAGTATTTTTATGATCCACAAATCCAACGTGATGGTCATTAATATTTATCAATTGATTTGACTCAGTTTTCCTCTAGCCACTCTCTGTCAGTTGTGAGAGTTTTGTTTGTAATAAAAGATGTCCACCTTAAGTGAATAAGTTAGTTAGAAGTTAGTTGAGTTCAGTTGTAAATAAATAGCTTTGGCCTTCAGACAAAGTGATGGAGGGGATATAATAGAAGAGAGAAGAAGTAAGAAGTAAGAAGTATTACCAATTATCAAAGTTAATCATTTACTAGCAATTTACTTTTCAACGCTAATTTAATAATATGATTCTAAAGTTTGAAGTTTAGCTTCTCTAAGGATGCTTCATGAGGGGGGCCACTCAGGAAAGTCTCTATTCTTTCCTTTTCAGCAAATAGGATAGTTGCACTTTGATTTACTGTAGAAGTTCAATGATTGTTCCTGCAGTTGATAGAGATACAAAACTGTCAACTATTCATGTAGCCACTGAGTAGTTCTTATTTCCTATAGCTTAAGTGTTTCTTCAGTTTGCGTTAAATTTTTTTATTGTGTGTTCATTTCCAGCATCATGTTCTTAGAAATAGAATACATGTTTGTCACAAAATACTAGTGCATATATTGTGTTGACCCATTTCAACTTATATGACCCCGAGTTGACAATTAAATGATGCTTTTAGAGGGATTTTTGGCTTCTAGATATGATGTCCAATCACTGAGTAGGGGAATTTTCTTTCTTAGTTAAAAAATCCAATTAAGAGAACTACATTTTTGGCTTCATTTCCGGGGATGGTGTCAAACTAAGAATCTGTAGCATGCATGGTAGTTGCAAGTCTAAGTTTGCAGTTAGTCTTTATCTTAAAAGTTTATCTTTTTCCATAGTCTAGTTTGTATTTGTTGTATGCATAGAAGAAGAGACGAGCTTCGAAGATTCCTTCCTAGAGAAATTAGACAAGAAACCCCCCAAGAAGAAGAACCTTATGTCGATGCTAACTAGAGTCTAGCCTCTTCTTCTTCTTCTTCCTCAAACCTAGACTTACACTTGTTTGACAAGATAATTAACCTTAACCAGAACCAAGAAAATGTTCAATTGGCCCTTGTAGTTCTTTATCCAAGGGGAAACCCAAGAACTCAGGCAAGAATGGAAGTTCCACCTACTTTTCCCTTTCCAATCCCTAACTTGCATGACAATCATAATCTCAAGAATATACCTACTTCAACACTTCCCAAGTTATATGGGTTGATCACAAAGGATCTTGATACCTTTTTGTTTGAATTTGATATCCTTTGTAGAAGTTTTGATTATTCCATAGATGCTCATAGGCTAAAATTATTCCCTTCTACCCTTAAAGAATCAACCTTGAGGTGATTCATGGGATTGTAAGCAGATGCAACAACTACTTGGGATGATCTTAAGACCTTGTTCTTAGATGAATATAAAGAATATTTCAGGGGTAATGATATGAGAGGGGATGATATCAATAAAATATCTCAAAAGGAGGATGAAATTTTAGAAGACTATGTCTCAAGGTTCTTGTTTAGTCTACAGAAGAATACTCAACATCAATTGAATGAAGAGTCCCAAAAACTTCTCTTTCTAAGAGGAGTTAATGACAATTGCATGGAGGCATTAAAACTAATGGCAGGAGGATACATTACCCAGAGAGAGTGGAGTGATATCAAGAAAATTTGTCTCAATTACTCAAGGGTAGGTGTGAAGAAAGGAAGAGGGTTTGGTCTTTTATTCCTAAAGACAATGGTTCTGGAGTGTCCAAAATAGAGATTTCTAATATCTTGTCAAATTTCAAGCAGGACATTATTAATAATGTTACTATCCAAATGGACATAGTGCAAGCTCAGAGGAAGCAAGAGGAAGTAGAGGAGATGTTGGCTAAATGTTGTGCTCATTGCAAACAAAAGAAGGACTATAGATGCAAGCTATTGGCCAACCTAGAGGTACACCATCTTCCCACTAAATTTAAGCCAATTGAAGGAGAGGATGAGAAAGTCCTCTTTGTTTCTCAGTGCAAGCCATGGGCACCAAGACAAGGTATGCCTCAGAATCCCTTGCAATATTTTGGTTCATATAATAATCAATGGCAAAACTAATATCCTCCATACTCCCAGCCTTACACAAATAACCCTTGGCCTAGTCCCCAACAAAACCAGTGGATACCTCCACAACAAAATCAATGGCAACAACCTCCATCTCAAAACCAATGGAAGCAACCCCAAAACCAATGACAACCCCCTCAAGGGAATTGGCAACAACCTAATCAGTGGAAGGGAGGACAACAATGGTCTAATCAACCTATTGGTTACCTTCAACAACCCTAGCAATAGGTCATTATGCCACCTCCTGCAGCCATTCAAAATTCAAATCCTAAACCAACTCAATTACCAACTCAACTAGCACCTAATCCCAATAGCAAGCCTCAAAAACATAAATTTTACTCTATTCATCCTAATCAACAACCTTCCTATGCACTTAATAATAAAAATCTTAGATGACAGATAGTCTTGCTAACCCCAACTCCTCCTATAATTACAAAAGTTCCATTTGAGGAAAGTGAGCAAGAAATCTTAAATGACCAAACCCCAACCAAGGAGTCATTACCTAATCAACCCTTGCCTACAACCTCCAATAGAGCACCTCCTTTTCCTAAGAGGTTAGAAAGGGAGATTGTTTAGCCATAGGAATAACCTATATTTGACATTATTGAGTAGTTAAAGCATATATGTGTGAAGATACCCTTGTTCCAAGCCATAAAGGAAGTTCCCATTTATAGCAAGACTATCAAGGAGGCATGTTCAAAGAAGCCAGGTAGGAAGAAGAGAGACCCTCAAACTATTCATGTTTTAGGCCAACTTTATTATTTAATGTTGGGGAAACTTACCATCCCAAAATACTCAGACCCTGGTAGTCTTTTTGTAGAGATCATTGTTAATGTAATTTAGGTTAGGAATGCTCTAGTTGATCTTGGTGCTTCCATAAATGTGATGAACCAAGACCTTATAATGAAATTAAGTATCTCAGACTTAAGAGCTACACCTTTTGTCTTGCATCTTGCTGACATTTCCATTGTCAAACCTAATGGAGTCATAGAAGACCTTGTAGTCACCTTGGATTTATGGGAATACCCTATGGATTTATGGGAATAACCTATAGATTTCATGGTGTTGTCTTCAAAAATAACATTAGGGGGGTATCCAGTCATGTTAGGAAGACCTTGGTTGGAAAATTCAAATGCCTATATAGGTTTTAGGTCTGGAAACATGATCATCTCTAATGGTTATAGCACTAAAAAGCTCACTCTCTATGCTCTAGCCCAACCTCAACTTGAGACTGAGCAAGAAGTTTGGCCTGATTTGGAGGAATATGTTGAAGAGGAATTTAATTTTGTAGTGAACCTAATGATGATCAACAAGGGACCTTTTTATTGAGTAGCAAGAAGAGGACAAAATTTTGGACAATATCATCCAAAATAATTATGGTATTAAATATCCTCTATGTGGAGAAAGTCCATGTTCACTGCAAACTATTCTTCCCTCTTCTACTTCTACACACTTTCCTACAACAAAAAATTGATTGCACACCTTATTACCTCATGAGATACAGATGCCCATTTTGTATTATGCCTCCATGTTAGAGTTAACCTCATAAATAGAGATTACTGTAGGAAAAGCTTCAAATGTCAACAACAATCTTACTGTTGAGAAACATGAGTCCATAATTTAGATCCTCACTAACTGCAAGATAGATTTTTCTTGGGACTATAGTGATATGAAAGGTTTGGATCCTAAATTATGCACACATAGAATCTTTATCGATAATGAATTCAAGCCTGTCAAAAAATCCCAAATAAGAGTTAACCCAACTCTTAGAGAGATAGTAAAAGAGGAGCTACAAAAGTTGTTGAATATAGGGTTTATCTACCCAATTTTAGATAGTCAGTGGGTCTACCCATTGGTTATTATTCCTAAGAAAGGGGGCAAGTGGAGAGTGTGCATGGATTATAGGGAGCTTAATGTTGCAACAAAGAAAGATCATTTTCCTCTACCTTTTATTGATCAAGTGCTGGATAACCTATCAGGTAAAACATACTTCTCTTTCCTAGATGGTTTTAGTGGCTATAATCAAATTAAGATTGCTCTAGAAGATCAAGATAAGACCACCTTCACTTATCCTTGGGGAACATTTTCTTATTCTGTGCTTCCCTTTTGCCTTTGTAATGCTCCTGCAACCTTCCAATGAGTTGTGATTAGTATCTTTATGACATATCATATGACTGCATGGAAATTTATATGGATGACTTCACTGTGTATGGTGTAACTTTTGAAGATGCTAAGGATAACTTGGAGAAAGTACTCCATAGGTGTGAAGATCAAAATCTTTCACTTGATATTCAGAAGTGTTTCATGATAATGCAAGAGGAAATAGTGCTCAAACATTATATCTCTGCTACAGGAATACAAGTGGATCCTTCTAAGATTGAAGGTATCTCTAGTTTACCCTCTCCTTCTAAACAAAAGGAACTTAGGAGTTTCCTTGGTCATGCTGGAGACTACAGGAGATTAATTAAGGATTTCAATCAAATAGAAGGGCCTTTCTATGTTCTATTGAAGAAAGATGTGGATTTTGAATGGACAAAAGAATATGAGAAGGCATTTTGTGCACTTAAGACAACCCTAACATAAGCACCTATTCTGAAAGGGCCAAATTGGTCACTTCCATTCCATATTCACACAGATGCATCAGATTATGTTGTTGGTGTTGTTCTGGGATAGAAATATGGGTCAACTAAGCATGGCATCTACTATGTTAGCAAAAATTTGTAGGGAGTTAAATTAAACTATACTGTCACAAAAAAGGAAATGCTGGCAGTCATTTATGTACTTAAAAAATGTAGGCATTGGATTTTAGGTTATAAGATATTTTTCCATACTGATCATGCAACAATCAAGTACCTCATGAATAAGAATTCTATCATAGGAAGGTTAGTCAGGTGGTTGTTGTTGATGCAGGAATTTGACATTACCATTGTGGATAAACCAAGTAAAGCCAATGTGGTTACTGATTTCTTATCTAGATTGAAAAGGCAAGATAATTCCACACATATAGAATATTCATTCCCTAATGAATATTTATTTTCAATCAAAGTTATCCATCCATGGTATGCAGATATAGCTAATTACTTAGTTGCAGGAAGGACTCCTCATCATTTCTCACCAAAGGAGAAACAACTGCTAGTTGAAAAGAGTTTTAACTTCTCTTGGATTGTAGATTGCATGTTTTATACATGGCCAGATCAAGTAATGAGGAGATGTGTGAGGGAGGAAGAGACTTATGACATATTACATGCCTTCTGTGTGTGTGAAAATTGTACCTGATCTGTAGACACAACACTTCAGTAAAACATTAGAGGTTAGCAAAAATGAAATCGTGCAATGAATTGAAAGCTAAACTAACCACGCAATTTATTGCCTTCTAATAGGTGCGAGTATGATGTTCTCAGATTGTTATCGAGATCAGTGACCTTGACGACACCTAAATGAAGGATTTGAATGCAAAACTGATATGAAATATGAATGCAATTAATCTATATTTTTTTTTGGATTTTCTATGCAATGATATGATCAAAACTGATATGAATCTATGCTAATATGGAAATTGATATGCTAAAATGATCTAACAATGATATGAAAAGAATCTAAATGAATGTAAAAAAAACAAATTGATCTCACAATAGCCTTGATTCGCAATAAGCTTTGATTCTCCAAATTCCAATTCTTCAAAATAGTTGTGCAATTCGTAGATGACTTTGGCAAAGTAAGCTTGCAAAATTATGAGATTTTTTGGATGATTTGTGAAGAGCTAAAGCCTTAATTTATAGAAATCCAGGGCTTTGGAGGTGCATGAAAAAAAGCCATAAATCACTCAAATAACTCAGGTTGATTTTTGAGTTATTTTTAAATAAAAGATAGTTAACTCACAAAAACATGCAAAAGCTAAGTTTTAACTCAAAATAGAGTTTAGCTTTAATTGATAATTGATAGTTGTCTGCTTTTATGATTGTGCATGTTTTATTTATGAATTAATTTAATAATAAAGTGATTTGTTTCCAACTTAACTGATTTTTAAAAATAAAATAATTGATTTATGGGTTAATCAATTATTAAAATCAAACTTTTATTCAAAAAAAATATCATTAAATATGACAACTTGCTTTAATTAATTAAATAAGAATTTAATCAATTAATGATAGGAATTTTGATTTATTGCCAAATTTACATAATACAATTTAGGAATAAATGTAATTAAATTCAATTAAATAATTAAGTGGTAGTATTAAATCAATTAATTAAATATTCATCATATTCAATTAATCAACTTTAGGATAAATAGGATTTATCACCAAATAATCATTAAATTAAAGATAATTAAGATAATTAGGAATATTGCTAGGAATATTCCCCAATGCAGAATTTAGGATAATCAATTAGGATTCGATGATGTTTAGATGTGCCTTAGGTTAGGACTTTGATGTCAATTTCATTCGATATGTAGATGTAGAAGATTAATGAACTTATAGCCCATTTTTGGGGTATTACATTTTGCCCCTCTTTGAATTACTGTACGAAGCGCAGTGGCTCAAAGACAGTCTATGTATGATGTTTGAAACTGATGATATGATATGAGATTACAATTGATATGAAACAAAAACTATGATATGAGACAAAGATTGATTGAAAGATTTGAAGATATTAGGTCCTGAATGACCAAAGATAATGGAAACTATAAAAGTAATGAACCAATGATTGCAAAGAAGTGTCAAAACGCCTAATTCTAAACCTTATGATTGCGAAGAAGTGAGTGATCGATTCCAGACTCGATTGTCCTTAGAAGAATCACATAGGTATCACATCTGAACCCTTCAGTTACTGAAAAACCAAGGAAATAACACAATTGAACTGATAGTTGCAAAAACTGATACAATTTACAAGATTAAGAGAATACTAGATTGATATGGATCTTGATGAATCTGATATGCCCTGAGCAATGATTGATTTACCCCAAGCGATGAGGTCTTTTTGATGAATCGGTAACTAGATGTGGTTGTTGTCTTGATTACTGAGAAATGATATGATTTCAAATTTAGATTACAGACTTTGAATGAGGTGCAATACCATGCCCCCTTCAGGATTAAAATTGAAATCTGACAAGAAAAGTCAGCGTTGATAGTTTAGAAGCATGTTAATTGATTTGAGAAGTGGTTAAACACGTCTGGGAATGCATTCTGCATCGTTTAGAGGTCCAGACGACCAAGGTGACTAGGTTTGACCATGAGTTGACCATGGTTAAAATTTTGATAGTTTGATGTGAGATAATCAATTAAGTTGAATTATGGATTTTTGTGATGATCGAAGGTTGAATATGCAAGCAGTAGACTGTCCTGGGCCCAAAATTTTAAATCACGATTTTGACATAATAAACGATCTCAGATTTTGATTTTGATCCCGAAAAAGGATTCTACTTGTTGTTTCGTTGGAGGAACCTTTGTGTGAGATTCGGCTCTTGTTAGATTTGAAGATACAATTTGAAGAATCATTTAAGCATTGAAGTTCATTTAATCATTGTGAGATCATGCAAAGATGAAAAATGAAATGCAACCTAAGACCTAGGACCTACTCACTGATCATATGTCGATTTGTTATCATCATTGAACTTTTAGGTAACTGGATAAATCAATACAATGCCCACTAGCTATGAAACCATAGACATATGAATATCAATTTGTATGCACAAGAATCAATACAACACCCACTGGCTAGGCAACCATGGACATATGAATATTGATTTTGTTTTCGAAATGTCAGATTAGATATAAGCACCAAGGCACAAACGCCAAGATGACCTGAATATCATGTCCATTTTGAAATAGCAATTTGTATAAGCATCAAAACATAAACGTCATGATGACCTGAATATGCCTTGTGTGCAAACACATCAAGAGATCATTCTAAATCCAGTGTGAATTACCCGCAGTGACCCTTTATCGTTCACATCCTTAGGTAAGATCACATTTCATAGGAGGAGAAATAACTCACTGAAAAAGACAATAGTTAGATCAAAACTTCCTTGAATCTTCTGAGTATCAATGGTCAAGGTACGCATGGCCATCCAATTCAAGATAGAGGCTCTCACAGTCGGACACCTTTTCAATCCAGAATTTCCAAAGTTGTTAGATTTTCACATACAAGAAGAAAATAAAAAAAAGATTATGTCCCCAGTCATCACTCTCTAAATCCTGTAAAGGACATCATCGAAGAGCTCGAAGGGACACAATATGTAAAAATCTCAATGCAAATCAGTAAGCATACAAGGAGATAAAAGCATGTAGAAAAGCATAGATTGTTTTCAGTTTTCAGTTTGATGTTGATTGCGTTGTTGTAGATGCAAAATCCTTTCTAGAGACAAGACTAACTGACTCACATGAAGCTTCAAAAGGACTCTGATTGGATATGACATGTCTCATATACATGGGAAACCATAGGATATGACATTGATTGTGCCCAAGTGTTAAGCATTGATAGGATATAGACGCTTGAGTTGATTGGTGTACAGACCGACTTACTGAGAACAAGAATGCAGAAACAAACTGGGAGATATGTAAAAACTAAAGCAAGACTAAAAGCTGGGAAAGACCAAGATTGCACTGATAGATGGAGCGTTTTGAAACAAGTGGCGCTCATTTGCTAGGTTTTCACCATCTTGGCAGAGATTCTATTTTTGCTACCAAGGCGCCTGTTTCCAGGTTTTCACCAAGGCACTTTTTTTTTTTTTTTGTATTTTTCATTTTTCAATTTTTTTGATATTTTTGATATTTTTTACTTTTTTTGTGAATCATCAAGGTGCCTATTGCTAGATTTTCACCAAGATGTTCATTTTTTTAGGACTTTTTCCAATTTTAAAGATTTTTTTCAGGACATTTTACCATAGACTGAATGCCTTAGGCGTAGAATTTCTTCAGATGGAGAACGTTGATTGGTTCTCGAAGCTGTTCTCCTTTAGTCGTTGAGAGTTGATAGGCACCAGAGCCAAAAGTAGCAGTGATTACAAAGGGACCCAGCCAATTGGGTTCAAACTTCCCCTTGCATTCTCGATGGGATTGATTTTTAGGATTTTCTCTCAAGACTAGATCACCAACTTGAAATTCTCTTTGTCTGACTTTCTTGTTGTAGCCTCTAGACATTCTCTTCTGATATACTCTAAGATGATCATACGCTGCTTGTCTGTGCTTATCTAGTAGTTCAAGTTCTTGCAACCTAGACACTCTATAGTCATCATCAATTACTAGACCATGCATTCTGATTCTTAGTGATGGGATTTCAACCTCAATAGGCAGTACCGCTTCAAACCCATAAACTAAAGCAAAAGGTGTAGCCCCAGTAGGTGTTCTGATATTGATTCTAATACTGGTTCTGACACTTGTTTTGATACTTGTTCTGATACTTGGTATATTTGATAGCATCTTTTTCCATTTGCAAACTCCCAAACAAGATCATATCGTGCAGTCCCAATGTCTAGCAAGGTGGAGAACAAGAGGGATTGACAAGCTGGTGGAAGAGATGGAAGACAAGAGAATAAAGGATAATGAAGGGAAGAAATCCTCAAGGGAAAAATCTTCAAGAATACACAAGCTAGGAAAAAATTGTCATGTAAAGCACATTTGGACAAGCAATGAAAGGCTAGCATAGGATAAGTCACAAAAGTGTGATGCCAAAGAAGGAAAGGATGTAGTTCAAAGGAGTAGACATGTCAAGAGGCTTCAAAGCATCGTGTTCTACTATTTCTTTTTTTTTTCTTTTTTAATTTATAAGATCAAGACCAAAGGGGAAAAGGATAGCGATAGGCAAAAATGAATGGAGGAAGATGGATATAAAGGCTAAACATGGAAGGAATGAAAGCAAGATCATCATAAGACAACTCACAAAATAGCCAAATGTTCATGTATAGGTCAACCTTGTCAAGATCAAAGAGAGAAGATGGAATGGATGAAATATGTAGAAGAACTATGCATGATGCTTGATTGCCAAGTTTTCATCACGGTACTTATCTAAGGTGCCACAAGGGAGTGGTTTTCACCATAGGATGAATTTATTTCTTTTTACTTTTGCTACCAAGGTGCCTATTTCCAGGTTTCCACCAAGGCACATTTTCAAAAATTTTTTTTTTTTTGGGAAGAAGACAAGCTCTTTAGATAATACTCATTAAAAGGATAAACCATGATATGCCAAGGATTCAAAATGATATGCTCAAAGATGCTGATAAGAAAAGGAAGATGGAAGAGGAAAATGGAGGATAGGGTTTTATGTGAAGCGAGTGAGGTTGGAAGATAGGAGGAATAGGCAAATGAGGAAAAATGATAGAAGGTAGAAGGATAATGAATGGAAGGATTATGAAAGGGTAGATGGAAAGGAAGGAAAGATCAACATCAAAACATACCTTGAAGGGTGGTGAGAGGATAGAGGAAATGTAAATGAAGGAATACGTGAAGGAATATGGCAAATGGATAGCAGAGGTTGTGGTTTAGGCACATGGAATGGAAGAATATTTTTGGAGGGAGATGAAGTGGAAGCCTTTGGAAGCTTGAATGTCAACTTCACTTTTTTCTCAACACCAGACTCTTTCAAGAGAGACTTTGGAATCCATATAGCTATAGGCTTTTCATTTCTTTTTGATGATCTAGAGAGAATATCTTTAATGATGGATTTTGGAACCCATACTTGTCTTGTAGTTTTTTTCTTAGATATCTCTTTTGACTTTATGCCTCCATGTCGTTTAGAGGAGACATGGTGATCTTCTCTTTTTGATGGATTCTTGTATTGCATCTTTTTCTTGTATTGAACATTCAAGTTACTTCCAAAAGACTTGGAACTTGTGGAAGAAGAAGGAGGATATGACTGGTTTAGATGGGTGGGTGGATGAAAAGGATTCAAGGGTATGCATCTATGTTGATCTTGAGGAAAGATAGGAGATGGAGGGATGTAAGGACCCATGATGGATGACGAATTAGGAGAGTTAGGAGGGGAAAGTGAAGGGACATAAGGACCCAAGATGGAAGGTAGACGTGAAGCCCTTAGTAGCGGTGGAAGAGGTCCAAGGATGGAAGTGGAAGATGCAAAAGGATAATCAATAAGTTCATCAGCATCTATATGACAACCAAGGATATCAGCATCTTTAGAGTGAGCATTAGAATTTTCAATAGAATCATGGACATATTGAATATGAGCACCTTCTTTGATAGGATTGTTAAAAGCTTGCAAAGATTGAGGAAGAGTAGAAAGTGGAAGTGAACATGGAGTGGTAGAACAAGAAGATGGAAGACTTTGATCTTGAAAAGGATCTTTGGATAGCATAAGCACATAATTTTTCTTTTGATTTTCAATAGGCTTAACATTGAAAGTAACAACACCATTTTTAACAACATTAATGGAAGTATCATCTTTGGAAAGTGCAAGTGTAGTAAGATTATTTTGATTGTCAATAAGCTCAATGGTGTAAGTAGTAACTTGATCTTGCTTAGGAGAAGACTTAAGACATGGTGGAATGCATGAAAAAGGATGTGCAGGATCAAAAGAACCCTGAAGCAGATAAGAGACATCATGAAAAGGATTGGATGACATGGAGGGTTCTTGATCGTGATCTTTCTTTATGTTCTTTTCTTTATCATTTTTAGAGTCCTCTTGACATGGAGCCACTTCTAAGGACAAGGAAGCATGTTGGGATTGTATGGAAGAGTTTGGAAGAGATGGTGGAGGACTAGCTAGAGTAGGCATTATAGCATATAAAAGCTTAGACTCTTTAGGTTTAGCATTATTGAAAGTATTTGTAGCCAAGTGAAGGTTAGCTTGAGTTTCTTTAAGGGGTAGCCCTTGAGGATAACTATAGGGAATCGTATGAAAAGTATTAGGGCTTGTGTTGGATGAAGGTTCTGTGAAAGATTTGAAAGATTCAGAAGCTTTAGGAAATGTATGGGTATTGGAAGAAGTAGGGGATGGAAGGGAACCATCGCTAGACAAAGGTCCAACATTAACATGATCTTGCTTGAGAAGATAATCTTTATTTTTAGTAGGAGAGTCCTTAGGAGAAGGATTCTTATAATATTGATGCTTCAAGCTAGCACGATGCGTTTTATAGTCCTCAGCAGTAGTAGATGGATCATAATCAAGGTATTGTTCACAAAAATTATCAAAGTCTCTTTCAAAATCAAAATCATATGGATCACCATCACGATCTATCCAATGTGACGGCCCATTTATAGTAAGCAGGAACACACGACAAGGAGGATTCTTAGGAATAGAGGTGTCATAAGTATCATTATATTGTCCATCATCATAGTCATCATAGTCTCTGAAGATAGATGTGTCACTCTTCGTGGAAGAGGTATCATAAGGGTTGTCACGTTGCTCACATTCTGTCCGAGGGCATGGTGATATTTACAAGTCTTTATCAAATGGAAAAGGGCATAGAGCTTCCATGGAGAACTCTTTAGGTTCCTTTTCTTTCTCAAGTTTGTTAAGTTTGACTTGCATAGCGTGTATTTGTTTCATCATAGCTATGATCAGAATTTCTTCCTCATGTGTATTGATTCTTTGAGACATGTGTACTGATTCTCAATGGCTACTGCTCTGTTCTTGACACAGTGATTTGTTCGACAGATTCTGGAAATAGGCTAAAAAAGCTAAGTATCTGGCAATTTTGACCAATTCTCTGACAACTTTCCAAATTTTCCCAAATGACACTCTACAGATTCCTACGACAGTGGGTTCTTTACCATACAATTGATGGGCAATAATGAAATGACACTTGATAGAAACTCATATGACTTTCTGACCTCCTGAGATGACTTTTGACTCTAGAAAAGAATTTTACTTCAGATTTTGCAAATTTTGAGTTTTCAGATTCAGATTGTTTGCAAATTTTAATGTCTAGATTTGAGGATTGTAATAGATTTGTTCATTTTCAGTAACCAAATAGATAAGCAAGCACACAAAACAACAAGCAAGTGATTTCAAGCATGTCTGAAGACAATGAACAAGGGCAAAAGCAACCTTGTGCATGAACAATCAAGTGATTTTATTCGTTCTAATCCTCAGAAATGCTAATTGTGTATGTTCCAAAAATGTTTTGCAATAATGCACATATACCCTACAAAATGAAAATTTGGCCTCACTAGGGTTTTTAGTAATGGTTTGACTGTGCAAATTTTATGATCCAAAGGGGTGAACTCCAATCCCGGCGCACCAGAGTTTTGACACAATCCAAGAACTTAATCTTTAGGAGCTGCTAGGGAGATCTGACAACCCAACAATGAACCATACCCATGGAGATTTCTTCCACAAGGACATTTATATAGTGGCTGTCACTACCATGGTGAAAATGGCTATTACCGCTTGAGGTTCCATCAACGCAGTTTGGCCTGTGAAGGGATTGTCCGCTATGGTTAACCCTCTCTAAAGGTGACTCACAATAGTATACCACAAGAGGACTTGGCTCCAGATCCAAAGTTTTTGATGCCTTTTCACTTTTAACCCAGATAGAGCAAGCAGATAAATCTGACACGCTAAGATGAAGATTATCTCATCAAGGTCTATGATATCAACCCCACGTGATCTATCAACCTCTCCGAAGAGAGAATGTATCAATCAATAAGGGAAGACACACAGACCAAGTAGAACATGAGATGCACTAAGTATCCTCCCCACCTACAAGGGATCCCTCATTGAGAAAGGTTTCACTGGGAATCCACTCTCTCAAGATCCACAAATAGTGTTCATGGGGCCTAATTACTATGTGAGTATAGATATATTCCAGAAAGCAAATCTATCCAAAAGTATTCAAAAGCACAAGGTGGTACACTTAACGCTTAAAGAAAATATGAGGTGAGTCCACAAAGTGGATCACTTAACCCCTCACACAAGCTAGAGATGAGTCCACAACTTAGAAAACAAGTGAGTTCCAAAAAGCACAAAAGGGTTGCCTGGTGGAACACTTAACGCTTCTTTCCTGTAGACCCCTCCCCTTTAATGTGGCGCTGACCTTGCAACCACAGGGTGGAACAAGGGGTCAGCGGATTAGCAAGTCCAATAATCCAAGATAGCAATCTAGATCAATCACAAGTATCTAAGACTGCTAAAATACCTAAGGTGTCACAACCTAGTATTCAATTATGCAAATTCGTAGAAAAAGCATGCAAAGAAACACTCAAGCTAAACACATGAGAGATTTATCTTAAGGCCAAATCGAAATGTTATTAGATGAAGGAGAATACCTAAGATCCTCACAATGCTCTTAGTAGATTTTACCTAATTTTTAGCAATTTTTGTTGAGCTTTTCCATGCAAGCAAGCCACGAACTCTCCAACAAGCCAACAAGCAAACAAGCAAACAAGATATGCAAGGTATATTCAACTTATGCAAACCCTAGGGTTAGATTTGAAAACCAAATTTTAGGAGCAATAATAACTAGCAAATAATCTAAATGACAACTCATATCATGCATTGAATCATATGAAAAATAAGTGCATACCCATCACAAAAATTTTATTTTTATTTTTTGCACTTGACCTAGTCAACAAGATCTAATTTTTTTGATATGATTTCGGCCATAAAAATAAAAATGCATAATAAAGACCCCTACTAAAAAATAGAGAGTTTTCCAAAAATGTAAAAAATTTAGAAAAATCTTTTCATTTGTGTCCTAGAGACCCATTTTAGCAAAACAGACTAGTTTTTATAAATTGACTATTTGAGCTATTATATTGCATCCAAATTTAAAACACAAAGAATGGACCCCCTATATAATTTTAAGAGATTTCTGAAAATATAAAAATTTCCAAAAAATATGCTGATTTGCACCTAAAATTAATTTTTTTTTTGAAAAATCAAAAAATAATTATTAAAAATTCACAAAAAATTCAAAAAATTCTGAATTTTTTATTGAAGCTTCCCTGATATGTCTCCAACCTATGAAAAAAATTTCAAACCAAAACTTCTAGACATTTGGGAGATAAAATTAAATCTTTGAAACTTTAGGGTTTTAGCTCCAAGAATCAAAATCAACATGTAAAGGTGGGTTGCCCCACGGTGGGCACCAGAAATGTGTGTGTGAAAATTGTACTTGATCTATAGACACAACACTTTAGTAAAACATTAGAGGTTAGCAAAAATGAAATCGTGCAATAAATTGAAAGCTAAACTAATCAGACGATTTACTGCCTTCTAATAGGTGCGAGTATGATGTTCTCAGATTGTTATCGAGATCAGTGACCTTGATGACACCTAAATGAAGGATTTGAATGCAAAACTGATATGAAATATGAATGCAATTAATCTATATTTTTTTTTGGATTTTCTATGCAATGATATGAATCTATGCTAATATGGAAATTGATATGCTAAAATGATCTAACAATGATATGAAAACGAATCTAAATGAATGTAGAAAAACAAATTGATCTCACAATAGCCTTGATTCACAATAAGCTTTGATTCTCCAAATTCCAATTCTCCAAATTCCAATTCTTTAAAATAGTTGTGCAATTCGTAGACGACTTTGGCAAAGTAAGCTTGCAAAATTATGAGATTCTGTGGATGATTTGTGAAGAGCTAAAGCCTTAATTTATAGAAATCCAAGGCTTTGGAGGTGCATGAAAAAAAGCCATAAATCACTCAAATAACTTAGGTTGATTTTTGAGTTATTTTTAAATAAAAGATAGTTAACTCACAAAAACATGCAAAAGCTAAGTTTTAACTCAAAATAGAGTTTAGCTTTAATTGATAATTGATAGTTGTCTTCTTTTATGATTGTGCATATTTTATTTATGAATTAATTTAATAATAAAGTGATTTGTTTCCAACTTAACTGATTTTTAAAAATAAAACAATTGATTTATGGGTTAATCAATTATTAAAATCAAACTTTTATTCAAAAAAAATATCATTAAATATGACAACTTGCTTTAATTAGTTAAATAAGAATTTAATCAATTAATGATAGGAATTTTGATTTATTGTCAAATTTAAATAATACAATTTAGGAATAAATGTAATTAAATTCAATTAAATAATTAAGTGGCAGTATTAAATCAATTAATAAAATATTCATCATATTCAATTAATCAACTTTAGGATAAATAAGATGTATCGCCAAATAATCATTAAATTAAAGATAATCAAGATAATTAGGAATATTGCTAGGAATATTCCCCGATGCAGAATTTAGGATAATCAATTAGGATTCGATGATGTTTAGATGTGCTTTAGGTTAGGACTTTGATGTCAATTTCATTTGATATGTAGATGTAGAAGATTAATGAACTTATAACCCATTTTTGGGGTATTACACCTTCCATGATGAGCCTTATGGAGGAAATTTTGTTGTAAAAAGGACAACTATGAAAATCTTGAATGTTGGTTATTATTGGCCCACACTCCACAAGTATGCAACCAAGTACACAAGGAAATGCGATAGGTGCCAAAGGATGGGGAGACCAACTAGTTCAGATGAAATTCCCTTTAATCCTCAAGTGGTAGTTACCCCTTTTGACAAATGGGGCCTGGACTTTGTAGGCCCAATTGATCCTCCATCAAATGTTAAGTCTTACATCCTTGTTTGTACTGATTATGTAACCAAGTGGGTTGAATCAAAGCCTATGAATCATGCTAAGGATAATAAAGTTGCAACATTCCTCTATGAGGAAATTTTCACCAGATTTGGGGTTCCTAGAGAGATTATAATAGACCAAGGCGCTCAGTTCACTTCTACCTTGATAACAACTTTGGTTAATGAGTATAATCCTGGGCATAGGAAGTCAACCCCATATCACTCTCAATCCAATGGCCAAGCAGAGGTCACAAATAGGGATATTGAGGCAATTTTGACAAAAACAGTGAACCTGCATAAGAAGGATTGGACTGCGAGACTACCATAAGCTATTTGGGCTTATAGGACCACTTGGAAAACTACCACAAGTTACACATTTTGAGATGGTGTATGGAAAGAAGGATTTAATGCCTATAGAGTTTGAACACAAGACGCTTAGGACAACAATGGAACTAGATCTAAATCTAACCACAACATAGAAAGAAAGAGTCATGCAACTCAATACCTTGGATGAGCTTAGAAAAGATGCCCTGCAACACACAGAGTTGATCCATAATCAACGTATTAAATGACATGACCAATATATAAAGGAAAATATGTTTTTTGCAGGAGACTAGGCTCTATTATATGACTCCATATATAAGGACAATTTGGAAAAGTTGCAAACTAGATGCTTGGGTCCATATAAGATCACAGAAGTATTTGAAAATGGTGTTGTACAATTGAGTACAATAGATGATGTTAGGTTTAGATTATTGGTCAATGGGCATCGACTGAAGCCCTATCTTAAACCCATTAACAAGGTAGAGTTCTTAAAGAAATTCCAGTTTGAGCGGCAGGGTGTACTTCCTACAGCTGAAGGGATTGAGTCTCGGTTCAATTCTCTAAGTGTTGCATGATAGTGTGTTGGCCTTCATAATAAAGGATTCACTTAGTGGGTCCCATTTTTTTCTACATGCACATCTGCCATTCATACCATCTTCTCTTTCTTCCACCTCATTCATCCATCATTCATATTTTTCTCCAACTTGTCCTTGAAATAATGTGTAATAAAGAGGGAGCGGTCACATCAATTGGTTAAGTATTCATTATGCCAGGTACGCTCCACATAATCTTAGGTGGTTAATTATTCTATTTCATTGCATTTGTGAGTTAATTAAGATAAGTACATTTATATTTCAAATATGATTGCAGGTTGACAGTCTTTTTCGCATGCTTGAATTTCCACATCTATGTATTTCCACCACCAAATACTCAAATAGGGTTAATGCCCTGTCCTTTTCATTAGTACTTGAGATTTTTCATTTGATTCACTTGTTGTCTAGTTGTATCTCCTATACTTAATACCCATTACACCTTACATTCCTTCCTAAATTTATGTGAACCTTTGAAGTTTGAATTGATGGGCTAATTTTCGCATCTCTAGCAGTTCTTGAAATGATGGTTTAATATTTTAGGTTGAAAGGAGGAAAGGGAAGTGGATAACATTGCAAGAATTTCAGTAAGCAAGGAAACAATAGGGATAACTTTAAGAAACCCCCTTTTAGGAAAAAGTGTAAAATCGTGGTGAATCATACATTATTTTAGGGGGGAATTTTTTTTAATGCAGATGATTGTTTTTTTCAAATCCATGATTTTTCATAGTTTCTATTGGTGATTTTTTCCCTGCCGAATGAAAATTTCATAAATTGCTGGTGAATAATTTTCTTTCGAAGTAAAAAATTATAATATATGAGGCAAATAATTTTCTTTTGAAGTAAAAAATTATAATATATGAGGCAGATGATATTTATTTGAAGGGAAAAATAATAATTGTATTGGCAAATTTTATGTGCCGTTTGAAAATTCATTTATTTTATTGGCTAATCGTTCATTAATTATGGGAAAAAATATATTTTATTGGTGATTTTCAAAAGATGGGACATAACACAGACACATAACCTAACTTAAGTTACCTAACATACATACATTATTTTATAATGTTAAATATATTATTTGAGACCGTCTGATGATCGAAGATCAATGGCTGAAGTTTAATTTCGGCCCCAATTTCTTGAAGGAAATAGAGTTGTCGAGGAAGTCACTGGAATGTTGACACGTATCAAATAAGGGTAACTTGTCTGCAGACTACAGTGTACACATGTTAGTATCTACTATGGATAATCATGGTTCTATTACTATAGTGCAACTTGTAACCTCTTAACTTAGTAAGAAATAAATGCCTTGTCAATGATAGGACATTCATATTGCAATATAACCGATATCTGTCATTTTTGCACTTATGGGAAAGATTTACTGCTAGATACGAAAGATTAAGGACAAAAATCTAATTCCTCACACACATGCATTTAGGGGAAAGATTTACATGAAAGATTTAGAGGCATATTAAGGACAATGGATTTAAAACCATTAAAGACATAATAATTTATTGATAAGTAATGACTAAGGATTTAAGGGCTCCAACTATTTATAGATGATCTAGCTTCTTTATTCCTTGATTCATCTTTGCTAGATAAATTGTCTATTTAGGTCATTAGTCTGTAGTTGTACTCTAAAAATAATTTATTTTTAAGGTTTCTGAAGTTTTAGATGGACACTCCAATTAGGCTTATATGCACATCTGAGGAGCCCTAGAAGGCCTTTCTGGGTTCCTTTTCAGATGAAACCTTAGAATCAATTTGTAAGGAGGGTGGGCCTTTCATAATAGAGGCTATTAAAATGGCGCTGGGCAGAGAGTTTATGCACAATGAAGATAAGCACTAGGTCAACATGGACATTACGTCCCATTTTTTGGCATCTCTTCTCGACCTTAGAGGAGAGAAGGTAGACATGTTAATGCTGCTGAGGAGGGTTTTTAAAGAAGAATACCTAGGGGACAACGTCGATGTTGTCGTGTTCATGGAAATAGGGGTGGGGATCCCTTGGGCAAGTGAAATACCCAAGCTTCTCCTCCCAGGCCAGAATGTGGCCATGCAACCTTTTCTTTTGGGCCTGAATCCTGGGCAATATAAGCGCCATAGGAAGTGGGCCCTGATTTCTAGGGATCTTCTCCAAAAGTGGTTTATGCTTGATGAAGAGGAGGCTTAGGCAGGGCAATATGGGTGGCTCGATGAATTCTTGCAGTTAATCCTCTCTGTAGAATTCTACTTAGATGGAGCTGAAGGGCAAAATCAGTAGTGGACTACTAGGGGTTTTTTTTGATAAAAATATACATCATTTTTGGGTTTTTTATTTATAGTTATTGGTAGGTTTCTCTTTGTACTGGAAGTGGACAATGTAATTATAATTTTATGAGAAAAAAATGATGAAAATTTCACAAGCTTTAGCTCATTTCAATTATTGTTTTATGGGTACATAAAGCTTATTTCAATTATTGTTTTATGGGTACAAAAAATGGTTCTTAGACTTCTCTGTCACTGTGATTGCAATATTTTAATTAGTTGCTTTATCTGTGTATTAGACATGTATGATGTAACATGTAACTTTTAAGTATGTTTCAATAGAAATAAGGAAATGTTCAAACGATGCCGATGGTATTTCCATTTTTAAATCTAAATATTTAAAATGTATCACAAATTCACAGTTGTACAATGTAGACACTAGACAGTTGTAGTTAATAAAAGAAATGTCTTATTAGTTATCACTGACATTAAGTTTGGGTAATGTTTTTGGTTAAGGAAAATAGGTTTTAATGGGGCCCTGAAACCCTTACAACTAAAAGACCAATATAGATAGTAATAGTTTAACATAGACCAAATGAAACAACCAAAGCTAAGCAAAGGGCCAGGCACGACTAGTCTTAAACAACTAAACTACAGAAAGCCAGTGAAAAAGACCAGGGACTAAGAACAAAAAACTCGTGCAAAAAAAGGCTAGGAGCAAATCAGGAAAACTCACTGAGAGTCTCCACCGCCCGCATTTCCAGCTCGGTCACCTTCTTAGCAACCTCCTTGAGAGCTTCCAAATCTTTGTCAGGCTCCTAGGTGTCCATCTTCCTCATGCTAGCTCTCATTCTCTTTCTCGACCCCTCATCCTGTAATTTTTCTTTACTGCTGTTGGGAGAGTCCTCATTACAAGCTTTGTTTTCCTCAATTTTGTTAATCAGTGCTTTGATATGGTCTTTGGAAGCCTTGAGGATGCTGTGGCTTTGTTCAGCAATTTTCTGAAGATTGGCTTCCACCCCCTAGATCCTTTTCATAAGAGCTTCCATTTTGTTTTCCCTTTCAACAATCTCCTCGTTGAGTCTGGCCTTATCGCAATTGTTCTCCCTTTGTAGCCTGCTAACCCTAAATCTGAGATCATGTATCTCATGATAGGTCCATTTGGTGGTCCTATAGCTATCAATGACACTGTTCTTGGCATTATTAAGGACGTCCATCTGGGGGTTTTCCTTCGTGACATCACTAAGAATGACCAAGGCATGGTCAATCAGATCTTCCATTTGTATTTTTCCCTCTTTATTTTCCTTAACCATGGTTTTCATCATCTCTCTTTTGAGACCCATTCTGACTGAGACATTGTGGAAGTTACGCCAGACCACAGTCTTCTCCGTGTCCTAAATTTTGCAGGAGAAATGATCCACCTCCTGATTCTCCTCACCCTCTTTCCCTTGATTCTCCTCTCTCTCCTCACTGAACCCCCCTTCTACATTACCTCTCTCCTCCATGGCATTAGGGGAATTCCCCCTTTTTCACTTCTTGTCCCCAGTAGGCAAAATAGACTCCTCTCTGTCCTTGGGAATTTTGATGGTGACTTTCCTCTTTCCCTCTAGATGAACATAGGTATCCTCCTCCTCCCCAAACAAATCTTCCTCTCTTTCAGCAATATCTTCCCCCATTTCCATGCCCTCGGTGTCCTCATCATAATCTCTATCAGAAGAAACATCCACACATTGCTTGGACTCCTGAATTTCCTTCTTCTCAATTTTTGTTCTCTTGGGTTCCTTTTTCCCTTTGGTAGAGGTGGGGGAACCAACTGCCTCCTCATCAGAATGCATATCAAAGCTCTCCTCTGTCTTAGAGGGGAAGTACTCTTCATCCCCTTTTTTAGTATCCTCATCCGAGACACTTTTCCTACCTTTCCCTTGTTTGATGGTTTTGCCTATAGTCCTGGCCTTTAGATAATCATAAATTAAAAGTAGAATCCCTTCATGGAAGGTGGGGTTGCTGACAGGTCTCTCCCTATAAACATTAATATTCTCATTTATTAAAGAGTACAGATAGAAAGGGATAGAGATTTTTGCATCAGACCTGAAGTGGTTGAGCAAGACGAAATGGTAGGAGTAGATGTAGTTGAAACGGGTGTCCAGTGAAATGTACTTAATGATAGCTTGAAGCACAAATCTCCATAGAGGCTTGATAGAGCACAGTTGGTAGAAGGTGCCTTTTTTGACCAGAGCCATCTTTTCATCACTTCCCTTAGTAAAATCCTGAATCACTTAGGTAGAAATACTTCTATCCCTGTAAAACTTCTTCTCGACTATGGGAATACCCGTCATGGCCGAGATGACCTCCTCAGTCATGGTAAACTCAACCCCATCAATTTTGACAATGCCCTCGTTCCAGCTTCTGGTCATGACATTGGTGATGGAAGGCTTCCAGCCATGCAGTCTCTCAATAAAAGAAGTGACGTTCCATTTACCGAGGATATTCCAGACCTTAGAGCGCTTCCTCCACTTTTCAGCTTCATCTTCTAATTCTCTTCTATGCCTCTCACCCACCATCTTGGTTTTTCTTCTTCGTTCCTTCCTATTTTTTTGAAAAAGCTTGCAGAAACGAGCTCTGGGAATGAAGTGCGATAAATTCTCAACACTTCCTCTGAAGCTATAATGAAAAGGCAAGAAAGCCAGCCTTAACATGCAATGATGGCAATCCATTCGGAGTGTACTTTGGCTTGTGTTCATACACCACATGCAAAGGCACAAATCCCATAAAACAATACCTTCCATAATTACAAATTAATGCTTCCCAATCTTCCCAGGATTCTCTCTCCTTCGATTAATTCCCTTATTTCATCCGGAATTAATCCCCCGTCAACCCAAATTTTCATTTCATTATTTTTCACTGCCCTATTTGCTAGCCTGTTTGCCACGTGGTTGGCCTCCCTATACTCATGGGCCACATAAACACTTTCAAAAGATTTGAGCCAGAGGATGCTCTCATTAATAATGCTTTCAGTATTTCACGTTGAAGCATTTTTCCCTTTCAGACAATCGATGATGTTTTTTGAATCTCCCTCTAACCACAGCCTCCTGACCCCAGTGTCCTTGGCCAATTTGATAGTTTGGTGGGCTGTTGTGGCCTCTGCATAGTGGTTGGTCTACACTCCCAGGGGAGCCATGATGGTAGAAATTCCTTTACCATGGTCATTTCTGATCACACCTTCGATCTTTGATTGGCCAGGGTTACCCTTAGCGGCCCCATCGAAATTGGCTTTGCACCACCCCACTGGCGACAGGGTCCAGATATAGTCCACCCTTTTGTTAGTGGAAATCTCATTGCTGTTGAGCAGGGGGTTGGTTCCTTTGACAACCGTATAGTTTGGGTAATGTTAGTTATTACTTGTCATGACATTTTTTCCAATTTCACACACTTGTACATTTAATATGAAAGATTTATAGCATGTTGAAGGACAAATGAATTAATAAGGTTAGAGAAAGAATTTATGGTTTTGTAATTATAATGTATGAGAATTATATGTGATTATAATTATCAAAGTTAAAATTATAATCAATAAAAAATATCATTTTAACTTTAAGTATACTATATAATCAATTTGAAGCACAAATGAATTAATAAGGTTAGAACTTAGAGAAATAATTTATGGTTTTCTAATTATAAAGTATGAGAATTAAATGTGATTATAATTATCAATGTTAAAGTTATAATCAATAAAAAATATCATTTTAACTTTAAGTATACTATATAATCAATAAAAAATATTACTTTAACTCATGTTTGGGAGACCTAGCGAGTCAGCGACCACATAAATCTCGTAATGTCTAAACACTAACTTAAGTAACCTTAACTTCGGCCTCTGAAATTTAATAAAATGTAATATTATTAAAAAAATAGTGCATTTTGAATTTGATTGGCTAAAATTGTTACTATTTAATTAAATAACTTTAAATGTTATTATCCATTATTAATTTATATATATAAAGGAAAAAATAACCGTATAACATTTAACACTGTCGGTTGCAATTGTAAATAACTATTAACTACCGTTGGATGAGCACAGATCGACAATTTATGATGGACTTCGAGATGAAAGGGAAAAGAAACCCCATCTTTTCAAACCCATTCTGAAATCATGACACGTGTCACTAAACATGTTCCACTCATAGTCTCGCATGGTCTACCAATAATGTCATTTCAATTTGATGATGACGTGACATGTTTGACTCGTTAGGTGAGTCATCCCAATTAAGTGAGTTAATGGGACCCATAGGGCCACCACACCACTCACCAGATAGTGACAATGACATTTTGACAGTTGGATGATTGTAGATCAATGACCGAAGTTGTATTTTGGGCCAAAAGGGAAAAGCACCCCATCTTTTCAAACCCATTCCAGAATCATGACACGTGTCACTAAACATGTTCCACTCACAGTCTCGCACGGTCTACCAACAATGTCATTTAATGATGATGTGATATGTCTGACTCGTGAGGTGAGTCAGTCGTTAGGTGACTAGGTGAGTCAACAGGACCCATGTTAATATGACCAACAATGTCATTTGATGATGATGTGACACGTCTGACTCATGAGGTGAGTCAGCCGTCAGATGACTAGGTGAGTTAATGAGACCCACATTAATATGACTAACAATGAGTCATGACATTATGACTGTTGGATGATTGTAGATCAATGACCGAAGTTGTACTTCAGGCCGAAAGGGAAAAGAAAACCCCATTTTTGCAAACTCATTCCGGATTCATGACGCGTGTCCACTCACACAGTCAGTGACAAAAGTGACGGCTGTAGATTGTACAATTTTTGTGCTTAAAGTTTCCAATCTAATTTTTAATTTATAAGTAGTCTGCAGATTTAGAAAGGAGTTATGAATTCTAAATTTCTAGGTTGAGGATTGAGGTCCGAGGAAAGCAACAATGTCTCTTCCTAGTCATAGTCTGCAAAAATTGAAACTAAGGGTAACAGGTAACTAGTAAAATCCTAAACGCCTACATCCTGCATTTTAAATTTTTCAAATCTCTTGATTTACAACTTTACTATTTATATTATATAATTTTTTTTAGCCTGTTAGAGTTTAATTTTGAATCACCCCTGTAAATTGTAGGTTTGTAGTTGTGTATAAATATTTGAATTTTCCTATGAGTAAATAGTGATACCAGTTACCAACTTACCACTGAATAAGGTGAAATAGTATCCACCTTAGGATGTATGGGGGAAATATGAGATCCACTTTTAAATCCAAATTCCCAAAGGAGAGATCCAAATTGATCAACCAAAAGGCTAATGCATAATCGAATCAATCTATGTAGAATATGAAAGAGGAAGAAAACCTTATATTTCCCTATAATGGAATTATGCTTGAAATCTGAAATAATTGAAATGCAAATACTAACCTCAAAATAGAGCAAATCTGGAAAATGCCAATTTCTGATGTCTGTGTGTAGTTTCGGGCAATTGTGCAACCGTTTTCAGACTAGAAATGTCGAGATGAAGAAAACCTAGAAATCTTTTATCTTTCTAACATCAGGTAGTCTTTGACCCGATAAAAGGTGAAAGGCTAAATTCTTATTCTGAATGTCAACTTTGACTTTGTTCATAGATCTTGGAAGTTCACCGAAAAGGGTATCTGAATCCAAGCTCAGATCTGAAGTTCCTCACCTATACCTACAAGAAAAAGAGGGTTTTTGTTGTTTGTTTGAGGGGTTTGCCTTGGTCAAACCCTAGTTTGGAATCAACCTTAATATTGAAATTAAAATGAGAATGCTAGCAAGTAGTAGAAGTAGATCTAACAATGAAGATATGTAATTCGATAGATATGCAATTGTATTTCGAATGTAAACAAATGTATTAATATGAAAGCTTGAACACAACAATGGCAAATGTAAATCAAAACCATGAAAGTAAATACAAAACCTCCATGCTTGTATGCTTGGAATCTACCTTGATAGAAGAATGAATGGATCTAGAAGATGAACAGAGGATATTAAAGGAAGATCACACCACCATGATGGCTAGATCTAGGGTTTGAATGATGAATCTTGCATGTTTGAACCAAATCCCTTCAAAGGCTTGAATGCTTGAATTCTTGATCTTCAATGGAGAACTTGAATGGAGAAGAGGACTTGAATGCTTCCTTGAAAATGCTTGATAAAATGCTTGCTTGACCTTACTTGAGAGATATGAAAAGTGGATATCAATTGCTTGATTATGGATGTCTAAAATGAGAGAGGAAGGCCTCCTTTTATATTGATCTAGGGCACAAACCTCTAGAGAAGGCCGACATTGGGGAATTAAATTCCAATTAACCTTAACCCCTAAAAATGGACCCATATTAAATTCAATTTAAGGATTTACCATTCCAAAATTGGAAATAGCCGACCTGGAGGCAGGAAAACAAATATCTCTGAAACCCGACACCCGAAAATCATAGGAACTTGAAATTTGAAATGTGGGTCAAGGACGAGGTCAACTTTGCCCTAGGTCAGAGTCGAGGTCGATGCTAACCTAGGTTAGAGTCAAGGTCAACTTTGACCCTCAAGGTTGACTTTGACCTTGAGGTCAAAAACCTTAGGACCTCAGTCCCTAATGCCAGGAAATGCAGAAATATACTGAAAACAAGGATAGATAGAAGCAGAATGAGGAGAACAAGTCAGATCTAAGAAAATGGTTGATTCAAGGTGCTTGACATGACCCAGACCACTCACTCAGAGGGCTAAAAACTCTTAACATGGAAGTGCTTCCATTTTAAGATGATACAACCACAATGGGCAAAACAAATATCAAGAATAAGACTATGAGTAAAATGCCAAGTCAAATAATAGAATTCCACAATCTGCTTAAAACACCAGGTTTCATTGATTTATTCCATGTAAATAGTAATGAAATTGAATCACCTCCTATTGATTGAAGTTTGAATTTGAATAGGGATAAGATGTATGATATAGGAGTGGAATATAGGACCTATCCTCAATCCAAATTCCCAACTAGAAAGATCCGAATGGATTAACCACAAAGAAGTGATCAATGCATAAAAGAATCAAACAATGGAGAATATGAATGAAGGAGAAAACCTTATATTCTAATATGAAAAGTATATACTTGAAATATAAAATAAATGGAAGGCAAATACTAACCTCAAAATAGGGCAGATCTGGAAAATGCTAATTTCTGATGTCTGTGTATAGTTTCAGACAATTCTGCAACCTATTCCAGATTGGAAATGCCGAGACAGAGAAAACCCAGAAAACTTTTATCTTTATGGAAGTAGGTAGTCTTTGACCTAGATAAAAGGACAAGGACTACTTTGGAATTTTGAAGGTCATCTTTGACTTTGTTTGCAGATCTCAGAAGTTCATTGAAAAGGGTATCTAGATCCAAGCTCTGATTCACAGTCCTGCACCTGTACCTGCAAGAAAAAAAAAGGTTTTTGTTGTTTGGATGGGGGGTTTGCCTTGGTCAAAACCCGATTTGGAATCAACCTTAATAATGAAATTGAAATTGAGAATGCTAGTAAGTAGTAGAAGTAGATCTAACAATGAAGCTATGATATTCAATAGATATGCAAATTGTATTTGAAATGTAATCAAATATATTGATATGAAAGCTTGAACATAACATTAAAAAATGTAAATCAAAACCTCCATGATTGTATACTTGGAATCTACCTTGAGGGAAGAATGAATGGATCTTGAAGATGAACAAAGGATCTTGAAGGAAGATCACATCACCATGATGGCTAGATCTAGGGTTTTGAATGATGAATCTTGAATGTTTGAACCAAATCCCTTCAATGGCTTGAATGCTTAAATCCTTGATCTTCAATGGAGAACTTGAATGGAGAAGAGGACTTGAATGGATGATTGCTTGAATGGAATGCTTTCTTGATCTTGCCTTGAGAAAACCTTGAGAAATTGATCTCCCAAGAACTTTATGCCTTGATCATGAAAATGGATTGAAACTTGATTTCAAAACTTGATGGAGAAAATGAGAGAGGAAGGCTTCCTTTTATAGTGATCTAGGGCATAATCCTCTAGAGGGGCCACCTTGGGGAATTAAATTCCAACTAGGCCTCAAAACTTTAGGAATGGACCTAAATTAAATATAATTTAATATTTTACTATTTTAGAGACCAAAACAGCCGACCCGGAAGCGGGAAAACAATTCTTTTCGAAACTTGACATCTGGGAATCATGGGACCTTGAAATTTGAACCCAGGGTCAAGGACAAGGTCAAACCTAACCTAGGTCACAAATGAGGTCATCCTTGACCCTCAAAGTCATCCTTGATCTTGAGGTCATAGATCTTAGGGTCTCAGTCCAGAGTGCTAGGAAAATGCAAAAAGAAAGTGGAAAAGGGAGTAGAATCAAGGAAAAATGCCAGATTTAAGTCGGGGACCCATTCAAGGTGCTTGACATGATCCCAAATCACTTACTCAGAGGGCTAAATGCTCTTAACATAGAAGTGCTTCCATTTTAAGATGATACATTAAGCCCCCACTTTAGTAAGAGTATGGACTCAATGCAAACTCTTGGTAAAGGAGAAGAAAGAGGAGATCCAAGTGGATTCGTAACAAGATAAAATAACACTTAGCTAAGGACATAAGCCCCCAGGCTAATGATTATAACTCAACATACATGCACAAGGGTGTGAAAAGAGAAAACCAAAAGAACAAGGGTTAATACAAACAAACCCAAATCAACTAGCATAAGAAACCTTGCTAAGAAATATTTCTCATACTAATATCATATTTGGAAAGCTATCATAAAAACATAAATGATTACATAAGAAAGACAAGAGAAACACTATAAATAACATAGCTTTATGATCCAGTCCTACTAGCATGAAAGCGAAAAGAGAGAAAGGAGAAAGTGATTACCTCACCTAGTAAGATTCCCACCTTACCATGAATCAGCCTGGAGGGAGAGCCCAACTGGTAGCAAGACCCAGTAGTTCACCCAAAAATTGTGCTTTGAAATTTTAATGTGTCTTCTGATGACTTCTAGAATACCCATATATCCACCTTCATGTATCATTATGAATATGAAACGTGTGTCTCCTCAGGATTTAGAAACTTATGTGCGTTACCCTCGAAAGATTTAGCATATTGAAAATGCATGTCTTTTCAGGATTTAGCAACTTATGTGTGTTACCTTCCAAGATTTAACATATTTGAAATTGGAAATGCGTGTCTCTTCAAGATTTAGCAACTTATGTGTGTTACCTTCAGAGAATTTAGCATATTGGAAATGCATGCCTCTTCAAGATTTAGCAACTTATGTGCGTTACCTTTTGAGATTTAGCATGTTTCAAAACAAAAGGTTAGAACAAAAATGCATAATATAGAATGAGGGAGGCCGTATATATGCCCCCCTCCTTAAGATGGAAAAAACATACTATTTTGACATGTTAAGGAAAGAAAAGAACAAGGATAAAGCCTTCTTCAACATCAAGACAATATCCAAAGATAATACCTAGTCCAAGCCGAGAAGGTCACAGCTCTTATGAGGCCATGGAAGGGATGAATGCAAAGAGATATCATGCAAGAAGTGAAAAAGTAACCCTTGTGAGGGATAGTACACTATTCAACTTCCAAGGTGAGAGATTTATCAACCATGGAAACCCAATGTCAAACAACGAAAGAGGTTGCGATTAAGGACAAAGATCCTCAATGCAAACCAAAATTTTCGTGTATGATTGGATATCACATAATAGATAAATATTGCTTAACTAAGGAAGGAGGTGAATCCTGGAAAGATAGAAAAGAAGGAGATGAAATCCTTTCCCTCTAAGCATAGGAACAAAGATGGAAGGGGACCTATTATATCGCTCACAACACTATGCAAGACAATGAGCCCCCAAGAATTAGGCTAACATTGTTTACATAATGTGGAGCTCTATAATAGGAACATAAATGTTATTTAGAGAAAATAGGATTGAAATACAACTCATTACCACATGATATATAAATAACCTTACTATCAATGAGCTGCCTAATCTTATAATGTAAAGCTTGACATTCATTAGTTGAGTGATCATGAAATCTATGAAATAAATAAAAAGGAAGATACTTCAAGTGTGGACTATGTTTCTTTTTGCGTTTAGGTCTAGTAATCATCTTAGAATGAAGGAGTTTAGGCAAAAGAACTTCTTGGTCTAAGTCCTTCATAGTTTCATCATGTTTTGAAGTGTTATTTGAGATATTGTTAACATTGATTTGTTGTTGAGGATTAAATCCCAATCCATAAGAATGCTCATGCCCCCCAGTGTGTAAGGGCATTTGAATTCCCTGTTTATGTTTACCACATGCCTGACCATGGAATCCTTGTTTAACTAGGAAATGATAACCAAGACCATAACAAGAAACCATATCAGAAGGAGTCAATGGAACTTCAGTAGTCACTATGTCATCATTGGTAGGTTTGATAGATTCATTATGGGTAGAAGTAGTGACAAAGTTATTACAAAGGGCTTTAGAAGTAGAAGTAAAAAATCATTGTTCAAATTCTCTTTGTTGCTTCATAAAATCAAGATCATTAACCTTATACTCTCCAATAAAGGTAGGATTAAAATCCAAAGTTCCCTAATCATCTCGAGGAAGAGCATTAGAGGAAGAAGGATTACTATTAGGAACAAGAGTAGTGTGGGTTTGAATATTTAGACAAGGATTAGGTGCATCATCTGCATGAAGTGAATACATCTTGATGTTATGTATAAACTTGACTTTACGGTGAAGAGTGGAAGGGATAGCATGCATATCATGCAACCAAGGTCTACCAAAAAGAAGGTCATAATTGAGAGGTCCAAGCATAACATGAATAGGTGTATTCAGGATGACCAGTCCTACTTTGATAGGTAAGGTAATGATGCCTAAAGTGTTCTTAGCAATGTTATCAAAGCCACATATAGGAACATTGTCTGGTTGAATAGTTGAAAGATTGACTTTAATTGATTTGAGCATGTCCATGCTACAAACATTAAGCCCAGATCCATTATCAATCAAGGTCCTATGAATGATACTTTTATTGATAGAAATAGCAACCATAAGAGCATCATATTGATTCTAAACTTCTTTAAAAGGTAAATCTTTTTGAGTAAATATAATGTCAGGAGGACCCAGGGTAGCATGCATGAAGTGTAACAAGTTATTAATGTTCTCTTGACTAGGAGGTGGAGTGGGAAGAGTTGCTAGAGCTTTTTGCAAGGCTTCATAGTAAGTAGGTGAAGTTTGAAGAAGCTCCCATAAAGAAATCTTGGTAGGAGTATTTTGTAATTGGTTTATCAAATCATACTCCTTTCTAGGAAGATGAGGTGGAGGAGGAAGAATTAGTTGAGAAGGTGATAAAGAAGTAGAAACCACCGGAATTAGGTTGAGGGTTATTCCTTGTACGATATGTGTGAGCTATCAAATCTTGATCATTGAAAGACTCTAAAGAATCCATAGGTTTTCCTTTGATAGTAATGCGAGGACAACCTTTGATAGTCAACAAAGGTTTCAGAAAAACCATATTAGTTGTCTCAACACTACAAATAGATTCATAAGAAGGAAGCAACAAAGACATCCTAGGAGGAGATGAGGTAGGATCTTGATTCTGCATAAGATCATCATTAAAAGAGAGAGTATTAAGGGAATTCATATCATTCTCTGCCAATGCCTCATCACTAGAAGGAATCCCAAATGGAGGTAAAGAATCTAAAATATCATCTTCTTTCACTAAAATGTCTACATGTGTTTTAGAAAAAGAGTTATCATCATGTATGAATATGTCACCCTCTTGTATCAAAGCGTCTTCATGAGGAGGGGATAAATCAATGTCTTTGTCCAAGGGTTCATCCACAATGGTTTCATGAGGAAGAGAGTAATCAACCTACAAATCCAAAGGTTCATCCCAAATAGGAGGATTATCATTCCTACCAATAAAGGACATTGTAGGATCTCCATAAATCACTAAACCTTGATCCCTAGAGGGGGGAGAAGGTAAATTATAGTCAAAAGTAAGCTCACTAGGAGAAAAATTAACATCAATCCTCAACTCTTCTCCATAAAGAGAAATATGACGGAGATCACATGTACTAAATGAAGTCTTTCTAGGTGTGACTCCATGCAATGGTAAAGTAAGAGGAGGATGGTGTGTAATCCCAAAAGTTTTGGAAAACATTTGAAACAACCTGTGCAACATGATAACAAATAAAGAAATGTATAGAAAATAGATCTAGATATATCCAAATTCATTCAAATGAAAATCAAACACAATAGGGAATCTAATTCCACAAAGAAATGTAAATGTTTTTGTATTTTTGAAGAAATTTTGCAAATTTTTTGTATTTTTGAAATATAAATGCAAGAGCATAAAGGAAATCTACTTTTATAAGCATGTAAGATCTAACATAAAATGCAAATCTAACACCAAAAAGAAAGAGTTGTCTATCATGGGCTCACCAAAATGTAAAGGATAAAGGTGAACACACAAGATACAACAAACACAATAGGACATCTAATTCCACAAAAGATAGGGGGTAAGCTTGTCTGGTTCACCAAAATGAATAGTGATGGTGAACATACAAGGTAAGACAAAGGGAAATCTAACACCAAAAAGAAAGAGAGTAAGCTCATCGGGTTCACCAAAATGAATAGTGATGAAATTGAATCACCTCCTATTGATTGAAGTTTGAATTTGAATAGGGATAAGATGTATGATATAGGAGTGGAATATAGGACCTCTCCTCAATCCAAATTCCCAAATAGAAAGATTTGATTGGATTAACCACAAAGAAGTGATCAATGCACAAAAGAATCAAACAATGGAGAATATGAATGAAGGAGAAAACCTTATATTCTACTATGAAAAGTATATGCTTGAAATCTAAAATAAATGGAAGGTAAATACTAACCTCAAAATAGGGCAGATTTGGAAAATGCTAATTTCTGATGTCTGTGTATAGTTTTGGGCAATTTGCATCATGTTCCAGATTGGAAATGCTGAGACAGAGAAAACCCAGAAAACTTTTATCTTTCTGGAAGCAGGTAGTCTTTGACTCGGATAGAAGGTCAAAGACTACTTTGGAATTTTGAAGGTCCTCTTTGACTTTGTTTGTGGATCTCGAAAGTTCACCAAAAAGGGTATCCAAATCCAAGCTCTGATTTGTCGTCCTGCACCTATACCTGCAAGGAAAAGAGGTTTTTGTTGTTTGGATGGGGGGTTTGCCTTGGTCAAACCTTGGTTTGGAATAAACCTTAATAATGAAATTGAAATTGAGAATGCTAGAAAGTAGTAGAAGTAGATCTAACAATGAAGCTATGATATTCAATAGATATGCAAATTGTATTTGAAATGTAATCAAATATATTGATATGAAAGCTTGAACATAACATTAACAAATGTAAATCAAAACCTCCATAATTGTATGCTTGGAATCCACCTTGAGGGAAGAGTGAATGGATCTTTAAGATGAACAAAGGATCTTGAAGGAAGATCACATCACCATGATGGCTAGATCTAGGGTTTTGAATGATGAATCTTGAATGTTTGAACCAAATCCCTTCAATGGCTTGAATGCTTGAATCCTTGATCTTCAATGGAGAACTTGAATGGAGAAGAGGACTTGAATGGATGATTTCTTGAATGGAATGCTTGCTTTATCTTGCCTTGAGAAAACCTTGAGAAATTGATCTCCCAAGAACTTGATGCCTTGATCATGAAAATGGATTGAAGCTTGATTTCAAAACTTGATGGAGAAAATGAGAGAGGAAGGATTCCTTTTATAGTGATCTAGGGCACAATCCTCTAGAGGGACCACCTTGGGGAATTAAATTCCAATTAGGCCTCAACCCTTTAGGAATGGAACTAAATTAAATATAATTTAAGAGTTTACTATTTCAGAGACCAAAACAGCCGACTCAGAAGCGGGAAAACAATTCTTTCTGAAACTCGACATCTGAGAATCATGGGACCTTGAAATTTGAACTCAAGGTCAAGGATGAGGCCGACCTGACCTAGGTCAAGGAAGAGGTAATCCTTAATGCTCAAGGTCATACTTGACCTTGAGGTCACAGATCTCAGGGTCTCAGTCCAGAGTGCTAGGAAAATGCAAAAAGAAAGTGGAAAAGGGAGCAGAATCAGGGGAAAATGCCAGATTTAAGCCGAGGAACCATTCATGGTGCTTGACATGATCCAAAATCACTTACTCAGAGGGCTAAACACTCTTAACATGTAAGTGCTTCCATTTTGAGATGATACACCATGATATTTATGATCTTGTTATTCATGGAAATAAGGGAATAATGGAAATTAGATTTGCACTTGAAAACAAGTGGAACAATCCAAATAAGGGTTCAAAATTTTATTCATTTAAACCCATGGTAAATGCAATCGAAAATAAAATTGGACCATGGGTTGTTGGGTTGGCACACATGGCGTTACCTCAAGTATTCCATTTCCCAGAAATTATCATGGTTTGCACCGAAAATTATGATGAAAATAGAAAAGCAATTATGAATAAAAATACTCAGGAGGAAATTTTGTCCATAACCGAGAGTGAATTTTCTAGTCTGTTGAACCTAAGGTTTGAACAACAAAACTCAAACATGCATATTGACCTGGGAAAGCTAGCAGAGGATTATGCAAAATTAGATGCAACACAGAGAGATTCTTATATCAGGAGAATAACAAGTGGTTCTAGTCTAAGTCCAGATCATAAGCCTCCTTATGATTATGAAATTTTTTTTCCATGGGTACAGGACAATATTTCCTTGCTAGCATTTTGTTTGGGATTAGATAGTAACAAACAAGTGGGTGCCATCATTCTTGAAATGCTTTTTCATATTCATTTTGAAAAATAACTAGTAAAATATTGTTTTATTGAGCACATTGTTTGTTGCATGCAAGATCAATTACTAATGATTCAAAGAGGTTCACATAAGACATTTAGATTCACAACCTACTTGTGATATCTTCTCTTAGCAAAGCATCGTGCAATATTTCAGACAAACAAGCTTTGCAGTTAGGGCCAAAATCCAATATATGAGTGGACACCTCAGATAAGGATGATTGATAATAGAAGGAACTAAAAAAATTTTGTAGACTTCTTTTTGGCACCAATGTACCATAAAATTATAGGCACTCCAATACCTAGATTGCCTATTACTTGTAGAAATTACATTAAACTTGGAAGTCAAATACAATTGGTTGACTCGTACTTAATGGAAGAGTACATTATGTTAAGGTTTTACGGTTCAGTGGTACAACCCTACAAACTTCCAATACATGTAACAGAGAGGGTATTTGCATTGGAATATGTATGGAAGATGGAGAGCACATATGTACTCTTTAATGGTCAACAAAAGAAAATGATATTTCCTTCCTTGGCTTTCTCCTTTGGAGGGTTCACATTTGATAGAAGAGGATTCAAAGTGGCAGAAGCCTTTTTTTCAATTTTTCGCTTTGATGTTGATAGTCACTAGCAGTATGATCCACTCAACATAATTGGAACAAAGTTTAGAGAGAATGGGAACTCTGCAAGCAAATGTCAACATGAAAGTATGCCATTGATTGAAAAATTTAAAAACATGGAGTTTAGGGATGAGGTCAAAAAAGAGATGGAGAAATATGTTGCTGAAAATAATATGTCAATACAAGAATTTTCATCACAAATAATGGAATTGCACAAATAGAAAGGAAAAGTGCAGACCATGACATCATCCAATTTCTACCAGAAAGTTGCTCAACCATCTACAATATCTATTCCAAAAGAGCTAATGAATGAATGTATGGATGATAATTAGACTCGAACCAAAATTTATAATTTTTGGGGAATGAGGAAGAATCTCGGTGAGCCAAAGACCTCTGCAAATCTTTATGACATGGAAGAGGATACAATGTTCAATGAATTGTGGAATAAGGAGCATCCAACTGAAGCATATCATGATGATGATGATGACTATGACCAGGATTATGTGAATCCCACATCCAGTAATGTATATTCGATTAGCAGAGGAGTTGATGTGTCCACAAAACTTCAATATACCAAAGGGGCAAATATTGTAGAAAAAAATGGGCTACCTAGGTTTTGGTGGTCTAGGTCCCAATGGAAAAGGGCTTTGGTTTTTACCCGACTGACCAACTCCACCAAAAAATGGTGATAAACCAGGCCTTGGGCTTGGATTTCAATAATCATATTTATCAACTCAATCAATTTCATTTGTTCCACCTATTCCAAGCACTAAGATTCAATCTAAATCAATTGCCACTCCCACAGCTATGGATATCATGGGTACAACTACAACTAGTGGTCCGAAAAGGAAATTACAGATAGACATGAAAATAATGGTTCCCATAGATCAAGGTAGTGTAAAGAAGAAAAAGGTTATGACAAGTATTAGTACAACAATGGCAATGGTGACTGTGAGTCCAACAATTGCCCAACCTTCAAGACAAAACCCTTAGAACAGTCCAAAAACTCCACTTGTAATGGATTGGGGTGTTGCTAATCCTCATGGTGGAATTAGCAGAACCACATGCAACATAGGTGGAAGCTCGTACATTAGTGCAAGTGCTATTTCACCATTCAAACATTCAATTATGTCACAAAACCCTAAATTTTGTTACAATAATTTTGTAACTAACTATGAACAATAAAAAAATAGGAATAGAAAAAATAGTAAGACAATGAAGATGGAAGCAGTTGCTGTAGCTCATGATGTAGAACTTGCATCCAACAGGTTATTTCCCACATATGATGGAATTCATGGTTGTTATGCCCCCAACTAGAGATAATAATCCACCAGAGAGTTAGTTAGATCCATCTCAATTTCAAGTTAGCACCCTCCAAATGGATTTATCCAAAATTAAAAATGTGGACAAGATAAATGTGTTGAAAGTGACCAACCAAGTGATCTACAGTTCAATGATGAAGTTGGAGAGAGAAAGGAAAGCTTCAGGGCACAATAGATAAGTTAAAGGCAGACCTGGCAAATGTAAAGGCAAATGAGAAAGTAGCAAAAAACAAGTGCAAAGAATTAGAGAGAAGGATAAAAATTCATCCTCTAAAGAAGCAATTGGACAACAAGAACATATGCATGCAGAATTGAAAACTCTGAGGGAAAAATTGGAATAGAGCGAAAAAAAACTTGAGGATGAAAAAGCCTCTTCATTAAGTTTATACAAAAACTTGGAGAATGTGGGACATGCAAACAATAACTTAGAGAAATAATTGGAGAATGAGAGGGTAAAAACAAAATAGTGGGAAGAGAAAGCAAAATAGTGGGAAGAGAAAGTAGAGCAAATAAAACAACATAGTGAACACCAGTTCTCAGAAATGAGAGAAGACCTAAAGAAGGCAAATAATACAATTAAAATTTATGAAAATAGCTTGAATGACCATGTAAATAATATAGTCAAGCAAATAAAAAAATTCTTCTTGGGGAAAATAAAGATGTCTGGTGATAGGTAGTGTGATTGGTTTGAACTGAATGAAACTCTTACAGATGTTTTTGGGAAGCTGAAAGAGCACATGGAGAAGAACAATTTTTTTTGTCAGAGATAGAAAATTGCAAAGCATATTATGCAAGAAATCAACAGAACTAGTGACAGGCATTTGGCAAGAAAGGGAATTCAGGACCACATTGGTGCAATAATAAAGGTGACCTCTGTCTTTCAAAAATGTCAGAAACTAACAGAAGCAGAAGAAACTCATGCCTTATTTGGGCTAAAGCTCACCAAGATGAATAGTAAAACAACCAAATTGATATCTCTTGGTTTGCCGAGTCCTGGTCCCGATTACTCATCAATGAATTTTGTTGGAAGAGAAGCTTACAAAAAAAAGTTGGAGGACACAATGACGTCTAATTTAGGCAACCTTCCTCAAGACATAAATCATGAAGGCATTGCAAAGTGCATCAAAACTTTCACAAATTTGAATGTAGTAATGGAAGGAACATTGCTTTCAACTCACTCTTCCAAGTATGGATGGCTGATAAGGTTGTAGGTCATTTACTATAACATCACAAATTTTGCCCTTCCAATTGACGAAGAATGGAGCATACTAAAGAAACTGATAGAATCATCTTGATCTCATCAATCATAGTATGTGAAAGTACTTTCAGTTTCAATAATCTCTATATCTTTAGCATATATCTTTGATATTATCCTAAATACTAGAATTGAGTTTAAAGTAACAAGTTTGAACTTTGTTTTTTGAATAGGATCAATGTTACAGTCTTCCAGATGCTATTGCTAATGCTAATTTACTAAATTGGCCTATCAAATACAGAAACGTACAACTAAAGTTGTAGAGATGTTGTAGACTTGTAGTTGTCTTATTGATTTAGATTTTGAGGCTTCACATTAGGAAAATCGACTTGAAGCTATTGTTGCTCCCTTGTTTCTATAAAAGGGAATTCATGGTCATTGGCTTAGGGTGAAATTGAAATTGGGCAATGTGCCAAACTGCCAATGGATATTGAGTCATTGACTTTTGTAAATAGAATCATAGAGTTGTGTTCTTACTAGTATTAATAAATGAATTGTTACATTGTATCATATTTGTAATTAAATTAATGAGAATCAGTATTTCTAAGAATTGTAAGATATGAATTGCTACGTTGTCAAAAAAAATAATGAAAAATCTACAAGAATTGTACCATATGAGCTGAATAATGCAAATGAAAACCATTATTAATTATGGAATTGAATCTTGAATATTGATGACATTATCAACCACATTCATGTTTTTGACATTGGAATATGCTATTATGCATGATTGATGATGAGATACAGAAACTGACAGTAGACTTCAGGAAATTTTTTAATAAATACCTAGGACCTGCTACTTCTACAATGGTTCAACTTCAAGTTGCCACATCATATCATTATTGAGATCTTCAGATTCATTGCCATCAACTTCATAGCTTCCTTGGTTCTTCGATATGTTTTCTTCACTCTGCATACCTCCGCTTCACTGATGTTCACCACTAGCAGTACTAGTACCGGTACATGAGTCAATGACATCACTGTCTCTAGCATTCCCAATCCCACTTTGGTTTCAAATGTTGCCCAACCCTCTTCTCTGACATTTCTTCCTCCACAATTTCAGTGCCCTTTCGTAAGGAAAAGTATTGACTTCATACCTGGATGTATAGAGCCTCAAGCAATTTTCCAAATTCTTGTCTAGTTTATTTTTTAGCTTTGACTTTAGGAATCCCAAAGCACTGAAAACTCTCTCATCCTCCATCAACCCCAATATCATGGTCAGACATAAATCAACAAGCTTGAAATATTTTGATATTAAATCAATCAACATTTCACTCTCAGCTAGATTTTTCCAAAGCCTTGATACTGATCCATCTTCGTGGGGGTTCTACATAATATTATATTGTTCCCTCATTATTATTGAAAAATGACTTGATTGCTCTCTCAAACAATTTGCATCTAAAATTCCATGTAGAGTTACTCCATTTAACTCTTTGGTTTTGCAGAAATGATCTATCAAAGTTAGTAGCTTAGTTTTAAAATATTTCAGACTATTCAAACTCCAATATCGAGGAAACACAATAGCCATGGATTCAAGTAGTTTGACTGGAGGGAATCTTGCTCTAATCTTTGCAGAAAGATAAAAGGCAATGTGCATCACAGAAGCTGTTACAGACTCAATGATCTTGGTAAAGTCTTCCCTTTTAATACTTGATACTCACCTCCTGGGGTTCTTTCCTGGTTCCTTGGACTTGATCTTGGCAAAGTAGTGCATTGGTATCTCAACTCCGTGAACTTCTGCACATAACTCCCCATTTGCACCGATTTTTAAAAAGTTATCAGGATTGTCCAAATCTATGATTTTTAGCCAGCTAGCAAATTTTACATCATTGACACATAATCGATAGAGATTATCAAGCGTCACGCATGTCAATTTATGCAGCGCAACATATTCTTCAATATACATAGCTCTTTGCTGGGCCTTTTTCATTAAATTTCTCATTTCCTCAAGCATGGGGAGAAGATCTGCTAATCTTAAGAGTGTCTCTACATTACTTAACATTGCTACCAGCGTATGAAATGTTGGTTGCCCTACTTCATCATGACTTGAGTTCATTAAACCAAGCAACGATTGATATTTTGAAAAAACTCGATGTGCTAGTCCATCCAAAGAGATCCATCTGGTATCATTATCCTTAAGAAGCTTGTTCCCGTCGATTAGTCCTTTGATGAAGTGTTGAAATTCCCTCAATCATTTTAGAATTTGATAGAAGTATTGGTAGAGCTCTTTGATTAAAACTTCATTTTTTTCTACTGGATCATGCTTGCTGACAACTCCAAAAGCTAGATTCATTCTATGGGCCATGTAGTGAATGGGAGTAACGTAGGGTGCACAAGAAGATTGTATCTTTGTGCAAAGACCACCCATGTGGCCTTGCATTTCTGAAGCTCCATCTGCTCCAACACACACTAGCTTTTTGGCAATCATCATGTCATTTATACCTCCATATTCAATTAGAGAACTCTTTACTAGTTCAAATAAATTTTCTGTTGTCACATTATCCTTCATTTTAGCAATAGTTAGTAGATGAGGTTGACGAAAAAAATTGTGTATAGTATAAACATGCATGCATACCTAGGAAGTATTGTCTACTATGTAACCTCATCTAAAGACAATGCAATAAAATTTGACTCTTTAATTTTTGCCTTCAGATCCTCTTTTTCAACCTTGGCAAGACAACTTGCCCATTCCCATCCACTATTGACTGACTAGTGACTGTTAGGATAGTTACAAACTTTTAGAGAGTGTAATAAAGCACTCAATGATGGGTAGTCTATCATAGGATGCCCTCTACTCAAAATATTAAATACAAAACTTAACCGAACAACTTTTCCATTAGTTCTACTTCCAATGCTTTTCCAAAACAAGCTTCAATAGAGCCTTTCTTTATATTATGCTGAAATTCATATAATTTTGCATTCCTAACATGCTGAGATTCCTCCTTTGTTTTCCATCTTATCACTAATTTTTGAACTCCATCTATGGTTTTCTTTTCGTAAACTTTACCCATATGCTTCTCTATGGTGTCAATTTTTAGCTGCAACCTCTTTTCCTTCTTATTTATTTGGCTACAAATATTACATCTGCATTCTACCGGAGGCTCCCCTTCAATTGGATTGTCCACTGGTTCAATGAATGGATACTTTGACACCCATTCTACTTGAAAATTCCTCGACAGATCCCACATCCTATCATTCTTTGATTTGTATTTTCTTTTCTTCTTCCTTGCACCATCATCTTCTCTGACATTCTCAGTCTTATCCAAGTTGATTATATCATTATGGCTACTCTGGGTATTTAAATAAAAATATTCTTCAAGTTCATCATGATCTGAGATGACTTCTTCAATATGTCATGTAGGTTCAAGTTGTGAATCTTGAAAATATTCTTGTGATGAAGTAGCTTCCCAAATTTGGCCAGAAACATTTCTAACACCATGACCAAAGTATGATGATAAGGTTCTACATTTTGCTGGCCTCTCTTGGCTTTCCCCATATGCCGAAGCCTTACCCTTATTCTTGTTCGACATCTCAATTCTTCAATGAAATAAAGGCTACTAGCCTACCAGTGAAAAAAAGTGTTTACTTGTTGAAGAAGTGACAAATGACAATAGAACTATAATATACAATGTTTACATAGTCGCAGAATAATAATCACTTACCTTTGCCTCAAATTTAATTGCAGTCATGACTCACCAAAGCAGTTAAGACTCAACAGTCTGAACTTCACTATCAATCAAACTGAACCGATCCAAATTGTGTACAATAACACTGATCTATGAATGTATTTATACTAATCTTTTTTGGCAAATTGGGTGAGAGGTATTAGGTCTCCAAATATTTGGTGAAGCCTGCATAATTATAACACATCTTGTGTTATTTCCTAGGTGATTATGGGTCATCCAATACCTTGGTAGGATTAATAAAGTTGGCGAAAATCCATCGGTTTGAGACACACGTCTATAAAATGGCTAGCGAATTTGGGGCCACTTAAATATATATATATAACTATTAGCGAATATAGGCTGTCCATTTGGGGCCGCTTTGAAATTATAAGTGAATGTTTAAAATATATCATGCCCAAAAATTATATGCCATTGGCGATAATGTGAAAGAAATGGACAAAATTAAATAAATTGATGGGCGATGGACTTGGGCATTGGATCCAATTTTAATAAATGCAGTGCAATAGGTTCAATCCCATATGGGAAATACATTCACCAAATCACAGTTTGCCAACAAGCGACATTTGCCAAATGGTGAATAATCACCAGTAAAGTTTTCGCTGGGAGATAGGTTGATTTTTTGTAGAGTGTTGGTGAAGTGTGTTGATTTTTGCAACTATGTGGGAAGCTAAAGTTAATAATGGGGGGACAACCTATTAAGCATGAACTAACAAACCATCACATTCTATTACAAGATGACCAAAATTTTATGACATTTTGACAATGTGGTTGGCTTGATTATTTCATGAAGCTCACCATAGTTGATGAGCGGGTGGTAGAGGAATTCATGAGGACTTTTCAGAATGGAGAGGCCTAGGTAAAAGGTCTCAAGGTCATTTCTACAAAGGAACAAATTTCTGAAGTAACTGGATCACCTTAGACTGGTGAGTTGTTTTCATAAGCAAAGGATGTAAGAATTGCTCAAGCTGAATCTAGTCAACCTAATGACCCTCAATTATGCATAAACAAACAAGGCACTCAAAGACTAATCTTACCAGAGGAATGGGTTCCAAAGGCCACCTATGTTATCAAGTATTTGACATGTGAAGGTAGGTTCTCAATCCTCCATTCCCATCATTTTAAGTTGTTGTCTCATATACATCATGGGAATATAGTCAATGTCCCTAATTTACTTTACAACTTACTTGTCAATAATGCCTCTGTATACTGAAAGGGTTAGGTCAATTATTTTCTCATCATTCCCTGATTAAATTTCTCATAGAAAGGTCTGTAAGAGACCATTCTCCTATGTCCTGGGAAGAATTTGTTAGTCTCAAGAGATTTAGGGTAGAAGTCCAGGATGTCAAACCAAGAAGAGAGCCTCTTATCCATAAGCATTGTTCAAAAAGAGCTGAAGCCTCCACGACTACACCTCATAATACTTCTACCCTTGAATCTTCTGCTTCTGATCATTCTGAGGATAATTTTTCTAGGGTTACTTCTACCCCGTTACTCCTTCTAGGGTTTCTTTTGGACAAGACAAAGGGAAGTCTCTGGCTCCAATTTTCTAGTTAGACACCCCAAAATTTATTCCTAAATGTCTTAAAAGGAGTCATCCTGATGAAAGTTCCGCTGCTATAGCCAACACCCACAAGAAAGCAACACCCATTCCTACTCCTACACATAAAAGTAGTAGGTTACATTGACAATTGGCTACTCCTATTTTTAATGTTGATTCCTCTCCACTTAGTCCTTCTCATTATCCATAGTCACCCCACATATTCATTATCCCCACTTCACCACTCCATTCTTCCAATCCTACATATGCACTTGAAGATGTAGTAAACTCTTCTCCTATAGCGCAGTTGTAGGAAGAAATTGGGCTAGGGAAGTTATCGACTGCTATGGAGAAGTTGCAAGAATAAGCTATGTGGATTGAGGAGAAGGGACAAGAAGTAAGAGATGTATTTGATAAAATTAAGGAAGTGGAAATTTTAAGGGAAGTACCACCCATTCTTGAGGTAATGCCACCGACTGTGCCATCTACACATCGACCACCTGAACATCTCATAAACTTTGTTGCAGGGATGGTTTGTTACAAAGAAATACAGGATCAAGGTGCCACTTATGAGCTATATATTGAGAAGTTAAAATGAATTATCAACAATAAAGATATAGGGATTGAAAACCTCAAGGTAGATCTCAATGTTCAATAGTGCAACTAGTTCCTGGAATTGTCTAGTGTAGGAGTCATTCTCTAGTTTATGCACTTTACTTGAAGAAATTGTATTTGAATTTTCAATTACTCAGAATTTGGCAAGGGAAGAACCCTTCTTTGAAAACACCCCATGAACTTTATGAAGCATATAGGGAGTCTCCTTAGCATTTGAGGCACCTCCTATGTGAATTTTATCTTCACAACATGGCGGTTTCTAATGATGTGAATTGGAATCCTGTCATGTACATCGAGGATGTCCACATTTCTGCATTAGCTTCCTAGATTAAAAATGAGATCATTAGGGGAGAGCAATTTGACAGTTATAAGTATGAAGAAGCTACTCTTCCTCTTGAAATTTGGGGAGAGTCCTCCAAATAGGCGACTTTACTCTAACTAGAAGAAATTGTGGGCTGATGAGTGATCCAAGTGCTTTATATAGCCTCTCAAAGAAGTCATTTTTTCTTAGTATTATGATATTGTGAATCAAGATCTTTACATTACCACTCAGAATTTCCAAACAAGATGGTTAGAGCTCACACTATGGATGCAAAATTCTTAACCTCATACTCCTAACAATTTATATACAACTACTAGGCAAGCCACTTTATCTATGGAGAAAGCAAGAGCAATGAAACAAAATTGGTTGCCTCTAGTAAACAAACCACCAATTCTCTTATGGCCACTATTAGCAATGCGAGGGATGAAAAACATCTACAATAATGAATTGGAGATTGGTAAGTGGCAGAGGTTGGAGGAAATGAAAGCCTTCTACTGGAGCTTTGCAGGAGACTATGGCCAGTAGTTCCCAAGTGATTTGAGAAAGAAAGCTAAGAAAGAGCATGCATCCATGGTTGAAGGGTCCAACCATTCTTAGGTTGAGGGGAATGATGAGCCCTAATTTTTCCATGTTTTAAACTATGTCCTAGCAACATTTTCATATAGTTTTACAGACTTTAAGTAGTAACTATAGAACCTTTCCATAGATTATGATGCTTAGTTGTTTATAATGGAACATATCTATTATAATAATCCTTGCTATAGTGGTCATAACTACTACTTGTTTTGCTAAGTGATGTGTGCCCTTGAGACTTTATCTTCTTGCAACCATTAATGTCTATTTTCCTATAGCCATATGAGGAATGTTATTTCCTTGTATTTAATGAACTATGGATGCATTAAATATGGATAATGAGAATTTGATAGATTTCATGCGTCTTCAATTTGGCCTTTGTTCTTTTAGATTTGTTAGTGAATTTAAGGTAGGGTTTGAAAACCTTGTATGAATTATGTTTTTGAAAAGATTATTTTCATTGTGTCTACCAGGTTTGGGTGTAGTTTGTGAAATGGTTGTATTATGGTTTTCTCTTTGATTAAATTCTTAAAAGAATGTTCATGGAGTTTCAAATGTGAAGAAATTCTTGGTTGTTCTAGATGTAGAAAAACCTTATGTTTAAATTCAAAAGAAATTATGATTGTTAAAACCCCAGGTTGATCATGTTGAAAATCTACAGGAAATTGGTTTTAAGAAAAAATGAATATGCCCTTTTAGAGAATTTTTTTGAAAGCTAGAATTGAGAAAGTAATTAGGTTTTAAAAGAAGTTTTTCCCCTTCAAAAAAAGGTTTTTTTAAAAAAGACGCTTGTTGTTTCATGTCTCAAACATTACTGGTCAACACCTACTGTTGTTAACGAAAAGAGAGTTGTTGAAGGTAGCTAGCAGCTGCCAATGGTGGTAGTATTTCTAGTACATGGGCAGTGGGGTTGGGTACTATTGATGTTTATAGCATCGACCAAATAAATAATACTAACTATATGATTATTCTGATAAATGACTTATTATATATATACATAAATATCAATATATAATTATATTATATTATATTATATTATATATATATATATATATATATATATATATATATATATATATATATATATATATATATATATACATACATACATATAAATTTAGATTATAATTATTCTCATAATAAGTAAATAGTTAAATTCATAAAATTAATTAATGAATAGACATGTCCCATGAAGGGACATGTCTCTTCTTGTCTTTTTCATGTATAAATACAAAGAGATTGATGCATTTGGAAAACACATACAATCAAATAGTGCCTATTACATTTGTAATGATCCTAAAAATATTAACATGGTATCAGAGCCAAGTTGCAAATGTAAGAGAGTAGTTTGTTGATGGTGAATGTGTGACTATCTCAGAAAATATAGTCTCAGTAAGAGGACCATATATCACAAATCCAACGTTAGATTTTGTTGAATTTTGGATATGTTGGTGATTAAAAATTTAGAATAATCTCACCAGAGTAATTGGAGATAAAATGTTAGGTTCAAAAGTTATGACCAACTGTGTACAGATCTATGCAAAATATGTAAAAGAGCAAGATTCCTTCTTTAAAAGCCTAACCGCTTGAAGGGAGATCTGATCATATTGAAGGTTGTCATAGTGTATAGAACCTTTGGATATTAAAGATGGGTCATGTGAAGAATTATGGTAATGTTTAAGAATGACGACATCATTTTGTGAATTTGCATGATATTTTCTATATGGCTCACCTTACAAAATGAAATACTTGAAATTTATAAAAGATAAGTATTTCATGTTTTATTAATGCACATAATTTTTGAGTTTGTAATTCATGCTATACTATTGGTTAGTAAACTCTTGTATGCTTCTATCATTGGTATTTCTGGTTGATATAGTTTAATGAGCTATTTGTAATCTCTCTAACATACCTTCAGGACAGAAACACAAGATAATTGCATTCAAGGGAGAAAGAACTTGATTCTTGCAAACAAATTGATGATTGAGCTAGACTAGAAAAGGGAGTTCTGACATTTCAAAAGAGGTCAAGAAGTTGATAAACTTGAGCTTCAGAGGGAGCAAATGGTTCAGTCAACTTGTGACAATCTTGATCATATAGATTGAGAAGGAGTTCACAATTGAAGGTGAAACACTTCCAAGGTAAACTTGATATAATTGATTATTATACTAATGAATCATGAATATTTTTAATGGGCATGCCCCCCTATGTAAATCATGAGGAAGTGACGACTTCCAAATGATTATCACTTGTATTTGCAAAAGTTATTGGAAGGTGATGATCTTACAATAACTTGATCTTCTATTGTGATAGACATCATGTGATGGATGAAACAAATCATGATATATGGCATCTTCTATTGTGATAGACATCTTGTGATGGCTGAGATAGATCATAATAGATGGGAATCTTCTATTGTGATAGACATCTTGTGATGGCTGAAATAGATCATAATATATGATGTGAATGTTCTTATGGTAAGTACACATTACCTATGAAAATTTGTTGAGTACTTGGTGGATATCATGAGACTTGATATTTTGTAGGCCATTACTCTGAGCACTTGGTAAATATCATGAGACTTGATATTCTGTAGGTCAATGCTCTCAATATCATGAGATGATATCTTTATGAACTCTTGAGTACTTGGTGGACATCCATGAGAATTGATGTTGGTAGGCCATTACTCTAAGCACTTGGTGAATATCTTGAGAGTTGATATTCTGCAAGCCAATGCTCTTGATATCATGAGATGATATCTTTATGAACTCTTGAGTACTTAGGTGAATGTCATGTGTTGGCATTTTGATAGGCCAATACTCAAGATATCAAATGGATAGAATCGTCGATGGAGGAAATCCACCTGAGGACTTGTGGATAGAATCGTCAATGGAGCCAATCCACACATAGAGACTATGTTTCTAATGATTAACCATGAAGATGATGCCTTTTATTACTTACATCATATAATTGATGTTGTCAAGTGTCTTAAGTGTTGACATTGGATTGATTTATCCTCCCTAGCTAAGAGGGAGGTGTTGATGTTTATAGCATCGGTGAGATAAATAATACTGACTATAT